>JAEMON010000004.1:23798128-23815911 GCA_030264115.1 Lygus lineolaris
AAATTCGCTCATCAACTCATGCTGCATGAATGGATCTTTTGAATCGGATTGATCGGTTGTTTTATGAAACGATTAAGAATTGCATTGTACCAATGTTTTTTATTTCAATGTCATTTGCTAGTTGATAGAGGTCGCTCATTTTGCTGAAACTGGGGTATCCGCGATTGAGGTTCTTCAACCACAGTTGTTTTAACAACCTTGCCTGATGCAATTTCAACCCAAACAATAATTGCCTCGACTCATCGTTAACTGGTTCTCACTTGAAGGAAGGCAGTTTCTTCAGGAAATCGCTTGCTTGACGGATAGTTTCCTATGTCAGCTCGAATGACGAATTGCGCAGTAGACGGGAAGCCGTTCCTTTCATTTCTATAGGAACACCGGGGGTCCGTCCTTGAGTCTCTGAGGCACAATGAACCACCTCAGGGGTCTTGTCTTGATGATGTAGCCGGCAGATCTCTGCCGAGTTCCTGCAATCAGCCATAGACGCTAATTCAGCGATAAAATATTGTAGGTTAGAGACTTTATTGGCAACTATGCGTGTCTCGTGGATTTCTTAGTTTACGCGGGGATTACTGTTGGTAAACAAATTTCAGATCTATGCCATAATGTCTCTTCCTTCCCTCAAAATCAAAGTAAGAATTATCCTTTAACTATCCAACAATTCTTTAAAACCACAACCACATTTGTACAATGTTAACAAATAAACCACAGGCTCCGTAAATAATGAACAGCCTGAACCGTTCCCTCACTTACTTTTCCTACCTGACTGAAAATCTCAATCCTGTTGAATAGAAAATGGGTACCTACTGGAAAAAATTAAAAACCTATGGTACCTAGGTATGTGAACATTTTAGAAACTACTGCCAACATTGTGTTAGCAATCATACCAAAAGTCAACGGGTACATATATTATGTACATAGTGAGTGACACCATACCTTAATGTTTTCCAAACGCTTGTTGCATTCACCTCATTATGAGTCTTTCGTGACTCTCTGTTATGAAGTGCATGATTCACATCGACAAACCCTTGAAGTGCGTCAAACCACTTCCCCACGATGATCTCACTTCTCAAACCTTGAATCATTCCATGGGCGGATTTAAGGTGATTTTTTTTAGGCTGGGCCTCGTATTGCTCTCTTAGGAGTCCGAGGAAATTGTCAATCCCAACACTTGCTAAACTACCAAGTAACAGTACAAAGTAACAGTAAGTAACACTACCAAAGTAACAGAAGAATGTAGCAGGTATCTACACCACAAAAAAATCGATCGGACAGTAATTAGATACCTATAATTATGTGATATTGGTGTACCTACATTATTATGAGAATCTTACTAAGAACTTCTTAATTTTTAATATCACATAACTCCCTTTCCCAGCCAGTTTTCAATGTTTTTTTTATTGTTCCTGATGTCAGCCTCACCTTATCAGATTTCTCAGAGCCGCCTCTGAATCGTTCTTTCTCAGAAAGATACCAATAAATTAGGTGTAATGTGCCTATCTACTTTCCAGTTTCGAGTTCCTACTTATCCTGTGCCTACCTTATACGATGACACACCAATTCATGAACCAACATGGTGGAATCCTGAATTTGTTGATTGCAATAATATATAGGTAATGAAATTAAAAGAATTTTTGTTACCTACGTGGGTACTCCACAGTAAGTTATTATCTGCAAAGTATGTAGGTACGTCGTTACCTCTCTGGCCTAATGACCGCTTATGAACATGAAGTAGAGGCGCTCTTGATACGTTATCACATACTTATCACTTTATCTAATTCCGAAAAGTCCAATACCAACGTTCTAAGGTGGATACATAATTATCTATAAAATTCATAAGTTAAAACTGTCGTTTATATCCAGAAAACAATAATTTATTAGGGCTACGAAATTTTTAATTCCTACCCCGTGGTGACACACTTATTATCTCTCCTCCATGAAGGTTAGGAGTACGATACGATGATTTTATTCTGGGTAGGTACCTACTCATCCTTCTCAAATTGTTATCGCGCTCTTCGTATTGTTTATTAGGTATTTATCATATCCCGTGAAAATGATCCATAATTGATGGTGAAGTGTCCTACGAATTTCTGTAGGTAATATTTAGGTACCCGAAGTATGAAACTCGACTTTGAAGACGGAATAGACCTTCCTATAAAAATAAACTAATTCACCTATAAGTGGAATGTTAAGAACGGGAACACATTTGAGGCTCGATCGCTCTACGTACAAAACTTCCTACAGAAATTTCAGCTTTTTGGCTACATTAATTTGGAGAAATCTACAGGTCTTTTCTCTGAAATAGCACAGTAACCTAATTACTTACAATGAAATTTACAAAAATACTCTTTTCATATTATAATACCCAATTCTAGTCACTACGAAAGATCACCGAAAGAATTGTAATTAGCCAACAAAATTTTGAAAAGAGCCATTTTTTTAATGGAAAAGTACAACTTAGGTAACGTGAAACTTCGCACTAGATGTTTTGTTCCAAATGTATTGGTACCTAATAATATATTGATGAAATACTAATACAGGTCTGTTCAAAGCGCAGCGAGTTTGGGTTGATTTCCTGTTCTCATCAGTACTGTGATGATTCCAAAGGTCGCTCAGGTTGGTCTGTTCCAACTAGCAGCGGAGCAAGTAATATTCGAATATTTTAGCTGCGCACACTCTTATCAACAAGAGTGTACGCAGAAGGATCTGCTCAGCTAAAATATTCAATACCTGCACTGCCGCTAGTTTGAACAGACCATTAAAGAAGGTCCTTCTTCTAAACTCCATGGTTTAGAAGACTAGTACTACTATTTCACACTTGACCCAAAATTAAACAACTCTAAAATTTAGCAGCTTCTTAAAGTGTTAGTGCCCTGGTGTAAATGGCTTACGGGTGAAGTGCACTCGAGTAACTCGACTGTGACCCAAACTTAAATTAATGTGTTTGTGACCTGAAACGTGTGCTTGGAACGAACCTACTTTAGCTATACATGTACGAATAGGGATGAAGGTACTTACCCTGCATGTACATTAAACTTCATCCTTATTTGTCTAAGAGAATTATAGTGGAATTAAGGTGCAGTAGTAACTTTTGCGTCTCGAACCGCAGCTTTTATGCCAGCTAAAACACTGCCTGGTTTTTGTTTTCTCTCGTGAAACGGTTGCCGGTTTCACAAATCCCGTTACGCTTAATATCCATTTAAAAAACTTTACTGCTAACTGCTCTGTTGGCGCGCGAAAACAAGATTCGTCGTAACGGCCCATGTGATGCTGGTAGAAAGTGTAGACGAGATAATGTTTCTTAACACTTTCATGATGATATTATGTTCTTACAGGTCGGTGTTACTGTAAAACACATTTCAAGAGAGACGCTACTTGCAAGCTTTTCCGTAGTTCCCTGAATACATTTTTTGTACCTATAAACATTTTTCTGTACTAGCAAGTCTGTTCCAACTAGCGGTGCGTGTGCAGGTAACATTGGAATATTTTAGCTAACTTTCTGATAAGAAGTGGAGTGCTGTTACAACTGCCAGAGCAAGTTGCGCTCAGCTTGAATATTTTCATCCCTGTGGAGTGAGTTGAATACAGGGAAACCTGCTACCCTTCAGGTTTGTTCCAACAATGTTCAGTTCGAAGATACTCGTATTTGAAAATGTTCAAGCCGAACATATGAACTTGAGAAACGATTATTCGAATTGTATATTCCCAAACTGAATATTATTTAGCAGCTTTTCTTCTACTTGGATGGTCACATTAAACATTTTACTACCTACAAATTCCAAACCAAAGTGCAGAATCATTGCTATCCAAAACGAATAAATATCCTTCTCGTGCCCACAATCTCAACTGGGTAATGGGATTATGATGTTCAGATTTCGCAGAAATGTAATACTTGCTCTATCATAACGATTGGCCAAATGTTTTTATTTATCTGTCATAGACCTATTGCTGGTAACCACTCGAGTAATTGTGTTGACTTTACATTCGATAATGGTACCACGACGGCGCGTAAGCGTAAATCAATAGTCCCTGTCCTTGCTCTAGATTCTTGTACCAACTCCTATAGAATCCGTTTAAAAATTCACATGAATATCGACTGTTTAAGGACTTCCTCCGAGTCTTTGTCGGTGGTTCTTGGTAGGTTGGAGCAATGAAATATCCAAAAAGACTTCAAAAAATTTTGTTGTACAACTATCTCGTAGTTTTCATTTTTGGTTTTGACTTGATTATAATATCCTATTGAGGCTAAGATTATTAAAAAAAGTCATTAAAGTTCTCAAGCAAACCACAATAAAGCTAGTAACGGAGCCTTACGGTGATACTTAGTTGATAGGATTGTGGAATCCACCAAAACTTGAAAGTTGTCTTGATTAGATTGTAATTTCACCTACTGCATTTTTGATAATGAAGAAATGAGTTTTAGAAGTACCAACTTCGGAAATGCATGCTGCACATAGGATGCATCCATAAATAATCTCCCCCCCCCCCCCCCCCCCCTCCCCTTCATTGTTTTTCGTTCAGTCACCACCTGGGCAGATATTCCTGCTTGATAAACCCACGCATATGTACGTTTTTTCCTCGTTGAGTGACGTCTTTCTCTCCTGAAGTCGCTAATTCGTGCTAATACCTACAATTTCCGTTCATTAGGTTCCAATTCTCAGTTGTCAAAAACGTGACTTTAGTTGGGAATAACGTCATCCCTATTATACGTGAAAAACAGGGGAAACTTCTTAACTTGAGCCTGCTAACGTTTTTCTGAATACATTTACAGTTGTTTAGTTCTTTCCAATCATCCACTCTTTATATTTTTTCGGACACAAGATTTTTCCTGTCACGTAAAACTAGTATATAGGTAGATACCTAACAACAATAATGTGTTAAAAGTTAAAAAAAAAAAAATTGTAATGAAATATTTGTTCAATCCGTTTTGACCAATTTCACTTTTTGTTTTTTATTGATTTAAAGTCAAGACGGGTTTCTTCTAGAAATGAGTTTTATTTTGATCTGGAAAAGGTTGGAAGTTTGGGTTTAAAGACTACCGATTAAGGTTGCTTGTACTAAAACCGTTTCTTGTCAGAAAGATTGTTTTAGTTTGTTCTAGTCAGCAGTAATTTATTTTTTTAAATTTTCTTTGACACAGACGGACGCTGCTGTCGAGGTCTGTGCATATAGCCGCTCGCTTTTGCCGCGAGAAATAGCAGAATGAATACTACAGGTAGGATCCGTTCGAGGCTTGCATTTTCCCAATTTTTCAATTTATTTTAACTAGATTGGCCAAATATAAGCCAATAAAAGAATGTTTAAAAAACTAGATGCATATTTTGTCCAGTTGTAGTTGTATCTTTTGTCCGCTTGGCATGTTATTTTCCTCTATAGATATTCGACTGAAGATCTTCGAATGAAGAAGATGGTATTTTGTCGAAACCGGTACCACCGTAATGAGATCATCATGATGTTGTCTGTGTGTGTTACATTCGCCTTGGGATCCTTACCGCTGGCATAGGTCAAATTGAACCCAACAAATAATAATAATTTGTGGTTCCCGATTTTCTAGAAGAATGTAATAGGTAATGATGTGAAGAAGCTTTGGATTATACTGTATGCGCTTGATTTGTGAGTTGGACGCCGTTCCCCTCTCAAGCATACATCCACGTATCTCATCACGTTAGGTCTTGCGAAGAATAGTTGATTCTCTTACGATTTTTTTCTCTGCTCTCATCACCCAAACTCCCCACAGGAGTTAAGCATCGCAGCTAACCTGAATACCTATGTTAAAGCATTACCATATGATTCACAACAGAATCACTCAACCATTGTTTCCCTAGGATCGTAGGTAGTGTACCGACCGGCAACCTAAATTGAGCGGTAAATGACATGGCCAATCCACCAGCCGGTGGCAGCACTGCGCGTTAGCAGGTCAGCTGATGTTATCAACTGTGAGATATGAGATGCCAACTCGCTTGTTTTTCCGTAATTTGTCGATGGCGAAGTTTTCCTTATATTCAGAGACGTGAGCTTCCTAAGCTCCCTTTTCCGTGTCAATAAATTACTTATATCAAGGTTTCAAGTTTAATTCTCTTTCTGTGCGTTTCCCTGTTATTCGGATTGTGCAGCACTGTACTCTTCTCCCTTTGAGCAGATTAGTACGAAGTACTAATTAGTAAGGTATGGAATCGTGGCTAGGTACCTAATGAATCGTTTGGAATTTCCCACCAGCATACGTATATTTTCCTTTATGCACGCTCCCAGCAGTTGAATCCATCATCCGCCATTATGAAATATCTGACTTGTATGGGTTACTCATATTAGATTTGGGGTTTTGTGGGTTATTTATTTACTAATTAATTTACTAAACCCCAGATATATCACTGCTAATTGGAACCTTAGGGCAGACCAAAATAACGTCAGTTCCAACATCCCTTATTAAATTTTTATTATAACTTACTGAAGAATGACTGTGCAAGGTGTTGAAATGATTCGTCTGTGATGAAATGATTCTTCGACACATAGGTACCTATGGTTTCTGATTGCCCATAACCAGGGATTTTCCTGTAATAACATATTTTTTTCCTGAAGGAGTTTTCAAAAGATTCAAAGGTATTTATCCGTTTCTCATGAAGCTGGTTTCAAAAATACATATTTTATTTTGCATATTCTGGACTTCAGTGCATATAAATGTATTTTTCAGGAATTAAGCCCTAAAACTTGATAGGTAAATAGAGAACAAATTAAAAAGAGAGAAGTTGAGATCTTTTTTAAAATAAAATAAAAATCCTGGAAGAAGATCGTCGACGCCTCACTCCCGAGAATCTGGAGATTCTAGGTAGTTGTCAATAATTCTTTTTCATTCGGTGACCGGAGTCGTCGATTGACATTGATTAAAACGATTTTTGAAGTTTTTTTTTGTAAAGCGTCAGTGAATTGACAGCAGTTTGGGAATTTTTCTGCTTTTTTTTAGTATTTCGTTCGTCATTTTTGAGGTTCCTGTAAGTATCTAACTACCGTCGTTTTTGTATTCATGGGGAAATCGTTTGGATGGACGTCCACTAAGTCAATTTGGTATTGTTGGTTACAAAACTACTTTGCTGTTATAAGTATAAATATATATTTTACATTGTGTTTCACGAAATGTTTAGAAATTTCAAAACGAATTTTTGGCCCTTATCACTTTATTTTATTAATGGCATATTTTGCGGTTTTAATTGCATATTTTGAGTTTTAGCAACATATTTTAGGTACATAAAACAGCTTTTTTAGTGACACATAAATCCCATCCATGTCCATAACCTTTGAATGATCTGAGAGCACTCGACTTCCTTGACCGATTCTTTTTTTATAATCTCATCACCAAGATCCTATCAAATCACCAATAAATTGGAGATGAATACACACTAAATAAAAGACTTCCCATCAAAATCACAAGCAACCACTGTACCTACATTGGTTTCATCTGAACTACAACCATATCTCTATGGAATGATCTGAGGCGTAAATAGGCCATGCTTACCCTGTTTATAGACTTATGACCTATTATCCAATCTTACCTGCCATGCAGAGACGAATAGTGGATTTTTCTGCACTCCGACATACATGAATGCAGGTTTGCCATATTTTTCCAGACTTTTTGTTTATAATATATGTGATTTGATGAATCTAAATGCTGTTCCTGTCACTTATTTCCGCGTTTACTTTGATTTCAGGGGAATCGAGGAGGGCGTCATGAGTCCAAACCGCTGTTCGTCCTGTTGCGTCGCCTTGAGACCTGGCTGAGGGGTAGATGCTGCCCAGAGCGTTCGCCGCTTCTCATCGCCTAGCGAACTCCCCTCAGCATCCCCCGCTTCGTGGATGCTACACACCATTATAACATCCATCCAGACGCTAAGGTCTCCTCAGGCCGTTCACCCCGAGGCTTTTTCCTCAAACGACGCGAAAAGCTTCACGTAATCTCCGTACCGGTGGCCCACGCGGTCAATAAATCACCATGTGTGGTCCACGAAGTGGTCACTCTATGTGGACCACTTCGCGTCAATCCAAAACTTAACATCACGGGACGTTCGCTGTCTGTCCTCCGGTGGACTTCCCTCGTATTCTTCTTGGCTCTGCAACACATTCCATTGTACTCACCTACTTATTTATTACCTACCAGTCCTTCTACTTGTATTCTTCAACATCACCTCTCATGATCAATTCTAGCTTCCATAGCTGTAACACGTCGCATATTCACAATATTTTTGCTCATTAATCCCATAATGCTCAACATTTTTTACAATATCGACCCTCCACAGTCTTAACTCCTTCAATTGAACATTGCAGTTGATATTGAAGTATAAAACTAATTAGTTATAATTATAAAACGGGTATAAAAGTTTCAACTTTTGTATTTCCACAATTTCTACACAAGTAATTTAGTTTCTACCTGTTGCTGATCAGCAAGCGTGTTCAATTCCAGTAAAACATATCAACGTTCACCTGGTTGGTTTTTGGTACTGGCACTATCAAATTTTGTGTACATCACGTTTTGAATTGCTCATCCCAGTACCTCTTTTATCGACTCTTTAGTGAGTCCGATGGAAAATGAAATTCGAAAAGTCGAGTAGGCCGAGTAGGTGTAACTGAGTTAATTTGTCAATTCCCCCTTATTGGCTCATTGATAATGATTGATGACGTTGAAGAATATGACTAGTGCGTAAGTACTTTACAATAATCAACACAAATCATCGAACATAGTGTTTAATAATCATGATTGCCTTCTAAATCAGTGGATAGCTAAATGAATTGAGGTGTTTTAGTATAGGTGCTTTTCGACTTGTTTCAGATATTGGAACCGTATAAATGGTAGCAAGATAGGTATATAAATGGCTGTAAGCTATGCAAGTAGACGCGATATTATATTAGTTTTCTCGCTCTACATCAAAATTGCAGGATTTTGATTCCAAAATCAAAAAACGTAAATTGTGATTTGTGAGAGGGTTGGGGATGGAAACTCTAGTTTGGTTATTGCTTACTGGGGTATAGATCGATCGTCTATGAGCGATTCTTAGACCCCTACTTGAAGTAAGGAATTCGAAGCACATATATAGGCTTCATTATCCTTATAAAGGATCCAAAACTTCGTGATGATCCATTTGGACTGCCGTAAACATTACATTTTATCGTCTGTGATTGCAATATGATCTAACGTAATAAACAGAATTTTACTTACCTCGTTTCTCAGTTTATTCTGCCTCAAAATTGGAAATTGGATGCAATTCCACAGCTATTTTGATCTGATCCTTCTGTCTGGAAAAAAACTCGAATTCTGGACGCCTTTCATTTTTACTAGAATCAGCGTACAATATCGTAATTATATTTTTCTATGTCTTTTATTGGGTTCTGTACATTTAAGATTGTTTACCGGCACCTCATTATTTTTTTTTTTTTTTTAATTCGATAGGGTGGTACGTACGAGTACATTTCCGTACCTACTTGAAATTTAGACGAGGTACTCTAGCTTTTTTGTTTTAATGCCCAGCCGTCGTGGCTTCTTTTCAATAGAACATGTCAGACGTAGAGTTGGGAGATTTACATTCAAGTTTCCATTATTTTGTTCAATTCCCCTTAACCCTCAATGTTGCCTATTTTCCGTGATAATTCGCTCAGAGCGCAGTCTCACCATTGACCAGAACACTGAAATTGTCAAGACTCGCTATTACGTATATAAACAGTTATCCAGTTAAAATATTATATATATTACAGCTACCTATTGTTATTAAGTTGATAATATGCTTGAGGTATGAATGGGCAGTAATTTGATAGTAGTTATTAGAATTTATTTATCTCATGTTTTGAAGAGGCTGTGATGTAGGATTTGTGACTACGGAACATAATTCTATACGTGAATTGAAACTAATTTTCCTCTCTAAGAAGGAATTTTGTATTCATTCAGCGATGTAGTGTTAACATTTCAGACTTTTACCCACGCAATAGTGACGTTTTCGATGTTTGCCGTGATATCGTGTCCTTCAAAAGTAAAGGTAGTTTACCTTATTGGTACCTTCCCTATCTTATGGAATAACAATAAAACATTCGCTTTTTCAGTCAAATCAAAATATATTCAAACATTGTTTCCGAAGGACATAAATATGTGAGTTCTGGGGTACTATGCTAATTTATTTTGTTTTTATAGTTCTATTAAATTCGAGATTTTTAATAACCACTATGTTAACACCAGAAGATCCTATCCCTATCTAGATGAACATACATCCATATTAAATCGATTATTTTACGTTGCACAAAATCTTAACTTGATGGTACCTCAGGAGGCTGCAAGACAAATTCAACCTCGCAAATTCGACAACGACTTCTATTTGAGCTGAATTTCATATTCAATCTACCTTCGTTATTTTGGCAGATTTTTCCTCGAAACTAATAGAGAATCTCCTATTTTTCTATTGAATTATTTTCTGTTAGGTAGGTACTTATGAGAAAAGTCCTACTCACCTATCCATTTACCCGAATTATGTCCACTATTTTTCAGTAAAACTATGAGAATAGTTACTGATTATAAACTGTCGTATAATGCATCTACAAATAAGATCATTCGAACGCTTTTCTCTGTCTGACTTCTTCATAACTTTTATTATAAAAAAAATCATCGTTATCAAAACAAAAGTACTTAATAGTACAATAAAAATAGAGAAAGATGGTCTCGCTCCAAAAACGCTTTATATGAAAATTCGTGTGTTTATGGAAAATTCTATCGTTTTGTTGATATTTTTTGTTGAGCCGCTTCCGCCGGCAAATTAGTCACTATTGCAGTACCCTGATAATTTTAATGCGATTTTGTGTGAGTTCAACTGATGAAGGAATCCTTCGGTTTCGATGGTGTTGAACTTGTATTAAATTCGTTTTTTCGTTTCGATTAAGTTTTAACTAACTCTGCCACCTTCGCCTTTTCAACTACCTACAAAAACCTGCGTACTCTTCATTTCGATTGCTGATTGACTTGTACGTCAACAATATTATTGTTGATTTTTTAAACTAAGTTAGCCTCGCTTGTTATTCAAGGCGCGACGTACATCAGTCGCAATCATGTCCTCTGTAATACTGAAATGTTCTTCACTACTTTTACTATCTGAGCCTTCTTCTGTAACAATTATTTATTCATAGCCCCTCTAGTATTATGTTGCACAAGGTAGTAGGTTTTTTCCTTTATACTCCTTTCGAAAAATTCTTTGAATTTATACAGTTGAACAAGTCGATTCGGCGAAGTTATTTCTGTTTCTACAAGAAGTATGTTCCTGCAATTTATTTTCGTTTTGGCGATAACGCGGAGTGTCTTTTTTGTTTATTTATTTGTAATATTGTTTCGTCAAATAAGAATCTGTCCTTCTAGTTTAAGCTACTTTTTGAATTGCATGAGAATATTGTAATTTGTTGTTGGTAATAAAATTTAAATAAAAAATATGGGATTTGATTTCGTTCTTATAGTATTTTCATCCTCATATTTACACACAATGAATAATTAGTAGCTACCATTCTGTTTCACAATTCGCTTCTCGTACTAGTAGGTAAGCAAATTTCCATTACAGGTTCTTCTAGTACCTACTAGTAACTTGGGTTCCAAAATAAGGCTCTTAACTAACATTCATGTTACAAGTGAAATTTAGTAGTCCATTGCTCTTATCGTTTCCCGCCCACCCCATCAGTCAAAAATAACCTGTAATAAAAAGTGGTGCCATCATCCAGTGATTTTGGCTCCGTTTCCTGTTCGTGGTGTTTGTTTTTGTTATCTATTTTCAGTTTTTGGGTTTATTGTATTTTTTGATGTAACGAAAAATGGGGAAAAAGAGAAATCTACAAACTTGTGTGCTTCATAAGACGGGAGAAGAGGGATGTAGGTACCTACCTACTGTTTGGTGCGTTTTTGTATGACCTCAAAAAACCGACACATGGAAAACTGTGTTGGTACCTATATGAGTAGGTATGCACAATCGATCGGGGTTGTTATTTGTTAACTTACTATATCTCCAAACTATACACGTAGGCTTTTCAAGTTCGAGTTTCTAACTAACGTTTGATCGATGGTTAGCAACACGAATGCAAACCCATCCCGAACTATACAGCAGTCAGTATAATAACCACAGCCTACCAAGATTTGTTTCTAGTTCGTGTTTTTGACTGAAGTCAATCGCTAGAAACACCATCTCGACCAATTAATAATGGTTGACCGTTCCAACCTATAAAGGCTTTTTCAAGTTCGTGTTTCTGAGTCATGATTGAATGAACCCTGCGTGGATGATTCTGATGCCGTGGTTTATAGTCGCCTGTAAAGTCAAAAAGCAAATTATCAATCATTTTACATGATTGAAAAAATGCACGTTACATAATATTGTGGAACGTTAACAAGTTGCAAGTGCATAAGGTACGCTACTTGTATTAGGTGCTGGTTTGTAAAACATTGTGGTATAGGTGATAAAGGCTACTACAGGGAAATTCGTTAAGGCGACCTGCACCAGAATAGCTGGGTATTGAATTCAGCTGTCGTTTGGTCTCGTGACGCCTGTCTGTCAATATCTTCTGAACTTCTGATCCTATGTTATTATTATCTACTACTCACTGATATGTGTATGGTGCCAATGCCAGTTCATATTGCAACAAGCGGTTAAGCTACAAATCCACAAACATTCTTTCGGTGTTAGGTATATAATAAGTAGTACAGAAGTTACCTACCTTATCTCCTACACATACATTCATCTTAA
Organism: Lygus lineolaris; assembly: GCA_030264115.1. Classification (NCBI taxonomy): domain Eukaryota; kingdom Metazoa; phylum Arthropoda; class Insecta; order Hemiptera; family Miridae; genus Lygus; species Lygus lineolaris. Next base: position 23,810,869 of record JAEMON010000004.1, read on the forward strand.
ATTACAAACAGCTTTATTCAAATTGGAGATGTATCTGTAAAAAAAAAAAAGGGTAAGTAGGCCAATGTAATGTTAAACGTTCTCTTGTTAGGTGAGCCTGCTTTCCATGTAGACCACGTGCTGCCATCCAATTGAAGCTCACTGCCGTTTGGATCGGCCGGCAAGTAGAGAGAAAAAAAAGAACTTCCCAAGGACGATCCCACAACTTTCCGTCCTTGACTGCTCGGTGATCATCGGCGCTCATGGCGATTAGGTAGGTACCTACCTACTACCAACATGATGAACTTCTTGAGCACGAGCAGAACTGCGACGTAAGTGGAGATGGATGAGTAATGTACCTCGCAGGGTTTCCATAAGCTCTTCACAGGTTTTCCCTTTGTCCCATCCAAATTGTCCCCTTTTCTCTGATCAAACTTTCCCTCATATTAACTCCCCTTGCCGGAAATTACGTAAAAGGGCCGAAACTTGTTCATGCATGCATAGTATGCCGTCGGTTTATCCCCAAAACGCGATAGTTACGTATAGGTATCTACAATTAGCGAATTTTCGAAGAAAATGAAGCTATTGCAATGGCTGCAAAATGTTTGGTATGCAAATTTTTGAAATTTTTATCCATGGAAATCCGTTTTAGACCGTTTTAAAATGATTCCTGAAGTTTTTAACACTTTTCCATCTGTATGTAAAGCATGCTATGTGTGCGGATGACGTCACGAACCGCCAACAAACAACAAACCCTATCCCGAGCCGAACGCGCTCCGGCACATTGCTGCCCCTAGTGATTTGAGTGCCAAGCTTTTTATTTCCAAATCGCTTATTTTGTACGTGCGGGCGGTGTTTCGATTAAATATTTCATGTAGTAATATTACAAATGGTTATATGTGATGTTTATGGATGTCCTGGAAAGCCCAAGAAAGTTCAATAGGTAGGTCAGTAATTATAGCTGCTCAAACTACCAAGAAACCTAGAAAATTAAGTTTTTGACCATTGCAACCACCAAAATTATTGTTTGTGTATGAAAGAAAAGTGGTAGACCTCGTAGAATGAGGTCAAAACCAGCTCACCAACACAGTAGGTAGCCACAAATTATGGAGATTTTTCAAAGTTTTCATTGTTCATAACTTTTTCAGTGAAATTTTGTAGGTAGGTAACTTTCACAAAACTTCGAGAAATCAAGAAAAATCGTGGCTAGTATGTTGCTGTTGTGCTGGTTTTAGTCTCATTCGATAAAATTTAATTTACGAAACTTACTTTTACTCCATACAAAATTTGTTGTCTAGTTCCACAAAAATAATGTTGTACTTGGGTTTTGATAATTGGACAGCTAATTATCAGCTATTTTAGATATAGGAACATTCGATGTATTTGGAATGAGTGTGATATTTGCTGTAATAGTTACCTATACATAGTTTCAGCCCGTAAAAAAACACATTTTGCCCTAGTGTAGGTATGTCGGTACGAATGTCGGTTCGAATACAAAGTCTTGGAATCTGGACTTTCCCGCCTTTTGAAAAAAAAAAACCACACGGACACTTTTTGCCCTCAAATCCGGATATGTTCTGAGAAATGTTCATGTTCACCCTAGTACCTACCTAGTCAAGTTGATTTACTGAGTAATTACTTATTAGGGACATAGCTGTCAGATAAGATCGCTCCCAACCAAAATTATTCAAGATAAAATTGAATCAATGTCCATCCATTAGTGCTGAACACGTCCCTAAGTAGGCAACTATAAAAATCGTTATTTTGAGATGGTGTACCAACTGCAGATACCTACCGGCTGTACTTACTACTGACGTGGGAGTACCACAAACCCTCAACCTACCTACTGAGTCCCAAAAATTCGATTTAGAAAACGAAGAAGTGGAAGCAGGTGCGAACCTACTGTAGATTACTTATATTCAAGTAGGTAGGTACTTATGTTATTGCGAGCATTATTATACTAATGAATTCGGTAGGTACCTAACTAACTAAAAATTGAAAGATTCGTCAACCATGAAGCCCATTATAACTAAGTTAGCTACTAGGTACCTATAATAAGTAATGAACTATTGAACTCTCACTAGCACAGAAGATGACGTTGCCTGTTGGTAAATGCTGGGATTTTGTTCACTTATATTACCCATCATTAAAATAGCTTTGTGCTTCTGTAGATTTGTACACTTTAAACTACTGTGTTGAACAAAAAATATTCTTCTGACTTCTCCAGAAAGGGTAACACAAAGCCCCGAGGCACTCATTTGACAAATCAACACGGAAAATATTAAAGAGAAAATTCAAACCAAATAAACAACAGGAGACAAAACTATGGGGTTTGTGTGTATTAAGGCTGACAGGTTCGTGTCTCTGGGGCAATGCAAAGGAGGACATGCCTCTTTTTTCCGGGCCGAGTCCATACCACCTATTCTCCAGACAATATCTGGCCCTACAACTGATCGAAAAAATTCAAGAAAATTTCAAAATGTCAATTATATCAAAAGGAAGCATGAGTTCGTTGGTCAGAATTTTTGGAGTACTCAAAGGGGTCAAATTTTGAAACTTTAGTGTCAAAAATCGCTTAAAAACGAGTTTTTGAAGTATTAAGTGTAAATTTAGTTGTAAATTACACCAAAGCATCATATTACGGTAGATACATTCGGAATCAGCGCAGAATTTCCTATAGGAATCGCCACCAAATCGGTTAAAACGATTCTTTGAAAAGTCGCTCATGCTGCATGACTGGAACTTTGGCCTCCTCACTGGAATGGAAATAAGCCCACATGGCTGCTACATGTAGGCACCTACTCCTTACAGTTCTCGTAGTGCACATAAGATACCCATATTTTATACACACGTTAGTATGCTGACATCGCTCTGAAACTTTGAATAAGAAACTAGTGTCAAGGTTGGTCTTATATGTTATATAATATATTAAGCACTACACCGCTACTAAATAATAATAAAATAATAATATTTTTTTAAAGAAGAATCGATCACAGTGGAACTATGAATGGTTTCACTACAGGGTCAGCTAAATATAACTACCGAGGTATGTATCGACTAGTAGATCAATTAATTGTATGAGATCTCGATAACTCCAGGGAAATTTGTGCGTGGGAATATAACAAGTTGGTTGATAGTAGGTACTAGTATGTATGTACCCTGCCCATCAACTCTGCGTAATTCGAAGCTAAGGAAGCTGGCGGAAATTAATAAGTTAAATACAAAGGTTATTAATCAATTCATTGATTAAAAAGTTAAATTAATGAATAAGTTAAATACAAAGGATTATTAACCAGTTGTGTACAAACAGGTTAGTATTTTCATATTAATCTATAATCTAAATTTAATGATGGGATAAAAATTACCTCCTAGTTTTACCTACATCAACTGAATCTTATTCAACTATAACTGGTAACTATCATGTCTCTCAATTCAGGTGAGAACGTATCTACTACTTGGCCTTCAAGGTGAAACAGCTCAAACATCACGGAGGTTACTTTATTCATATACCTATACTCAGCTGGGTACATAAGCAGGCTGGTATTTTAGCTAAGAGCATACACGAAGGTATCTTAACTACGCACAAGGAAACGATTTTGGTAGTACCTACCCACGTAAAGACCATTTTCGAAGTTCTGGGATTCTTTTCAGTAGATACCATGAGGTAAAAATAGCGAGGGAATTGGGAGAGGCTATTGAAAGAATCGAGTTACAGGAAGCATTTGCGCCAGACCATGAAGAAATTCTTTTTATTTCGTTCAAGAACAAGGTCCTCCCTTCGTGTGAAAGAATAGTGGAAAAGTAAGGACGTATGGTAGGTACGCCAGTGCAGCCGATATCTGGCGACCTCCAAGAAGATAGACGATTTATAAAAGACCTAGAGAGGAATATCGGTTAGTCAGTTAGTGGACATGAGTATTTTTTGGGGTCCTTGAGTGTCGGCCAAGTTCAGTTACTATTTTTAATTTTTCGAAGTACTTACCAACGTATTTCCCTAAGCCATGTTCGGTATGGTGGAATTATTTATTACTTAGACCTAGAATTACCTGCTGTTTGATCTAGATGGTCATTTCAGGTGGGTCAACGCTGGATGAATCAGCATCATTTGAAGGAATCATTAAGATGGATACACAGAAAAAAAGGCATATTTTTTGGTTGGACGATTCAAATGATGACGACGAGGTGTGCGTCTGACTCATATCATCAACACAACGCTCCTCTTTCGAACCATTACACTTGAAGCTGATGCAAATCAATTAGTTACCAAATTGCCTTTTTCCTTCTGGGTATGTGAGTAGGTAGGTACCTCAGGCCAGTCACCGTAGACAAAAAAAAGGCCGAGGGTCGCAAAACATTGCCCCTAAGGTTTGACTGTGGGATGTTGTTAGGACATAATTATGCCAGTAATGTTATACCAAGTTTGCAACTTAAAAAAAGTGGCGGCTGAGTAATGGCCAAAAAACATCGAAATTTTCGGACATTTTTCAGTTTTTGGCTTATAAATTCTGAAGAGTGCATTTTTCGTTACAAGTCACTATTATCACTTTCTAACTAGATAGAATTACCTACAATTTGAGCCCAACCGCAATGTTTTTGGTCCAATAGATCCGGAGATATTGGACTTTGAAAATTGGACATTTTTTCCAAAAAGTTGAAAAAGCCAGATTCTGTGGTCTTTTGTGTTTAATAGGAGCTGAAATAATCATCCTACGATGAAAGATGTAGAATGAAAGTTGTAGGTAAAGTACTTGTTTTCAATTTAAGCACAAGGGTAAGTCTGTAGGACCAATAGTTTTTTTGTTATGGGCAAAATACCAAAAATCCGATTTCTCCGAAATACTTGAAAATAACGTTTTGGTTTACCTTTGGTGGGAAAAAAGAAAGTTGTACGCATTGTTACTATCCGTACTTGTATATTTAACATGAAAAGAATGCAATAGCACTGAATTTAATATACTTTGAGGGGCTGGTTGCTCGCGGAACGGAAGGACTCGTACATCTCCTGCAACAGGAATTCACAGAACAATAACCCTATATGTGTCGATGTATTTCAGTCATTTATAC
>JAEMON010000004.1:23825521-23851102 GCA_030264115.1 Lygus lineolaris
GAATCGGTTTAGAATGGTCTGAAACGGATTTCCTTGAAGAAATTTTACAAATTTGCATTATTTAAATTTTGAAGCCATTCCAATAGCTTCATTTTCTTCGAAAATTCGCTAAAAGCTCATGTTTTCCCAGTTCATTCACCTCTATTGCTAAATGGAGCAGGTAGCTGCTAATTGTGGTCGGAAATCTCTCTACAGATGTTAACAAAAAGTCTAAGCTTTTAATCAAAGATGCACATAGAAGCACAAAAGTTGTAGGACAAATCAAAGTTTATATTGGTTCAAATGTAAACGTTCTTTATTTAATTTTTTTTAATTTTGAGGGCGTATTTTTTCCCCATAATTTACGTGTTTGTGAACGTTGATTCAAATGGAGAAACTGAAAGAGTCCCTTTCAGTTTTTCTCGAAAATTCGCTATTCCCCTTATCCCAACCATTGCTTACGGGCTTGCGGGCGAAGTTACCACCCTGACAATCTGGAGATGATATCCTCAGAAGGTAAGAAACACATATTTGCAGCCAGCAACCCTGGATAAAATATATGAAAAATCCTAGTTTTAAGCGCTTTTTGACGATCCTGGACCACTGTGTGTCGCCGAAGACGAGATGACCCGAAGGAATGGTCATCCGTGACCTGAACGAGTTGCTGACTTTCCTGATGATGGCAGATCGATTGAAACTTACGTACTTCTCGGTTCGTCATCCCCATCAAAAACAAGCATTCGACCTAGAATCGTCCTTATTAGAGTGCGTTGCTCTCAGCGTGGTTAGCTTTATGCCTTGGACCAGTTGGAGGTTAGTTTTGTCGTTATATCATTCAACAATATTCCATACTTATATACTTGAACCGTAGCTTTCATCGCAATTTTCCATCCCGTTAAAATGGCATTGAGGACAGTAAAGAGGGGAGGACGGCACGCGATCACGGAACAAACACGTATACAGTAGGTAGGCACCATCATACCGACGCAAGAAGGAACCAGACACGAAACTTTAAATAAGGAAATGGATAGGTAGAACGCACGCACACCGTAAATGTAGGTAGGTACCTACCTACTACATACCGACCTCCTATCGGCAGTAATACCTACAAAAATAGCATTCGCACTTTTCTTTTAAACTTTCGCCACATTAATTTCGCAAAATGAGTCTCAATTTATGGACAAGAAATGTCAATAAAGGAGCTAAGGCCCCAACTTTATTATTCATACAACCCTATTGAATTTTGGTGTCTCGGAAAGTGATAGTATACCCATAAACCATGGTAAATAGCTTTTGGATTATACTTCCTATGTTTACCAACAAGTACGTGTTTTCAAAACGACATTTATTTCAAATTTTCTGTGCGGTTTTGTTATTTGAGCCATTCTCATGAATTTCGGGTTCAGGATGGAGTTCGATAGGCGATCATAACTTTCGTATGGAGTGCATAATAACAATATTATATTGAAATCTAATTTAATTCAAGCGACGGTTTGACGTGACAGTGTGCTGAATATAAGGCATCTGGATGCTCAAACTAGGTGAGTCCTCACAGTTGCTCACTTTCCATCGCCCTGCAAGGTAGTATAATACATACATATCTTGGTGAGCATTGGATTACAAACTTGCTTTAAGTTCAGTAAGTACCCAATCAAGTTAACCAATAGATTGTGAGGCTCGGCCTGATTGGTTTACGCTCTTAAAACCACTAAGTGAATTTGAAAGAAGTCTGCAAAATGAATAAGGTGTCGCGAAAAATTATTTCGTGATTTGCACATAAATGTGTGTAAGCCTATTACCAGAGTGATTGATCCCCCATACCCGAAGGTAGCAAGAAGGTCAAATTAAAAGTAATTACCTGTCAAACTATAATCCTATTCCAAGAATAAGTCCACAATTACCGGCTCAGAATCAGTGTTGGGTTCAGGTAAGAGATCATAAATGGAATTACGAACTGCTGGTTAAGGGGGTTCCGCCAGTGGCGTGAAACATTTCTCTAACTTTTCTCAGTCAATAATCGATCAATTTCAAATCTATTTTCGGCATTCATTCAACTTTTCAATTCTGCAGGGCAACACTATCGAAATTTTAAATTTCAAAAATTTCACATTTTGTTATCAATTTAAAATTTAAAATTTGAAATTTCGATAGTGCGTTGCCCTGCAGAATTAAAAAATAGAAAGAATGCCGAAAACAGATTTGAAATTGATCGATTATTGGCTGAGAAAAGTTGGAGAAATGTTTTAACGGTAGAATGGCAACGGGAGGGGGGAAGGGGCGGTTACTTCTTTTTAAACATATTTAGATGAAGTAGTAATAAGATTTGTAGTGAGAGTTAATATGAACTCTATAATTCCCGAGATTTGCGAATTTTTGATGACGGTTCACACTCTGGCCGGAACACCCATAACTTTTCAACATACATAGGTAAGAAATACAAGTAACCAATACCAGAAACAGCAAGCCTGAAGCTGAAGGACGTTTTCAACGTCAAACAATGCCGGATGGGCATTACTTACCATGCAAAAAAATACTGGATGGAATAAAGTGGGGTGGAGTCTTATTGTTCTATTTTCGTACAGTTTTATTGTTGCGGTAGGTACATGTTTCGACGAAACTACGTCGTCTTCTCATCCTACGTCAGAAAATATATATAAAAATAAGAATTGTATTTAAACTAGATAAAGTTTATAGTCTAATAAATTAGGAACGGTAAGGTGAGTACAATTTTCTACATATAGGTACCATTAATATTATAGTTTTTCTCACACCTAAACGGTAGGTATTTGGGGCTATTCCCACGTGTCATTGTAGGGTTTATAAGTATTATCCAAATCATGCTGTCCCTTATTTATATACCTAGGTAGGAACATCATAGACTCTCTCTAAACTGCAACAATTTTTTGAGAATAGCCCCAAGTACCTACCGTTTAGATAGGAAGAACTATAATATTAATGCTAGATTTAAGTACCTATGTAAAAAAAAATTTACGCACCTTAGCGTTCCTAATTTATTAGACTATATCAACTTTACCTAGGTTGAATAAAATTCTTATTTTTGTGTATATTTTCTGACGTAGGCTGAGGAAGACGACGTAGTTGCGTCGATTCATGTACCTACCGCAACAATAAAACGCTTTTAAGGCTCCACCTCACTTTATTCCACAACGAAAAATGGTCACGTCATAAATACTGAATGATGTTAGTCGATTACGACGTTATGAAATGGTTTACAAAATAATACAACCTCAAATAGAGTTACTATAAGTAATAGCTCAAAGAGCAAAAGAAATGAATGCATGTCTTAGAAGAATAACTGAGACAAGAATACTAGTTACCTTTATAATGAACAAGGTAATGAATGGACTGGTCGGTTTTGCATCCTGGTAAATCACAAAGATAAACAAGTTCCATTCATACAACATGAGTTGATTAGCGAATTTTCAAAGAATAATTTTAACCGATTTGGTGGGTGGTTCTTATAGGACATTTCACGCTGATTCCGAATATACCATAATATGTTCCTGTGTTTAAAATGTTAATTTACACCAAAAACCTCAAAAAACTTTTTTTGGAGATTTTTGACTCTAATTTTTCAAAATTGATTTGATACTAAGTATCAAATAGTATGAAGGGTGAACCCATTGCAATAGCTTCCTTTCATTTGAAAATTCGCAAAAAGCCTCAATCATGCAATACTTATGGCCGAAGTAGGTAATGAGCAAATTGAAAAAAAAAAACTAGGTAATTTCGAATGCAACTTCTTTTCCTTGGCAATAAGTAGGAAGTAAATAAATATGTGCCTACCTATCTATTTGGTTTTTGATTGCTTCACAGAACCCACAAATTATCGGAGGTAGTCAGGATGAGTAGACTGCAAGCCAAAATAAGCCATCGTTCGAGGGACAACCAATCGAGAATGAGGAATAACTCGCCGGACGAAGAAGATAACGCAGGATTTATAAGTAAGAGTGATAATAATGAAACATTTCATCCATCGTGAGTTGCACACTCTAAGCCAGAGTTGTTCAACAGTTAATTACCTACTGGTTAATTACTTGTACATTTTAAACTACTGACTATATGCAAGTTAAAACAAGGAATATTCATGTACCTAGTGATCTTTTTCTATTCAGGGGTCGAGATTGAATGATGGCGAATCTAAAAACAGACCTCACCACGTGGACCATTGTTTGAATGAAAAATTGTGATAAATTAATACTTAATAAATAACGATGAATACTGCTGGTTGGAAACATTGGCTTTAATCTGACTTACAATTGCAACAATTACCAACCATTGGCGTATGATAGATAGAATAGAATGTTCCAGAACGTCCCGACTTGGCGTAGTTGCAAATCCGTGGTAGGTAACTTACTGCACTTGACCGTTTCACTACTAACATACAGTTTTCGATTCACCTCGTCCCAAAATTTGTTAATTTCTGTAATCTCTTCTTCGGGATGACCGTGGTCTAGTCGTGTGGTCCAAAAAAAAAGAAATATACCTATTTGAACCTGCGAAAAGATTTATTGAAAAAGAATGTAGGTATTTGTGTCTGCGTTTTTTGCTTCCTCACTGCCGAAGAATGGACAGCTATATATTCGTGCAAGAAATTAAAAAACGTCTACCATGTTGGGTGGGCAGTATAGCTTCCTCACGTTTGTAACATGAACGAATAGAATCAGTTAGTGAACAGAAAAATTGATAGAATAGTTCCGGATTTATGCCACTCATCACTCATCCAATCATTCTTAGGTAACTGTCTTGGAGTCAGTCCTCAACTACATTCCAAATTTGAGCGGTATCGGTCCATTAAGGAATGGAAGGAAATTCACGTTTGAGCATGCGCACACGCAACTAGTGGTCCGATGGCAATGAACTTTATAGGGGACCGTCAGTGGGCTAACCCGCGAATTCCTGAAAATGTCATCAAATCCGGACCACAACTTCATATAGTTTTGCCTTGGACAAGGAATTTACCACAGACAGACAGACACGGAACCAACATTGTTCAGAAAGCTCTGAATCGTAAAAAGCAAGTGAAAATTTTGATTTTGGAGAACAACAATTTTTTTCATTTCTTGCACGAATACAACATAGCTTCCTACCTTCGGTAGTGAGGAAGCAAAATGTTTGTCCTCCAAAATCAAAATATCCCCTTGTTTTTCAGAGCTTTCTGAACAATTTCGGTTCCACGTATGTCTGTAGTCAATTCCTTGTCCGAGGCAAAACTATAAAGTTATGGTCCGAATTCAATGAAATTATCAGGGAGTGTACAGGGTAGCTCCTACACAGTCCCCTATTAATTTGATAGCCATCGGACCACTAGTAGCGTGTGCGCATGTGCAATAAGAGTCACTAAATTATGATGTATTCCATTACTTTCCCTATATTTGTAATCTCGAGAGGTATAGGTTCAAGGTCTGAGATTATGGCCTATGTTTGGCGCGTTCTAGCCGGGAAATGATTGGTCGTAAAAAAAAAGTTTTGCATGGAAAATGCAGGAAATTTTGTCTACTTTAATTTGGTACAGTGGGCTTGTCGAAAAAACGCTTCATATTCAGAAATATAGGTAAAAAACTGTAAATGCCAAAATTTGAGCAAAAATTGCCAAATTAACCAACTTCAGGGCAGAATTTTGGCTCAAAACACTCAGATTCGTGTTCAGCGACCCAAAAAACATAAAAGTAGAAGATGACTAATTTTGAAATTTTATAATTCGAAATATTGGCCCAATTTTGGCACTCTTGAGTGGCGAAACGGTTGGATGTACAAAAAAAGTTAGGCATATGTAGGAAATTTTGTCCTCTTTAATGTTGCAGAGAGAGATCTTGACGTAAAAACGCTTTCTCGCTGAAATTATAGGTCAGAAACTGCCTAAACTAATGTGCCAAATTTTGAACAAAAAGAGCCAAATAAACCCACTTCTGGGCGAAATTTTGACCAAACACCCTTAGATTCGTGTTCAGCGACCCAAAAAACAAAAGTAGAAGACGAAATGTCGAAGTTTGTGAAGTAGAAAAATTGGCGAACGCTAGCGGCGAAACAGTTGGGTTTACAAAGAAGCGTTACACAAATATGAAACATGTACTCGTAGTATATTTTTCCCACTTTAATTTTGTATTGAGTGGTTTTCTGAGATACAGACCAAAAACTAAAAAAAGTGACTTTGAGCAAAAAATTTAAAAAAAAAAGTTCCGGGCGAAAGTTTTGCCCGCAAACTTCAAATTCGTATTAAGCGACCCAAAAACATGAAGGGAGAAAAAAATTAAAAGTATATCACAACTTTCCTCTGAGACCCCTCTTTTTGTCTCGAATTCCTGGCGTAGGCTTTTTTAGGATTAGCTTAATCTGAGCTAATCTAAAAAAAAACAGTCAGACGCGAACTGTTCTTGTTCCATGGAGGAATGAAATACATTACACCCCCTGAGAGTTCTCTTCCCCTTTTCAATGACCCCAACGATACATTAGGAGCAATCTAGCGGCAGAGCATCAAACTTAGCCTCATTGAAAGAGTGTGATCCAGGACGAGGAAAACTCTTCAAAAAGTAGCAAACGTATTCGCCACATTAGTGGCAAGTGCTATTAGAGGGAATTTATTTTAATAATATAAACATGATAATCAAATAACTAATAAAAAGTCGTAATTTTACTCATAACTCAGACTTAATGGTCCTTTTCTAGAAAAAAAAAACATTGCTTGGATCTATTTCCATCCATTTAGTAAACATTTCAAAGAAAATTGGCTATTCGAATAAATTGGTCCAAACATTTTGATGGGGTTTTCACATTTTCACCATGGGATTGGGTTTTGCAGTGTTCCGAATAAAAAACCTTTTAATAAAATGGTACCTACCAACAGAATATATTCCCGGGCGGTGCCTATCTGATAGGTTCTAGAAATTAATGGTATCGGATATTCAAAATAGCGAGAAAATACCAATAACGTCAAAAGAAAAGTGGATTTCAAAGGCCGGAGAGCTCCATTATGCATAATTAATTAAAATTTGAATTTGTATAGGTAGCTCAAACTGCCTAGATGTACTAGGTACCTAGCTATTTTTACTTCTGTGATAATTCGCTCAAAAATTCATACCCAATGCAAAGGTACCCACTGCACAACTAAAAATTTGTTCGTCATGATTATCATAAACGGCTTTTCCCATTCAGAAACTGTGTAGATATTACGGTACCTACGTACTCTGCCGATTTATTTATCCAGTCCTCGATGCGTTTCTTACACATAATAATGAATCCACAAATAGAACACATTCCAACTGCATGGACTCTGCAGATTCAAAATTAATGTGTTTTTTTTTGTTTTTTTTTCAGATAGCCAAAGTGCTTGCAATTTATCAGGTGAGTTAATATAATTACATTATTACCAACCCAATACTATCGCACGATGTTACCCAATACTACAACACAATATTACACAGTACTCTTCCCTACACAAAAAATGGTTGTGGATATATTGTAGACGATGATTCTTAAAACGCATGTTCAGTGTAGGAGTTGATTGACAAATTACAAAGTTACGACCAAGTTTAACATAAATTGTGAAGCGTTAGTTGTTACTACCACCTTCATCATGTCTGTAAGTCTTTTACCAACTCCCATCACACAATTTCTGCTGAGGTTCACTAGAATACAATATAACACACTAGAACGCAATATACACACACAACAACACACTGGAATACAACAGAATTCAATAGAATCTTTACTAGGAAGGTAGGTAGTACCTGCCTATCTTAGTGTTTGTAGCTATTACACCTACCAGCTACTTATAGTAGCTTACCTGCCATTAATATTTACAAGACTTTCCAATTTTGAAATTGTGGATGCTTATGATAGGCATTTTTATCGAGCTATGTACCTACAAGTCTTTATTTCAAGTTGAATTTACCATCACTGAAGGCCTGATATCACTCAAACTGCTGCTGGCCTCCAGATGATTCCCTATGGATTTGATCGAATCACCGGTAGCTCCGGCACATGCGAAAACGTAAAAAACATAGGTAGGTACCTACCTACATGAGGAGAAAAAACGTAGGTAGGTTTCTCTTTTCTCTTCATTTTGTTCAATTTTTGAATATATTGCCTTCTGAAATTTGTAAGACCATATCCCATAGATTAATAATTGAGTAGAGAAAGATTAGGGAAAACAGAAAGAAAATTTAATCTCGTGGCCATCCAGGGTAACAAAAACCTTCAATGCAGTAAGAAAATAGTCCTTAAATTTGTATTATTCCTTATTTATTCCTTACCTTATTCCTTGGTATGTAGGTATACCAAGAGTGGATCCAACTCTTCTGAGTTCATGAACCGGTTCTGCGCCATAGCCTTACTCACGGGCGTTCATGAACAAAAATTTTACTTTCTACCCAGACTGTACACTGAACCATGTACCAAGAAAGTTGGGTTCATCAAGGTGCTGGACTGAGTTCATGAACTTCCCGCAGCAACTGAGGAGTAGTTTATCCTTTTGACTTTGAGTTCAATCCTTCGGGTTTTTTTTTTTTTATCCAATTCTGACTAATTAGAGTGGTTCGGGAATTTTTCCAGATTTCCCTTGGTATCTTTTTTGATTACGCACTAATATTGGTACATATTAATTGAAAATTGATTTGCTGACCGTCCTGTGGAGTGATGCATGTGGATTTTAAAGGTTAAAACATGGGAGAGAACTCCTTCTTAGGATATCTACCTTCTTCCTTGGTTAAAATCTGAAATGTTGACAGTATACCTACTCTTTCGACCTCCATAAGGAATAGGTTGTTGTTTAGGAACTTGGTTGTTCGCAAATAGGTGGTCTACCCATTTTATTTAAGTTGTTTGTAGGTGTAGAAAAACACTTCAAGTGGTATAACCCCCCTTAATTTTTTGAGAGGAATTCAACCATCACATTTTCGCAACGCGCACTGTAATGTTATATACAGTACAGTATATACGCCTACCCTCACCCTTCTTGAACTCAATCGAACCTGAAGTCAGGGTTGTTGCATCCAAGTTCATCAACTCATCTCTCTTGGAACAAACCTTGATCGTTATTTCTGTCAACTTCAGGCAGGGCCAAAGAATCAATCCGAATCGTCAGTTAAGCCCTTTCAAGCCGGTCTCGTAAATAAGGTAGGTACCTACCTACCGGAGCCCTGGGATCAATTTTTCAAAATTATCATTCAACATAGATTAGGTAGGTGAGTAGGGGAAAGTAATGTACCTTGGGACAGGTTTTTTTCTCGAAAATCTGGCAATGTGGCATCTACAAGCATCTCATTATTAATCTTCATGAATTTTTCAAGACTTTTTCAAGACACTTTTTTTTTTCAAATTTTTCAAGACACTTCAAGTGCGCAAAAATTAATTTTTCAAAAACCCATTTTTCCCCAAGGTGCAAACCTGGCATGTACCTACCTTGGAACATCTATGTTTCTACCTTAGGACAGGTGTCTGGACCTTGGGAAGGAGTAGGGAATCTATATAAAAGGAAGGCAATGTGCACAGATATCATTCAAGTGCACAACATTTAAAATAGTCTTATGTCTATAATAACTACGTATAGGAATGACTCGCTGAAAGCATTGGTATTTCTAAGCTATCGCAATGGGTCCCCATTGGGGAATTATCATCAATTTTTTTTTCTGAGTGATAATGACGCAAAAGAAACAATATTGAAGTTGTAAGGCAAAAATAGTGTATCTGTAATTTTAGAAAATGTATCGAAATATTTATTATTGTAATATGGTGGGAAAGTGACGTTGAAAAGGGTGTCGTCTGTCATTGGCCAATTCCGTCCAAGGTGCCAACCGAACAAAACGAAAAACAAAGCCCATCACTGTTTGGGCTCCTGATTAGTGAGCATAGAATTTACATAATTAATAAATTGATTAAATTAATTCATTATTTAAATTATTTCTATTTTCACTGCTCTCAATGCGATCTCAGCGCATTCTTTTTCAGTTCAGTTCTTCTAGGAAAGGTAAAGTAGGAAAAGGTTTCTCAAGAGCCTTCGGAATTCCGCCTGTTATTCAACCAGCTGAGATTTTATTCCAAGTATTCTCCAAACCCTGAACGTTAAACTATTTTTTTCTTAGTACCTATTGGCAGTGTTATTTTATTCCAAACAACAATACAAAGGCAGAAAGAATGTGATTTTCTCATACACGATAATCCCCCATTTTATAAATAAACATTTCTCAAATGTTTCAAGGAACGAATTTTGCTTGAGCCTCAAGAGATCATTGATTCCGAAATTAACAAAAAATGTCGACAGGAATACTTAAATTTAAGTTATATATAATATATATCTTTTTATCGTTTGAATGTCCCAAGGTACAAGACTAGATTTGTCCCAAACGTACTTCTTGTACTGAGTACAAACTCAGCAAGTTTTTCTGTTGGTGGTCAGTTACAAGAAATGTGAAATGAAAACGTTAGGGACTTCATATCAAACCTCAAGTAGTAGAATTCAATCGAATTGCTGAGAAAAATTATCTGCCCTTTTCAAAATTGACAATTATTTCTGAAGACTAAGCCCTTTTTCCAAAAGAGCTCAAAACAAACATGTTGCTAACACAGTGTTAAGGTAAATGATTACGTAAACCCCGGTTCATCCAGTGTTTATATCAACAAAGCTGTGAAATGCCACCAGAGTCAAGAGTTTAAATTTTTCTTGCATCCTTTCAAACTAATCTGAGGGTTGTCCCAAGGTACATACAATGTATGACTTTCCCCTATAGTAGCATAGATAGATGCCTACTTTCTTGTTCGTTTTCTTCTTTTTCATAGGATCTGAGTTTAAATTGCAACTTATTAAATTAATAAATTATGTAAATTATGTTAATTGGGTAGATACTTGCCGTTTTCTTCGTTAGATAGGTAGGAATTCGTATTTTTGCCGTCTAATTCGAACAGCCAGTAAATTGGTAAAGTGAGTGTGCCTGTAGTGAAAATTTTTACTTAAATGAATGTAACATCCAAGTTCTTTGACTTAAATTTGGTTTTCTTCGTTTGAATCCTGTAAAAGAATACTTTATTAAGGTTATAATATGTAGGCACATTAGGAAATACTCAGATAGGAACCGAACTAGTACCTACCAAATTAGTTTTAGTCAACGAACACTAAAATTTAGAAAACATTTTGTTTATCTGGGTAATGCGTTATTTCATGACAGATGTTCCTGATTCGTTCAGTTAATAATTCACGATGATGAATTCGGTCTGTTTCACCAGTACTCACTCACTTTTGCTGTTAGATTGTTGGTGTATGTTTTTCCTACCTAGAAGATTAGAGCGAAGCGAGCATCCAGGACATCAACCTGTTCATAGCAGAAATAAGGTTTATTCCAACTGAAATCTGCAATTCAAATTAATGTTCGAATAGTCTCAAAGTAGTTTTCAAGGTCAAAGTTGAGTGCATCTTCGGCTTGTAGACTTTCGAATTGCGCTGTTAGTTGGAACAAACCGGAGGGATAGCAGAAGATTTTCCTGCAGTCAACTATGCAGGGGTGAGAATATTAGAGTTGTGTGCAATTTGTTCTGGCTGTTGGAACAGGATCTCAGTTCCAGTCTTATCAGTCGGGGAAGTTGCACCCAATTCAGTTCTCCTACTAGAGATAAACGATAAAAAATGCTCCAACAAAAAATAATTCCTCATATTGTGATATGAGCAAGTCGACGAAACCACCCACATTCAAATTGTATGTATAGTTAATGGTTCAACTTGTCAACCATGTTATGTCAACTCCATCAATTTTTATAAAAATGTCAATACAATAATTTCAAATGTCCACTGTATTCAATAAATTGTAACGAAGGTGCCATTTTGAAAAGGCCTGTTTATTAGATTATTATTATTATTACCTTGTTTTAGCTTTCATCTTTCACGAATTGAATCAGGTAGGTACTAGGTAATTATAGAGGTAAGAGTTAAGATGTAGGTAAAAAAAAAAAAAATTGAATAGCAAATGCGTTTATTAGAAAATACTTGAGTAGTTTTCGCAACGAACATTATTAAACTTCAGTGAACATTATTGTAGTGTGTTAATTTATTAAGTAAAGCTTGATTGAATCTTAAGAGCTTGATTGAATCTTAAGCTTGATTGAATCTGATTGAATCTTATCTCTGAGTGCAACTTATTCCCTCTGGGATTCTTGTGTAGGCATGGTGGACGTCATCTTCCTCTCCTTATCCTTGTTCTTGGCTCCTGAGACGATGTCGTCAATTTTCAGCAGCATGATGGCACTCTCGATTGCCGTTTTGTAGATCTGCTGCTTGACGGCGAGGGGCTCCCAAACGCCTAGTTTGTCGATGTCCTCGACCTCACCCGAGATCCCGTTGATGCCGACTCGGGTGTCGTTGGCGTGGCTCTTCTCTAGGTCGGCCATCACTCGGACGACGTTTCCTGTGCCGGAGTTCTGAAGGATTGTCCTGGGGATGACCTCCAGGGCGGCAGGGACGACCGAGTAGGGCTCGCTCGTCACACAGAGGTCGGGGTTCTTAACGTAGAGGGCGCGTTTGAGCATCATCTCCACGGCTCCACCACCTGGCACTATGTACGGGTTTAGGAAGATGTTTCTGGCCACATTTAAGGCGTCCTGAAGATTCCTCTCTACTTCGTTCAAGATGTCTTTGCTAGGGCCTCGCAGGAGTATCGTGCAAGCTTTGGGATCTTTGCAGTTAGTGATGAAAGTGAAATATTCGTCTCCCAATTTCTTCACTTCAAAGAGACCAGCTCCAGTTCCAACGTGGTGAGGCTTGAGTTCGTCCATCCTGCTCACGATCGTAGCACCACAAGCTCTTGCCACTCTGTTGTTATCAGTTTTCCTCAAACGGCGAAGAACTGAAATGCCTGCTTTGGACAAGTAGTGCTGTGCCAAGTCAGACACGCCCTTTTCCGTACATAATACTGTAGGGCTGACGGATATTATTTTTTCACACATTTTCTTGATATATTCTTCCTCAATTTCTAGCAACCTCGTGAAATCACCTTCTTTGGTGATTTCTACATTCGTCTGGCTTTCACCTTTCTTGTATTCAAGGCCACAATCAAGGAGCAAAATACGAGGATTTTCAATTCTCCTGCTCATTTTTGGATGGACGACGTCTTTGTTGATCATAACTCCTTCCAAGACCTGGGAATCCTCTATGATACCACCGGGAACCTTTTCGATTTTAGCGTAGTTCTTGAGATCGATTCTATTCTGCCCTCTGTTGTCTTCTTTGACGATTTTTACAGCGTCAATAGAAATGTTACAGGCCATGGTGGACCACGTTCCGAGGAACTTCGTGCCTAGACATCCCTTCACAACTTCAATGAGCTGTTCCCGGTTGTTGACATCGAGCTTTTTCCCGAGGGTGGGTAGAACTTCTAGGATATCGTCAAGGGCCTGTCTGAATGTCTTGATCAAAGACACTGGGTGGTGATCTCCCACGAACCTCTCGACCTCAGCCATCAGCTCACCGGTCAACATGATCACCGACGTAGTGCCATCACCAACTTCCTCATCTTGACTTCTGGCAATTTCAATCATCATTTTAGCAGCAGGGTGCTGCACAGTGATTTCCCTCAGTATGGCATTACCGTCGTTTGTCATCACGATCCCACCCATGGGGTCCATCAACATTTTCAACATGGCTTGCGGTCCGAGACACGTTCTGATGACTTCGGCAATGGCTTTTGCGGCATTAATGTTTTCAGATTGAACTTTTTTGCCATGTTCCCGCTTGGTGTTTTGGCTTAGAACCAAAATCGGCATCATTTTTATGGTAATTTGTAAAATACAAGGAAAGAAGGAAACAAGTGTTCAATCACTTACCGCTGCGGAGACGTTTCACAGCCAATTATTTCACCGATTCTGATGCAACAATATGTGACACACTTCGTAACCAAATCTAGATATATCACCGGTAAATGTTCATACAAAACAATCGGGGCAGTACAGAGATAATTTCGTTTACACGAAACTTGACAAAATTATTACTCAGATAGCGTGCTCGGTGAGTGGGCGGAAGGTTTCCATTTTCTTTGTGCTGTTCAACGCTAACTTGATCATAAACTGCAGTGAACTTTTTCTTAATGAAAATGAAGCACTGAACAGCATAAAATTAAAAATGCCTAATAAAGTCGTTAAAAATTTATTTTCGTTTTTTCAATGTCGTTTATTCTTCGTTAGAGCACATTTTTGAACAGCCGATCAGTTGCTGCGCCCGAGTCTCGATCAGTGACGTACTTCTCGGGTGTTTTCGGCATCGTTCGGTGACGCTGAAGAAACGCTATGATTGGTGGAGAAAGTGCCCGAGGACACTTCTAGGGACAACCTTATTGGATGCTATTTTGCCCTACTTCATAAAAAAAGCAAGAAAGTTTATTACGACGCAGTTTTCATGTGATCATTGTGGGTCAAGATGTTACAGTTCCGTTAGGAACCGTACTTCTCATTTTTTATAGCTTGATGTATTCTCCCTGACCCGCCAGTTTTTCAAAAAACGAGGAAAATATAGATTTAATCCTGCCTATTATGGATAAATTCGATCTGTTAGTTAAATGATACTATTTCGAAATACTTAATTATTATATTTACGAAGATATTGAGTAGGTATATTCCAATTAACTTACTTTTTCATTAGTTTAGAATAGTATCCATTAATAGGTAAGGGAACCATGTAGGTAACAAACCTGAACATTTTTATAAAACGTCGCAACCTCATTTTTAGACAGGTACCTACGTAATTAGTTTTATAGTTCATTGGACACAATTTGGATGGGTACTTATTAGTATTACTCTCAATTTTTGTTGGAATAATTAATTATAATTATTACGGTTGCACTTACTCAGTTTAACCTACCAATATTAAATTGGTAATTGCACTAGGTATTTGTATTTTCATAATTTTTTTTTATAACGAATAGGTAACAGGTAGGGGAATAGGTAGGTGGTGGTTTGGCATTGGCACTTCCTACTGCCTACTTAGGCACATAATGTATTATTTACATAGGTGGGACCTGCCTTTTGTCTTATTTATTTATTTTTATAAATTATAGTAGGTAAGTATACATTTTTATTGTTGGATTTGTGGAGAGGAAATCGTCTTCATTATTGTTGGGTAAAAAGCATTCCTAAAATAAATTATTCATCCATGCATAGGTACAGTCATAGTAACCTGGTACGTACCTATGTATCAGGAATTTTATATAATGGTTACATTGCACAATATTGTACAATTTTATGATGGCTGTACCTAGGTACCTAAATTGTACCTAGGTACTAACATCAAAATCACATAGGTAAATAAACAATTAAACTCAAACAAAGTTTTTATTAGTTTAATGGTTTATGTAAATTCCAATTTGATTGATTTAAAAATAATTATTAGGGAATCAAAAATTCTTCAAAATTCAACTGGCAGTAGGTAGGTACCTAGTTATACTTGGAAACTTACCACGAATCGATCAGACCCTTCCCCTGGATACCTAGGGGTGGTTTTGGGAGTGCTGAAGAGAGCCGAAAACAGGTATTTAGTGGGTATTTATTAGGTATTTGCTTAGTTACCGCCTTTTCAGTTCCATCATTCCTGCCCTCTGACAGAATTGGGCAAACGCATTTTGAAACTAAATTTGTTTTTGTCTGTTATTGAATTACTAACTAGAAACTACCTAGAAACTAGAAAGTACTTATTGAAACTAATAAACTAAAAATTTAGTTTCAAGGGTGTCACAAAATTAATTTTTAGTTAGTTATCCACTCCCATTAAACATGCCATCCTTTCCCGCTGGTTCTATAGGATAGGGCCTCAGGCCGGTTCAACCATATATAGTAAAACATGGGTGTTGAGTGGTTAAAAAACTCATTAATGTACCTAATATACGAAAACAAAATTAGTTTCAGAATGACGTTTGCCCCACACTGCCCACTGAGAAGAACTCGATTCTGGTGCCACGCCCCTCGTATTCAAGTAGGTACATACTTAGGACCTACTTCACAATAAAAAATAAAAAAAGTTGGTAAATAGGTACCTATGTATGGTATAGGTTCCTAAAAACAGGTATCAACTTCTCCAAATAAAATATTTCTTTCGGTCTCATAACATTTTCCTTAATCTTTCGTTATCTATGACCAAATTTAATTTAATTAATATAATATTGTGATCGTAGTGTCAGCAAATCTACCTTATTTACTTGGTTCCACGTGGTAGGTAAACCGCCGCGAAAACGAGATTCGAATTTGAATTTCGGCCGTTTGGCGGCAAATCGTCCGGCTCTCGCGTTAGCCTCTGCGAGTTGTCCACAGACCCCTGCACGAAGACCAGGTCAATCTCTCCTACATCTCAAAATTTTGTTAGCTAGAAATGTATAATGGGTCACTTGTAATTTTTTTATACGCATTTTGAGTATCGTATAAACTTTTTCGACTTCAAGTCGCGGACAAGCTATCGCGGTTGAATGGAGTTGAACCACCCAAAGTGTTCGTGCGGGCTGTTTTCTCTGTATAGAACGGATTGAAAGTGAACTCGACTGTGGTAGGACGGGCTCGGATCGGACGGATGGTGTTACATTGAAATGTGATAAATCTATGACGTGGAGCAGTATTTTTGACAATAATCTACTAATAAAGAAATGAGTGGACGGCCACGTACCACATCCTTCGCTGAGGGTAACAAGCAGCCTCACATACCCGTTTTAGGTGGAATGAAAATAAGTAGTAAGTGCAGTTGTTCCACCAACGATACATTCATAAATTGTTCTCATTTTTTTTATATATCAACCGCTGTATTACAGTAGAATATTCACGAAATCAGTCAATGAAAACCCTCCCCAAATGAAATGGGCGGGTTTCCCTATAAAACGAGCTGGTTTTCTCTTTACTTTCGTCAATGAAAACTGATTTTTCTTTCTAATATGGACGTCACCTCCCCGTTTTGTAATCCTAACCTATAATGAAAGAGCGAGGAGATTTTGAAACTAAATATCTGCCCCACCTTATTTTCCCTGCAAATTTTCACGAATTAATTTAAATTTGACCTTCTTTCTTCACGCAACGTTTCACCCTTTACTCCACTTCTCATCTGATTAACTTATCGCTAGGTGCATGTCAGGCATGTTCAGTTTTTTATTACTTCTATAAATAATATTTCATAGCGATTTTTCTTCTTTCATACGATTTTGGTGTGTGCCATCATATCATTTCTCATTTTTTCTTGACCTTCAAATTGTCGTCGTGTGAGGAACAAAGATAGGTACGCTATAGTTCGGGCTCTACGTAGCGATTTTCCCATTCTATTCCCTGTTGTCAGTTCCCTTCCTATCCATTTCTTATCATCGCCTGCCTTGTCAATCCGATCGAGCAAAAAAATTCCGATCGTTCGTGGAGCCATTCTCTACCCTTTTGCCTTCTCACTGGTCTTCGATTGTTCCATTTTTTGTTTCATTCCATCACCTCCTAGACACTGGTTTTGGTACTGTGGACCATCTCTGATCTAACAGTCTTGACATTTGCCTATCTTCCTATGAAGTATGAAAAATATTACCTTTCAAGACCTTATACTTGACAAAAACTGACTGTGTGACTCATGTCAGTTGAATGTACCTACTCGTAACCGCACGTAAATGTCATAAATGAACAGCAATCTGAAACAATCAGAAGCTGATTTGAATGAACGGCCTACTTCAGACAAATCCTTAGTTTATGTAGGCACAATTTACTACATCATTCACGTTCCTTCGAATTTGGTTCGGAAATGTTTTCCATAAGCCAATTTTTCTTCCATTATCCCCAGAGAAAACTGATAAATTCGCTTACCTATGGTTCAAATACCTGTGTACCTAGACCGGTTTGATTTGTACCAGTTCTGATTTGCATTTCCCAGCTATGGAACGGATAGGTACCTACTTTCCTTGCTTTGATCATAGTTTCCCATGATTTTAATACGAGCCCCTCTCAGCGTAGTCCATCCGCTCGTTGAACGGGTGGCACAGCTGCCAGCTGGGGACGGTCAGTTCCTTATGGAACGATTGCTAAGAACGGAACGTAACTCACCGAAAGGTTATATAATCTGCCGCTATTCCTTCATTTATATTATAGGTATGCAATTATATAATTTTTATAATCTAACGTTCTGATTAAGATTCGGCGTTATAAACCGTTTGAGTTGAGTTAGCTTGTTTGCTCCACTCCTTTATTGCACTCCACCTACCTACCTACGAAATACACCATACAAATCGGCATCTAATTTGAAATCAATTTTCCTTCTTTGAAAATTATACAGGTTTTTTGGTTCTTGAAGATCCATCAATAATTACCAGTAAAGGATTAATCATTCATCCCTACTCAGCCAGGTACATTCACGCTTGTAAAATTACGAAATAGCGAAAACCACCTACATAACCAAGTACATAGTAGGTATGTATTCTTGTAATTCGCCTGTGCCATCCTTATGATAGGTACATAGAGTCGTTGAGGCCAGGTAATCACAAGTTATATATAGTTGTCGGTATGTACTTATGAAGATTGTTTACAGTCCATTATCTAATTCTCCAATGGGGTGATGAGAAAGTACCATAAAGGTATGAAGGTGTGCACTTACTTTACGGTGATAATGATAACGATAACAATGCTCTTAAAAATGTATTGGATGAAACAGAGATATCAATGCATAAACATATTAAGCTTTATGCTTACCTACCTATTTGATGTAATAGGGTAGGGTAGTACTCTTGGGTAATACACATTTTTACTTCTGTTACTTGTTCAAGTTAACACCGAGTTGCACAACAGAGCCGGTAGTCGCTAATAAATTCTTGAATTTAATTAACGTCTTCACGAAACATCGTCGCCATCCTCAGCATCCACCTTCATTTCTTGACCTAGCTGTCATCTAAGACGTTTTAACGTTAACGTACCACCACATTTAGGTGCCTACCTAAATATAGGTATAAATTAAAACGACTCTGTAGGTGAACTTAGTTTATGAATTACCTACTTAGGTAATTACTTAGTTGTCGTGGAGAGAATTGTCGTCGAGTTTTTCAAACCTATACTTACCTCATCCCTGCAAATTACTCTGTAAACATTTACCTATACTTCTTAGCGTCTGCATATTTTCAAGAGGATAAGAATATCGAATGGTTTGTTTGAGTATTCGACCTGAAACATTCTGGCGTTTGAGGGAATCGAAAATAACAAGGTGGCCTCCAATTTGGAAAACCTGGATAACTCGGAAAAGTGAGGGAATTCGTCGCGTAGGGAAATGTCAGGGAAAAAGGTCAGAAGTCACGGAACTATGAACCACACACTACTCACACTTTCCATTACTGTCTCTTTTGGTTACTGTCTCAGTTCAAACATAGATTTTGGAGATTATGTTCATGTTCTCAAAGTAGGAATGTCTCTATCTACCCAAGAAAGAAACGCGTTGAGAGTTTCCCAGTCGTCGTAATTTCCTCTTGTTTTGGAAGTGGGATCCCAAAAGCACTGAAAATGCATCCTGGAAAAGTCAGCCTCTGCGCTGACTCATAATCTTCCAAACATCTACTTCTGAATGGGAAAATAAAAATAACGTAATGCTCCGATTCCGCTCATACTTTTTGGGTAGTTCGAGGCTAGAGTCTGAATGATCCCCTACCATTTTCATCGCGATTGGATCAATAGGAATCACTCCACATACGAAACCGTGCTCATCGTCAACACAACTGCTTAAATTCTTGATCGTGTTGGTGTTTTTCAGTTAAGAATAGTAAGCTAAGTCTACTCCATCTACAGTGGATTATAAATATTCGACTACTGATGAATACTTAAAACTTGATCTATTTCGATAGAAGACAAAATGTATTGTTAGCATCCTCTGGTGATGGAAACAGAATGCTGATTTCCTCTGGTACCTACTCTGCTATCGTTTTAATTTAACTAAACGTGTTGTGAGAGGTACGTTTTCTAACAATAATCTTGCGTCTAAAACGATTGATCATTAATCTGTTGATATTGGAAGTTGACTATTTTTAAATGGCCTTTCTTTGTAATATGTGCTCATTATTTTTTGACGCCGCACCGCTCGGGGTTCGCGAGTTCCCAAAATGGGGACTTGCATGGTTATTTTTCATTTCTCAATTTGAAAGATCTTAATGAGGGCTTTTAAAAAAGGTGCTATGTGAGGGGTATCCGACGATTGAAAGTCACCGACCCCTTTTGCAGAACCTAAATGACTTCACGCGCTCCTTTTCAACCCATTTTCTAGGCAAACCAGCAGTAAATTTCAAGCTGAAAATTTGCAACATGGGGTTTTGAAGGGCGCAGAATCAGATTTTGAGGTTCAAAATGCAAAATTCCTACCCACGCAAGTTCCCCTTTATTGGCAGATAATTCTAATCGGAACTGTAGTTCCACAAGCAGGAACGCCTCCCAGAGGAACCGGTTCTTTTCCGCCTCCGGATCCGCTACTTCCAGCCAGGGGCGTGAGTGGAGTCGAAGGTGCGTAGTCAGTCCGGTGCTACCGTCTAGCGGACGATTCCCGTACCAACTCCGATCGTTCGATAGTTACACTGCCCAACTTTATTGATTCTCACCAGGAAAAGGCTCCACTTTTACTTCTTCCAGAGACGCGATCGGGTCTGAGGCGACCGTCCCTTCACGCTTTCTTATTTAAATCCCCCACAGCAGACGCCGGTTTTCCTGCGCTTTCCCGAATAATTTTTCCACCTTTTCATCGGGGGAGACCTTCTTGGAGTACCTCGTCCTCTCCGGGACCATCCACGGCCTATGATGTAACGCATGGCCGCCTTTTTCCCGCCTTCTTACGCCCCTTCGCTTCTTCACACTTCGGGAACATGTTATTTTCACTCAGATGAATACAGGTGATAAGTTGTGATCCAAAGACGGAGGAGCGAAATTCCATTTAAGAAACTTGAAAATATACTGATGTCCACCACAACTTTTATATGAAAAACTCGTCTGTGTATCCAGATACCACGAAAATCTCAAGTCTAAAAAACACTGATTCTGGTAAAAATTTGCTCTGAATAGATTCTGGTGAAGGAAAGAGTAATTTCACTTACATCTACTTCCTCCTCCTACTCCATCAAGCTTGTGTAAATGCGCAAACGTGAATTTCCTTAAATAACGATTTCTCAGTTCCTAATCGACCGATTTCACTCAAATTCGGAGGGTAGTTGGAGGCTGACTACAGAACAATTACCTACGAATCTCGTCACGAATGAGCCAGCAGGGTTGCTACGGGTCTGGAAAACCTTGAAAACCTGGAAAAGTCAGGGAAAAAGAAAGTGGTCAGGGAAAATCTGGAAAAGTCTGGAAAAATTGAAAATCTTCTGGAATTTTATGCAAAATACGGGTTACAAGTAGTTATTAGTTCTTGGTGAGACTAATGCTTCGAATACCTACAAGGTTTCTGAATTTTAATAAATGCGTTTTAACATGTTTCGTTTTTCCTAAAGAAACAACCAACAAAATCGGTTAAAATAATTCTTTGAAAATTCTCTCATCAACTCATGCTACATGAATGGAACTTTGCACGTTTCAAAGCGTTCTGAAGAATTTTCTAAACTATATGAAGTTATGGTCCGATTTTGATGGAATTTTTAGGGATTGTGCGGGTTAGCCCCATGGCGGTCCCCCCATCGATTTCATCGCCGTCGGACCACTAGTAGCGTGTAGTTATGTGCAAACGTGAAATTCCTGAAACTACAATTCCTCAGTTCCTAATGGGCTGATTTCTCTCAAATTCGGATTGTAGTTGGGGGTTCCAACTACACTCATATGGGTGAGTGTAGTTCCAAGACATTTGCCTATTAATTGTGTCACGACTGGCTCATTAATAGCTACAGCGCATGCGGAAACTGTAAATGTGTTTTCATAGCTTTAACTCCAGAACTACTCAGCCTATTTCGGTGTAATTTTCAAGGATTGTACGGGCTCACAATTTTTTGGGGGAGGGGGCTTTTGAAACGCATAGGAAAAGGTCAGGGAAAAATCCCTTTTGCAGTCTGGAAAACCTGGAAAAGTCGGGGAATTTTGGGATTCTGTTTCCGTAGCAACCCTGACCAGTAATACCTTCTGCGTATGCCAAAACTTGAAATTGGTTGTCATAGACTTTGACTCCGGAACTATTCTTCCAAATTCGCTGAAATTGTCACTGACTGGTTCTATACGTGGATGTTACAAAAGTGATGAAGCTATACTGCCCACCCAGTTTGTCAGACCTTTTTTTTTATTTTGATAAATGAATAACCTAATTATTTCTTGAAAAATGGGGTGTTCATTTTATAGGGACCAACCTGTCTTCAATCAAACCGTGTATTCGTAAACAGTTAGTGTCGAACTCAAACTCGAACTACATAATATGCGTGTCGAACTCGAACCAAGATGTCCGAAAAATTCGAACTCGAACCCGAACTTTCCATAGTTCGAGTTTGAGTTCGTGGGTTCGAATGCACCCCTAATCACAATTAACTTTATCGCGGCATCTAGAGACTGAGAAGTCTGGGGA
Organism: Lygus lineolaris; assembly: GCA_030264115.1. Lineage (NCBI taxonomy): Eukaryota > Metazoa > Arthropoda > Insecta > Hemiptera > Miridae > Lygus > Lygus lineolaris. The sequence continues at coordinate 23,848,002 of JAEMON010000004.1, forward strand.
ATAAGTGATTCTGGCAAAAATAAGGAACAATTAATTGCGAACAGAACCCGAAAATGGAGTTGTGAACAAAATCCAGAACAAATTCATGAAAAGAATTTGTATTTTTTGAGTATCGAATCAGAAGGAATAAGTTCGACTAGATGGATTCATTTCGCAAACTTTCATTTACGAGGATTTATATCTTCATCGATCGATTCCTCATAACAATAATTGAAGGGTGATACTAAACAAAAGTGCTAAGTATTTTAATGACCACCCCCGACTTTGTCATCCCTTAGAGATAACCTTCAGTAATACCAAGCTTCAAAGCACATATCTGGATAGAGAAAATAATAAACCGTTGTGTAATATTTTACAGTGTTTAAATGAGATAACACAATTATCCTTATCGAGATACAACCTCTGTCGTTTGATACGAGAAGAACTTACATACGAGAAATAGAAGATACTAGAAAGAAAACCAATGCTCCAATTACTGTCAAAACTGACTAGCAACTTGGAGATTTGGACCAGCTCCGAAGTGCTCTGAAAATAGGATTCCACAGTCTTGTACTATTTGGTGAGTCCAATGTGAAGATTTAATGCTGTTTCGCAGTTATGTGATAGGTGTTGTCCGTGCTTGTTTAGACTTAGGTACTTGGAGATACGCCCCTCTGAGCTATGCTGTGCTGATGATTTCCCTACTTCACACCTGTCCGTTAGAATCTAATGAATTTTCAAGATTCACATTAAATATTGACAGTTGGAGCATGCGCCCTGGTGCGTGGGGAGACCGGAACAGTTAGGTGGGTCATCAGCGTTACTGGGTCACACCTTGACATCCAAGAGGCTGTTACTGTTGGGTTTCGGGCTTCTATTCTTGTGATTCTCCTAATCTACCCGTCAAATCGGGTCACGGTGATGGTTTTGTTTCCTAGTAAATGTTGCCAATTTTATTTGTGTAGTTATCCACTAATTAAATTCTACTGTTGAATAGAATAGTTTTTTGTTGCTGTTGGAAGCTCGTAGACGGAAGTATGCACTGGGTAGATCGATGCAATGATTCATATTTGCTGGTACGCGTGATAAATTAGATCAAATCAAATTCCAGGCCCCAACAGTACTACGGATAATTATAATCTATCTAAACTTTTCTAAATCTATCTTACTTTTAATCTATCTATCTTTCATTCGATAGGTATAATCATACCTATCGTATGTGTAGATATTTGAGCATGAGCATTGAGCGAAATCGGTCCATGACGAACTGAGAAACTTTCGTTTCAGGAAATTAACGTTTGCTCATTCCCTCACGCTATTAGTGGTCCGAAGGCGATGTCATAGGGGAAACAACAATCGGCCTGAAAAAAAGTGTCTGGAATTCAACCAGGAAATGGGTTGATACTTGTGTACTCAAACTGAAATCTTATGCCTAGGTGGGTTATAGACAAAAGTTCCAGTCATGGAGCATGAATAGATAAGCGAATTTTTCAAAGAATGATTTTAACCGATTTTGTGGGTGATTCTTATAGGGAATTTTACGCTGATTCCGAATATACCATAATGTTTCTATGTTTAAGATGATTATGGGTAGTATGGTCGGCCGTGTGTCGTTTATTCAACGTGTATAGACTGTATAGTCGGGATGCGACCCAGGAGGTAGGAATACGAGATCTACTTCATGCTCAGTGCTTTATTTTTTACGTTTCGTACAACAACTGTGTACATCATCAAAAAACTTTTTCTTTTTTTTTGTTGAATCCAAGTTTTTTGATGATGTACACAGTTGTTGTGCGAAACGTAAAAAATACAGCACTGAGCATGAAGTAGATCTCACATTCCTACCTCCTGGGCCGCATCCCGACTATACACGTTGAATATGTTCAAGATGGCAATTTACACCAAAAACACGGTTTTTTGCGATTTATATGAGTCTAAATTTTCTGAATTTGACCCCTTGGAGTACTCCAACAATTCTGGCCAACGAACTCATCCTTTCTTTTAATATTATTGACATTTCAATTGTTTTTTGATTTTTTATCTCGATTCCAGGGTCAGACATCGTCTTGAGTGACGGATTTCCATGGAGACAATTTTTAAAATTGTGCATTACTCACATTTTTAAGTCATTGCAATAGCTGTAGTTAGGTACATGAATGTATGTAACTCATGTACACGGATGTGACCTTAACTTACGAAGTATAAAATTCCGATCTCGAAGCTGAATTTCTACTGTGTAGGTATGTTGTAGTCACTACTCGAAGTCAGTCAAAACTTTATTATGTCTAATCAGTCAAATGCGTCAGAGAAAGCTCCAGCAAAACAACTTAAATATGTAGTTGGGTGAAAATTAATCATATTTTGGTGCTCACTCGAAAGGAAAGTATGCTGAAGCTCAACTCCAGATGTTTGTATGTTGTAGCTCACTACGGAACTTAGCACATGTACAGCGTACACTCAAATTTGGTTTCATCAGATAATCTGTTGATTAACCCATCCATTCCGTTTTGAAAGAAACCTATTCCTATTCTGAAATAGTGAAGTTGGAAATTAAAAAATTATAACTTACCCTGTAGTATTTCCGACCAGTGTAATGACATTGTATATTATAGTGCCTACCGTTGGATTACCGTGACATAATCAAATTTGGATGTATAATAACTATGTGGGTATCTGGTTAATCAGTTGGAAAATAATAACTTGGCCTACAGTATTATTGTTAAGTTGGTCTAATGCAATCTTCATGATGATCGAGTGGGAAAATTAGAGGGTGGTGGTGTTTCTACTGCTGAAAGTGTTGAGTCGGGGTGCCCTTACGTTTTAATTTGGATCTTGATAGGATAATTAACCTACGGTTGGGAGATTCTCCCAGGTTATCATTTTCCGCGATCGTTTCCTTATTCATGACATAGCTAGGTGGGCCTGTTGATTAGTGGTGGTTCTGATCTTCCATTGATCCTCTTTGATCCTACCTACTTACCTTCTTCGAATGGGCCGAGCAGGTACCATAATTGGCACCGTAGTGAAGGCTCCTTCCATTGGCATACGAGCCCTAAGCTCTCGTACAACTTTTCTGGTTAAGAAGCCATTGTCCACTGGATACCACTTACTTTTGGTTTATT
>JAEMON010000004.1:23851112-23871578 GCA_030264115.1 Lygus lineolaris
GCAGCGTTTTCTTTTACTTTTACTTAATTCAACTTAATTTGAAGAAGAATCATTCTTAGTGTTCAGGTCCAATCTCGTAGATTCTAAAAATGTGACATTAGGTTGAATTTGAGATGAATTTTCCCTTCAAGCTATGAAACTGCCGTACTTAATACGCAAATAACCTTTTCTCGAGTTCCAGACGTACCTATTTTTAGCGAATTTTTGAAGAAAATGAAGCTATTGCAATGGTTTCAAAATTTTAGTAATGCAAATTTTTGAAAATTTTCTTCATGGTAATCCGTTTCAGACCATTCTAAAACGATTCCTGAAATTTAACACTTATTCATATAATGATAATATATAATGTGTCACTCGAGACGATATCTGACCCTGAAATCGACATAAAAAATAAACAAAAATAAAAATGTCAATAATATCAAAAGAGAGGATGAGTGAGTTCGTTGACGATAATTTTTGGAGTACTCCAAGGGGTCAAATTTTGAAAATTTAGTGTCAATAATCGCTAAAAAAACGTGTTTTTCGATGTTTTTGGTGTAAATTCCTGTCTTAAACATAGGAACATGAATATGGTACTTATATTCGATATTTCCTATCGAATTTCCTATAAGAATCACCCACCAAATCGGTTAAAATTATTCTTTGAAAATTAGCTCTTCAACTCATGCTGAATGAGTGGAACTTTTTTCTTTTCCTTAATTGGTTAGGTATTTCAAACTCAAGAACCGCGCCAACTCAATTTAGCTTAGCTACCCAAATGTTTTGTTTGACATAGATTTTCCTCGTTTTGTGGATTTATGAATCCTTTATTTATGATACCTAATCTTTTGAAGCTCATTGTTTACTAACTTCCTGGATTCTTTCGATGCCTTGGACCCGAGATTCGAACAGTCATCGTCAGCTCGACCATCCCAGTCAGAAATAGACGGAAGTGGGCGAGCAGCCTTCCATGTTAATCCGCCAAAGTACCCCGGAATCGTGCTTTTCTCCTCCACCGAGCCTTTTGAGCTAATTAGCTCCACCATCCCAGCCACAGAGTACTCACATGTTCGATTTGTGTGTGTGTTCTTCCATCCGGGCTTGTGCTGGAGGTGTTTAAAACCTTAATAGGGTGTGCGCATGGCCCGGAAATGTGCATTTTCGACCTCAAATTCGTGTTCAGCGCTCTCAATAACCCCCATTTGCCAATTTTTAACTGAACATTCCGTTTGGGTAAGCCGGAAAATAGCTGGGAAGAGGCGTGACGTCAGAATTATTTCTGCGCTGAGGGTCTTCCCCAGGCGGGAGGGAGGTCGGTGACGTCATCATGATTAATTTCAAGACCCTTTTCCGCTCATAGGAGACCCCTCATGTGGAAACAGTAAGGTGAACAAACGCAGGAGCCACTGTTGAGAGACATTCTTCGTGATTGTCGTGGTTCAGCCCCAGGTATCAGACTGCCCACTTTTCTTTTATTGCTTCAAGTTCCAGGGGCGGCTCTAGGGATCATCATGAGGTGAAGCTAGAATCAGGATAATAGTATAGAATGAAACAGTGGATATTGCTGTCAAATATGGTATGGGATAGGCCACCGTGGAAGAGGGGGCATAAATAGCCGTTTTGAGCATTATAGCATGAAGAAACCAAACCACTCACGGAAATACTGCCGTAATATCTATATCCATGGTTGCCAAGTTTCCATTAACCAAGGCAACCTCAATGGCTCAAACAGCAGCCTCAATGGCTTCCTTCGGGACCAATGGCAATGCCTAAATTCCGGGTCAATCTTCAAAATCTTCAAAATTACACCGTGCCGCTGGTTTTCGAATAGGTAGGTAACAAAAGAATATTTTGAGGGTAGTCACTTCTTCTGCTACTTGGTAGTTTCGTTGATGCAAAAGATCATTTTGATCCTCCTCCTGTTCCTTTGTAGTTTCGTTTAAGGCATTGTTCAGCGCCGTACTTGACATTAAAATGACAGGTCAAACCTGGAAATGCAGTCCGTTCGAGTCCAGAAACGTTGATTGTAAAGAAATTGTAGAAAAAATGTGTTTTCCATTGAAAGAATCCACTTCTACGTTCTGAGAGCATAAAGGAGGCTCGGCCTCTGAAAATTCACCCTAAAGTTTGTTCAGCTTTGCCACCAAAGTGGCGTGATCATGATATGAAAAATGTATTTCCTCCAAAATGGAATTTTTCGCTCCCGTTTACTTTTTAGACATTCCTGAAACAAAAGTTGGTTCGGTGTTTACCTATACTGTGTGTGAACTGAATACTGCGATTCTTTGCCTCACGCGTTTGAATTTCATAATTTTTATCCGATTTTGATACAATTTTTGGGAATTGGTCTGGGTTTGATTTGTCGGGTTAGACCCGACACTGTTGCACGTACTCTGCGCACGACCATGTGTAAAAGCCTCCAAACATCAATTATCATAGTCTGATTTCGCTCAAATTTGTTGGGTTGTTGGTGATTGAGCTCTGGATTATCGCTATTGATTTAATCGTGGTTGCATTGCATAGTCACGGCGCCTGTGCGAAAGTGACATGTACTTACCTTCCACAATTTTCCTACGATGTAACGTTTTAAATTAGCAATTTGTCTAGTTTTCACGGGAGAGGAAAACAAAGCTTCTGCTTTAGAAGCAGTAGTGTGAAGCTCGTACCTGACGTTGTGAAAATGCTAAGGGGCAGTTTGCCTGGGTTTTTAGAGTTGTACATTTAAAATTGTATTGTTTGGTTTTGCTAATGTTGTTGGAAATTTTATTATACCTCAAATAAATTATAGTGAAAATGCGCTTGGTAGATTAGAATGATAATGAATCCCTGCCGTGAAGTAGTGCACTTCTATTTTCTATACCATCGGGTTTCCAGTCGTGACAAGGTGAATAGAGTCGCCTCCCGCCATTCACCTCTGTAATCTGATCAATTCCGTGGCAGCCGCAGTTTCGAATAAAATTAATTTGCCGGTAATAGGGCGTCGGTAGTAGGGCGGCACCTGTGCCTTCAGTCCCACTGCTATAGATTCTCGTTTCTGTTCGCCATTTTTCTGATAGTTCGCTGTCCCAAACATCTCTGAATTAATATGTATTTAGTTAACTTGAATTAACAACTTTTAATAATTTCTTATCCCGGCAAGATCAGAGTGAATAGAAAGCAAGGGCATACAACAGCAAATAGCGAAACATTATTACCTGAACTGACACGAAGCCACATTCGTTCAAGAAGCCACGCAATAGGGAATACATGCCGAAATGCTCTTGAAAAAACATGCGGGGAAATATCTGATCTTCTGATTTGAATGTTAAAAACAATGGAAGAAGGCCTCTATAGTATCGTACCTATTTTCGTTCATGACATTATTAACTCTGATTGTTGTTAGGTAATGATTCAGATTGCCCGGTATCTCTCAGTTATTAAAAGCGGATTAGTTGTCCCACTCAATGATTTTTTACGTAGGTAAGACTCGTATCCGTACATGCACTTACTTGTATAGCCGATTTGACTATGTACCACCAACAAAATGTTCAAAATTGCAACGTTATGAATAGCGAACTTTCCTCTCAAACTGCCTTTAGTAATAAACTACGAGTATATTCATCACAAACTACGAATCCAAAAAATTATATGTCATTCTGCGCTTTACAGTCACAAAAAAAAGCTGGAGTGTGAGAACGTAGCAACTTTGGTACCTACCATCAAATGGATCAAAATTTGACCAAAATTTGAGTCTAATTTAATTAGACTTTGGATTGGATTTTCCGGCAAAGATTTGTGTAGGTATTTAAATTTAACTGATCATCACCATTTTAGTATTTTGGTTGCCACAATAATATAATGTAGGCACCAACCAGTTTGAATTATCGTGTCTTGAAAATGGACCTAGGTAGTATGTTTTTAAATTTATCTGTTGGGCTGCTTGCACTGCTGAATTGGATTTCCTTGTCAAGGTGTTTTGCATCTCACTCAGTCCCTAGAAAGTGTAGCTTTTCATTACTGTTCATCAAAAGACAGCGTAGTTTCGTCCGTTTCGAGTGAGAGGTATTAAAGACTGCCTATGGCCACTAGGTTGTTAGCGTTATTATTCTTGGCCAATGCTTAGCTTGTGTTCTGCCGGCCTTTTTTCGCATCTCTTTGGAGAATATTCTATTTTTGTAAATGACTTCATCTTTCGAGCCATATTCCTTTTATTCTTCCTCATTCGACGCGCTTTGTTTGCTGCACGAAACAGATTTCCCGTTTGGGTTTATTAGTTCATTCTGATTCTATTTTAAAAACCTTTCAAATTGGGGTACTCTGTGACAGGTTTGAAGTTACTCTAAATTTCCTTAAAGAATCCCAGTTTTATCTCAAATTTCAAGGAGACATCAAATTGGTAGAAAACGCTGATCACCCATCTGCGAATATCCTGTTGGTCTATAGCAAGTACATACGGTAATTATATCACCAGGTTCACAATAATTATTTCTTGTGTACCAACTTATGAAAGTAAACCAGGCTTATGAACGTAAACTTGGAATTCGATTCGGCAAAAACGAGAAAAAAAAGTTTCATTTCTGACCAGCTGATCTTTGAATGGGGATTTGGCCTACTCAGAATCCATACTCGTGTTTCTTCTCTTTTTCCCTTCAAGCTCCAAGTGCGCAGGTCTCATTCGACGCTAAAAATTGTGATATATTTGAAATTAAAAAAACATGCCCTTCCATTATTTAAAGTGTTTGAGATAGGGCGTTTTGAACTGTCATCCCTACTTTCTACCCGTTAGAGAATACCTACTGTGTGTTCACTTCTGGGAAATTTTGTTCCTCTAAAATTCAAATTTCCACTCGAATAGATTTCGACCTAGGCCTCCCTGAACAATAAATTATTTTGGTTTGGTGTGAATCTGTCGAGTCCATGTCTCACGTATAACTTCACAATTTTCATTCGATTTTGATGGCATTTTCAGGGATTATTCACCCCCACTTGGCAGACAGTTTTTGGTTTCATTCATGTACCGTTAGTGGAAGTTTAACAAAACCTTTCCCTTGTACAAACCTGAATTTATATTGTATAGGTACATTGTATTGATTGTAATATTTATAAGTACCTAATTACCTTTACTACACTCGTACTTCACTAAACTCATTGAGGTACCTACCCTCCAAATTGTATGTAGCGAAACCGGAAGCTGGTAAGAAATCGGAGTAAGTACCTATTTTTAAAATTCTTCGTTTGCGCATATGCGGCGGATACCACTCTATACAATTGGTCTGAGAGCAATAATATTCAAATTTTAGAAATTATGCGATGATTTCACGATTACTGATAGACACGGAACCAACCAAAGTTGTTCAGGAAGGTCAGTCGACGCAAAATACGAGTGGAAATTTGGATTTTGGGGGACAATGTTATTTGACGTACTGTGATAACAAGGCGATGTACCTTGGAGACTCTTAAGCAAAAACCGAAGTGTTCCAAAGTAAGGTAACCTACGTGTCACTAAACATCCTCATTTTAACCTGCACTGGTAAAGTTGACGCCGGTCTGGTGGTCGTGGTATCTCAAAGACGCCAAGTCTCTTTGGATAGTTGTTGAGGTTCTGAGATAAATAAGTGGGGGAGCCGAAAAACCTTGGCTGCCGTCTAGCGAATCGCATTCCAGTCGGTGGTCCATCTCCGTAGCTCAACTTGTACCTTCATTGCGCTCATGCAGAAATTGCGCACAGCCCGTACGCATCAGCCGTTTCCTTAGACCCTCGAACCGGAACGTGAAGTTTTGGACGTTTTCCAGATAACAGTTCAGTTTAGAAACGCAACGCGAATCTATCGAGTGTTGTATTCATACCTACCCGTTCTAATCCGCTTTTCTTAAAAATAACAGCTTCTCCCGAGCATGGGAGCGGAATCCGCTGAGCAGCACGCTGAAGGGGCAGGAAAAGCTAAACTGTTCCGAAAATTCTTCAAGTCGTTCAAATACTCAGTTTGTAAGTTAGGTATGTATTTAGCTTTTGTTCACCCAATGGTATGACACCAAAATTTATTTCGAATGTTATCCCTCTCAAGTTTTATTTTAACTCATTTTCGGTCGATCATCTACCCTTTGGTACAACTGACCTGTCCAACTGTTGTTTCTGTCAACATTCTTCATTCATTATTTCGGTTTGGTTACTGCAAATAAATCAATTGTGTTGACCAAAATTTGTTGAATCAATTTTAACTAATTTTCGGTCGATCATCTGCCCTTTGGCACTGACCTGCCCAACTCTGGTTTCTGTCAACATTCTTCATTCATTACTTCGGGTTGGTTACTGCTAATAAATCAGTTAGGTTGACCAAAATAATGTTGAATCAGCTTTAACTAATTTTCGGTTTTTCATCTGCCCTTTGGTTACTGCAAATAAATCAGTTGTGTTGACCAAAATTTGTTGAATCAATTTTAACTAATTTTCTGTCGATCATCTGCCCTTTGGCACTGACCTGCCTAACTGTGGTTTCTGTCAACATTCTTCATTCATTATTTCGGTTTGGTTACTGCAAATAAATCAGTTGTGTTGACCAAAATTTGTTGAATCAATTTGAAAAGATGACTTCCCAACCACCAAATTATTTGTTATCTTCTTCGGTGTCAAAAATGCAACTCAAGTTTTGAAATCTGCGTTGAATTTCTTGTAAGATCACTGTTTCGATAGGTACAAACGTGGATACTAAAAATATAAAAATTGGTAACGAAATTTCATTTGTAGTAAATTAGGGATGTAATTATCATTTTTAGGCCTAATTGCCGTAGGAAAATCGATCAAGATTTATAGATATTGGAGGGTGTTATGGTGATGTCGCTTGTTATGGTAAAGACGTTGCTCTCATGTTGACAATGCTTATCAATCAAGTATAGTCTACTTACTTGTCACGTGTTTACCGATCTATCAAATAAGCTAGGAACACGAGATTGATATAGCTACCTTGTTTTTTAATCTTGCATAATTATTTATCTTTGGGGGCTGAACTGCCAATCTAGTCGTTTATTGTTTGGTTGAAAACTCCGAAACTTCAATCATCAACCAATTGATTCGATTGAAGCTATTATGAAACTGGTTCACTCTTTAAATCTGGATGAATCACGATGGATATCATACAAGTAGTTCATTCAGGGACAATACCACACTCCAGTCGGGGGGCCTGGAAATTAATATAATTATTGTACGGAATAACTTTCTGCATGACCAACTCCGGCTGTCGAGATGATGCTGTGATCATGCAAAATTCACATTAATGACACTCATTAACCACATTCATTGTACTCGTAATTTACATTAATCGTTATGTTCAACAAAAATCTACTTAAGTATTTTTTGGCATAATCTTGGAGGTAACGCAAAAAATGTATAACAATTTCCTGCAGCTAACAGTAAGCGTACATATAACTGAAATCGATCTTGGAAGAAATTGTAGTTATTAATTTGAGTAATATCCCTTCGGACTACTTGTTGACAATTTTCCGTGTTGCTGTCATTGACAATATCGTTGAATCTTTGGTAGGTATATTATATTTCCTGATCCTCTTTTCTCGAGATTTGTTTTCTATGAAGCTGACTGGCAAAATTGTATTGGAATCGAATCTTTGTTGAAAACTGTGGTTATTTTTTTGAGAATGCCTCCACCTGCCCTTTCAGGTGAAAACGTTTTTGAAGCCATTGGGACAATGGGGAACTTGGATGGTTATTTTTCATTTTGTACTTTGAAAGATCTTAATGAGGGATTTCCAGAAAAAGTTCCGTATGAGGGGTATCCGACGATTGGAAGTTACCGAAAATGGGTCCTGTAATCTTAACTGACGTCACGAGCTCCCCTTCAACCCATTTTCTGGGCAAACGACGTAATTTCCGGCTGAAAATTGGCACCACGGATTTTTGAAGGGCGCTGAATCAGTTTTTGAGGTTCAAAATGCACAATTCCTTACCCATGCGAGTTCCCCATTGGTGTTTATAAATATTATTGAAGTAGTCCCCCTCCCCCATCAGTAGTAGCCCTGGCCGTCGTGATCATTGCGCACTTCAAGTAGTTTTTACGCTAGGATCCTACTTGTTTTTCATATCTCGGCTAGTCATGGTTTCCATTATGATTCTGCGAATGCTGTTGCACTCAGTGGTAAATTAATGCACATAGAGCTTCCCTGATACAGTGCAGTATGATTGTTGCTAATCAACACCTTCAGTAGGAGTTCATCGTTTTCATCGATCGCTAAATTATGGCAGGTAGTTACAACTTCTCATCTCTGGTATCTTGGTGGTATCGAGATTTCCTTGACGGATGTACCGGTTACTGGTGATTGGAGCTTCCCTGTTGCGGTGAGCAACAGTGCCACTGAAGTCGTTCTTCAAATGATCGTTCTCTTCAACTGACTACATCAATGTAGGTACACCGCACTTACGATGTACCCAGAAAGCCAGGTACTAAACCAGCCGTAATCCGCTCTCAAAAACATCCATTCCACAACCTATTAAGGTTGTGTACACCTCTTGTCGCTCAATGATCCTAGCTATTTTCATCCACCTAAGATTTACTTAATAAGATAAGTAGTTGACATGTCTTGTTTTGTTGAGCAATCTCCCTGATAACGCTTCTTGATGAGTAGAAAATACCGTAACACCTCTGAAGCGCGTGCGAGGACACATCAAAGGCTCAGTCTAATCTACCCTTGTTGACTTTACTGACTTTATTGCTTCTGGCTTGATCATATTAAATTCCCCTGCACTTGTATGCGTAATTCCTGCATAATCGGTTGCGAGCCTACCAAATTAGCGGCAGCTTTCAGCACTGTAATCTCATTTGGGAGCTGATCACCCTCTTTCAACACTATTTCCTCTCCAATGTTGCTTCAATTTCAGAACTTATTCAATGAATTTGTTCCCGTGTCCATATCGTGGACCTGAAGAACTAGTTTTCGACCGACTTGAAACAAGCTCTTTTTTCAACTGTTTTTGCGAGTCTTTTTGACAAAATAAAAATTGTGAAAAGTTGAATTCTGCGTCGAATGAAAATCTACGCCTTCTACCCGGGTACCTATGTTTTTGTTTAGAAACCTCTAAATCTTTAAATGCCACACCTCGAACCTTTATAACCTTGAAACCTTTTTTCAAGGTTTAAAGGAGATCAGAGCTGTTTAAATATTTTGAACCTTCATCAATGACATTACGTAGGCAGGCATTGGCCTGGCCCTTTGCAGGATAAATGAATAATCTATAATGACTTTTCAGAGGTTTTGACACTGGTTTTGTTACAATGAATTGTAATGCAAGCACCACTTGATGTGCCGGACGTCCTGGTTGGTCTTTGTTGCCATGTCATTGAACTTGGTTGCAACTTTTGCTCGCCATCACTTACTAGAACCTCAAGTTTCTAGATAATATCAAGGTTTTCTAATATCTCCTATTAAGTGAATTGGTTTCATTGTATGACAGTCTTGATGATGATTCGTTTATATTATGTGTCAAGGTTTGTTATTTAGGCATACTTACAACTCACTTCCTTCAGGTGTTTTCAATATAGGCAACGAGACTGACACGTCCTTCCTATATTCTTTGTTTAAAAATTGGTCATGAATGCAGTACTTATCTCTAAGAAAGAACTAGTTTGTTATGTACTTATTACACTATCAAGTTCTACTTGTACATTCCAATAAGTAAGTAGGTAGGTACCTACCCTATTTCGGTTTTCTTGCTCCAAATTGAACTTGCCTCGTCCCAGTGCAAGTTGCAATTTGCCTCGAGTTGAACGTAATTTGGTTCGTTAGTTCCGTCGGCCATTATTCTGTTAATTCTCATTTGCTTTGTAAATTTACGGCCCTGATTCACAGCAGGTTCGGCCCACGTTTTAATTTATTATGCATGTTTGAGGGTTCAACTAGTTCTCCTTAGAACTGAACTCATATTTGTATAATATAGGTTGATACGGTGAATTTAGTGGTGGTATAAGGAGGGATTTTAGTGATGATTTAGTGGTATAAGGACTCTGACATATATTTTTTTTAATAACTAATTTGGATAAAGATTCGAATAGTCGGCCACTTAGAGCAGTAGTGGTCTTTAATATACATGGAGGTCGATATTGCCCCAGAGGACGTTTTGCTATTTTTGGAAATCAATAGGTAACAAGTTAAATGGCCACTAAGGAATACTTGAGCTAGACAGACTGCTGAGTATGAGTTGGCATGAAAGTTGCAGAATTTCCTGTAAATCGGTACTTACCTAATGATTATGCTCTTGTTTATTGTGATGAAAATTAAATCTTTTCTAGATAACGTTGGAGAGCTCGTTTTTCCTCACAAGCAAAAATCTCCATTAGAAACTGTCGATTTTTCATTCGATATTTCCAAATTACCTGCATTTAAATGCTTATAGCAGTACTTAATACTCTAATGATACGATTAAATTATTCTCAAACCTAAAACCTTTTGAATAAAATTAGAGCGTTGAAAGTTTTCTTTTACAGACTGCTGAGTATGAGTTGGCATGAAAGTTGGAGAATTCCCTGTAAATCTGTACTAATGATTATGAGCAAATTTGAGGTTTTCGAAATCGCTTTTAACTCTGTTAGGAAGTTACCTACGAAATTTCCGAAAGTATAGAAAAATGGTGGTTAAGTATAGGTTTTTGGCGAGTTGTCGTGAAAAATGAGTCTAAAATTTTAAAATCCATTTTGGAACATTCTGATTCGATTCCTGAAATCAATGCCAGTCCCTATGTGCAATGGAGAACAAAACTCTCCCTTAGGTAAACTCCATATCTATACGGTGGTACCTAGCACTAAGATACCTACAAATCTCCTGACGATATAGTATGACCCTAGGAACGGTCTAAAATATCCAACATGGTCCCAAAATGTCAATTGATCATAATGAAAGGATGTCATCATGAGTTCATTGGCCAGAATCTTTGAAGCGGTGTATCTCTTATTTTAAAATTTAATGGTCAAAAATCTATTAAAAAACGCGTTTTTGGAGGTTTTGGGGTAAAATTACCTATTCACGTGTTGGAATACATGGCATACCTATCAGCGTAAAATTTATTTTCTATAAGACTGCCCATCAAGTAATAAATTATTTCACGGCTCAAAAACTGGTTTAAAAAATTGCAAAAATAACTAGAACATTTTTCATTGAAAAGTCGCTCTTTTGTTTAACTCAAATTCTGTCTCGACCCTAAGTAAGCTCTTTTTATGGTATTTGTTTCGCATTAGGTACTGTATCGGATGTTTGCACTTGGGCTTCAATTTATAATAAAGTCGAAAGAAATTAAGGTCTCGATTCTCAACGGAATTTCCTTTGTAGACGAGTCTTGTGCGTCGTTTCTTGGGAGAATGATTGTGGATGTTGGCTATTCTGGGAAACTCCAGAAGTCAACCGCTGCCAAGAATAAAACTTGCATTCAACAGCTCAACCTTGATGTGCCACAGGGAACAATGACTACCTATGGGACGTGTGGAGTGGTATATTTTTGATCGGGGTCATCTCTTCAATTCGTTAAAATTCCCACCTATGTTGGAACTTTTTCACTTCCTTCTTTAAACACTGACAGCTTTTGTACACATTAATTTCAATAATAATTATAATGAACATACCACTCATCGTAACAATGATAAATAATATGACAAAGGGTTGATTATTGATAATAGTACGCGTTGTTGAGTGAAGTGTAGAGAATTATAGTGGTCAGTATTGCTTTCTCTACGATCACATCGTGCCCAGAGTATAGGAGAGAGAAGTAGAGCTCCCTGCAACTGTGGCGTGGAAATTTCTTCTTGTCTTCTTCTGACTTTTACTCTTGTGAAGGGGAAAACCTTTTATATTTCTTGGTAAGGATTCAATTCAATGTGGCTGACGTCATGAATTTATGCTCCAAACGCTTTTCAAAATCTTTATAAACAAGTGTGGTTCCATGCCTATCTGTCTAGGTCGGTCTGTCTATCTAGGGCAAAACTACGAAATTCTGGTCCGATTTTAATTAAATTACCGAGGATTGTGCGGGGAGTCCCCTAAGAATTTCTTTGCCGCCGGACCAGTGATAGTAGTGAGCAAAAGTGATTTATTGAAACACCGATTCTATTCCTTATTGACCGATTTTGCTCAAATTTTGTTGTTAGTAAAGAGTGGGGCACAATGAATATCATTGCGATCGAATCAGTTGGTGCCACTCATCGTACTCTTGTTACGCGGATGAAGCAAACATATGTAACAATCAATGGGTGGGAAAACATTTAAAACACATTTAAATGTTAGACACACAAAACATTTAAAAATTTGGAAAATCTAAAACTTAGAAGAGAATGTCTGAATCCTTCAACCTACTCATATTTGTATTCGTTACGCATCTGAATCTCTAAAATTTTGTATGGGAGAGTGTCCTGCCGACGTCATCCTGAAAAGATAATTAATTCAGTAAATACTCGTGGAATAATACAAATTTGCCTAATTGCTCGATATTTTTCTTCTTGCTCCTTAACTCTGCTGTTTTGTGGTCACAGCTATGCGCATTTCTAAATTCTTTGTTGCCTCTTCTTTGCTAGAGGTTGAGTTTAGATCGGTGGAGTATCCAACAGTTTGATAACACGGCCTTGAATATACTCTCGAATTCGTGATTTAGCAGGATGTTCAAAGATAATTTAGTACGTAATTCCAACATAATTTCCTCATTTCTATTTCTTGTGAATTTCGGGCTTGAAGGTTCAATCATCCGAATAGATTCAGCTATTTTAAAATAGATGTAGCGTCATCCAAAATAAAATTTATTTAATAAAAATAATAATTTAATTATTTTTTGACCAAATTGTATAATTTAGGCACTTTCAGAGAAAAACAATAATTTAATTATTGTTTTTCTCTTTCAAGTTAGGGATTTTCTAAATCAGGTTTGATTAAGAAAATTTCCTCATTTCTATTTCTTATGTATTTCGGACTTGAAGGTTCAATCATCCGAATAGATTCAGCTATTTTAAAATAGATTTAGGGTTATCCAAATCAAATGATTGTTTTTCCCCCATTCAAGTTAAGGGATGTTTAAATCAAGTTTGAGTAAGAAAATTTTGTTGGTCATTTGATATGCAAAATCGTTAATTTGAATTGTAAAATTGCTAACCTGATTCAGTAAACCAGTAATACGATCAGTTGATTTGTAATCATTTAATTCATTTTGGGAATACTGCAAACCTATACAATGACTTATGAATTACGTAAATATTGCGATTTAGTTGCATACGGAAAATGTTTCGTTACTGGGGAATTAGAAATAAATAAGTGAATACAGAAGTTAGAATTAATTACCTTACTTTTAAAATCAAGCTACCGAGTAACTGGATACATCATAGGAACCTCTGAACCCTGAGAAATAAATCTAAGTACCTACTTCTTGTACTTTTCTAGTTAAGCCCAACTCTAATCCCCCAGAAATAATGTTGCTGGGTTTCTCTAAATAACGTTGTTGGGTTTCTCTTGAGACATTTTTTAGGCGACTTCACAGTGGTGAAAAGCAGCGTACTAGGATATCACTTCAAAACAGGCTGCACCCCATTCAATTTCAGATTAGGTGGAGGTCTCGTTCATATTTCGTTCGGTTAGGCCGCCCTTTTCCAAGGCTATTTATAGATCAAGCTATTTCCGTGGGTTTGTTTATAGACTTACATCGGATGGATCACGGTTGGGGAGTGACTGTATCACTACTTGACTTGGCAGTCTCTTTCTGGTATCTTTCATCCCTTAATCGGGCTCGACTAATCAAACCGTCTTGTGAAATTGCGTTCTTCTCTTTCCTTCCTTAGTGATGCAGTGATCGCGGTAGAACAGGAAGGAAGTAGGTATCATAATCTCTTTTGGATAAACTATAAACGGAGTCTATAGCGGAACAACTTATCTGTGTAAAATTTATCTGTGTGCCTTGGATATAGGATTGCCCTGGCATATAGATACAGGAATCTTCACTGCTGTGGCAAAAGACTGTCATCTATACATCCTGGAATTTCACTTCATTCGAGAGAGTTGGATGAATTATGACAGTTTCGGTCTCTGTGGCCTTATTGGGAAACCAAGGTTGTTCCAGTAATCCAATGCTTACTGCGAACACATCAAGGAACCTACCAAAATAATCGTGTACTACAGCAAAGTCCCAAACCAACTTAGTGAACAACTTGAAGCAGAACATGTGAAGGAATCAAAAATAGTTCAATAACAATATCTTGTCCCAGCAGTTGGAAGGAGAAGAACCCCCTAACTGGCAGTAGATCGTTGCCTATACCATAGTTACTTGAACTTGCAGTAACTTGTAGTCTAGTTCCTAGCTGACAACACATTAAAAACAAATTATTTAGTAGTTCAAGGTTAGGTTCTATAATATGGTCACATTGGTCACATACGAATTTCTTGATATTTGGATCAGTCGTAGCAACTGCGCCTGCGCCAACATGCGAAAACCGTCGAACCGCCGCCACATCTCTCGCCTCAATGGTCCAAATTGGCTCAACTATCTTTCCAGGGCCAAGCCATGTAATCCAAGGATCACTCTAAACCAGATGTTTTAACGATCGAAACTATGAAATTTCTATGGTTTAAAAAATTTATTAATTATATATACACAAATCAAGCTTATAAAAGCATTTTACTTCCAAGATTATCAAGAACCAAAAACATCAATATTACGAGTACCTGTTTTAATTTTCTGTTCTTTGGCTGTTTCTGTGGGGATGTAAAATATATCGATCATCCATCGAGTCCAACGCGTTAGGTCATCAGTCATCATTATTAACAGCCATTGACGCCTTAATTTCGCATGCCAATGAGCAAAATTGACCAATAACAAACTATTAATTGCCAGAGTCTTTTTACACCTAATGAACTGGATTTAAACTTTTTGAATTCATAACATCGTAACTACATTTTACTTTTAACTTTATTTTACAATTAATCTTAGTTTTACTGAAACTCCACGCTTGGCACAATTTGTTCTGTCAAAATCACAAATAATAGTATCAATATCGCACTGCGTCGGTACTGTCCTCCTGATATCCACTCAGATAGTCACATAATATTCTATTCTCTATTATTCTAATATTATTTTCTCTCATAAAGGGAACTTCGCCAACGAACAAAAATCTCATAGATCAACGTTATTTTATTATTGGTTTATGACCGTGGTGTATGAATTTTAATGCATTCCTATTTCCCTGATACTCCTCCGTAAAATGACTTACTTCCCTCCAATCCTTTTTCTGAAGTTGTTGAAATATTGTAATCTCTCATCTTCTATAAAATTTGGTGCCAGAAAATTCTTGTTCGAATAGAATATTACATCTTTTTGTATTCGTTTGTATTGCACATCCTCTAGTAGAAAACCTACCTTTCAAGATTCTGTCTACTTTTACCCATTTGCACATGTACATATCTAGTTGGATGGCTATTGCCTTGATTTACCGGGTGTTCCAGCTTCAAAATTGCTCGGGAGTCAGTTTTAGTTTGGATGATGTTTCAAAATTTGGTACTTTTGCAGAAACCTAGTGTTTGAGAAAATTCAAGTACATATTATTTACAATGTCGAACCTAGCACGAACAAATTATTTGTGAGCAACATGAACCAGATTTAATTTCCCTCCATAATAATTATTGTCCGTTATGTAATTGTTCCAGATATAAATCTTCTAAATTTGGTTGTTCCTGTCATAAAGCATTAAACTTGAATCATAGGTAGTCCCTGTAAATATGGGATTTTCTTGCTCTCCCAAGAAAAAAAAGCTTCTTATAAATTTCGAAATAACACATAAACTACGTAGGTATGCTTTTCTAATAACAGTTTGATTTTAACAGTTTGTTTAACTGAGATATTCTAAGGGTAGGTACCTTACATTATTCTTTGAGGATATAATTTGTTCCCTTTTTTACACAATTATTGTTGATATTACTAATTTTATTGATGTATTAATTTGTTGTGTACTAAAAGAAAACAAATATCCTCAAAGTATGATGTAAACATCCACCGTAAGCTGTATCAGTACAGCCACCTTGTAAGCATATGCATGTCTCAGTAACCGTTAAAATCAAATTGTGCCTCCTTCAACTTCAACCTCAGTTATTTCGTGTTAAATTTCTCGTTTTATTAACTGCCTTACGAATTTGACCGGATTATTCTGGAACACCCTCAAAATTTCTTACCTTGCGAGATCCAAGCATCCACCCTTGAATGATCCGCTCCACCTGTGCCTTTAGTTTAGATTGCCACCGCCCTCTTTTTGATCCAATTCTCGATCTGTAAAACTGAAGTTTTCTTGAACCATAATACACATCAAGCACTTTTGTACAAATTCACTTCCCTAGACCTTTTCCTACTCGCCTATAGACGAAAAATCACTTGCTTCGTAAAAATCCAAAATTAGTGTTACATATTTTACAACGTCCAATAAAGGTGGTGGTTCAACCAGAACATAGCTTTGAAAATATTATCTTAAGATTCCTGACAAAACATCAATTTCACTCCAAGAACTTGCATTTCCTACGTACAAGCAAGCTTTTCTGGTAAATCTGTACTTACTGCTTATTTCCAAATATTTTTAAACATGTTCTTTATTTATTGTTGGTTATTATTTCTTAATTTCATAAAATTTGTTTTTTGACCAGTATGCAAACCTGGCCATAACCAGTTTTTGAAAGTTGACTTTTTGTTTTTAATAATTATGTTCGATTTTCATGCTTTGTGTGTGGTTGGTATGTAGGTATGTTAAAACATTGTGAGCCGTGCTTGTAAGGTACCTATACTATTCGCTTTAGACTGCTATCTTGCTGCCTCCATTTCACGTAAGTTTTTTTCTTTTCATTCTCTTGTGCTATGTTGGCAGATATAATTCAAGAAACTGTGCGCTTCGTTTCTGTCTGTTTTCTATTTCTTTTTCGAAAATACTTACAATTTGTCTCCTAATGTCGCGAACTTTATTCAGTGTTTTACCGCCGTTATTGCTTTGACTACATTTGTTAGTGCCAATTTATTTCGCTATTTTAGGTCAATAAACTATTGTGGCAGTTGGAAATATCAATAATGAGAAATCTAAATCTAGATGAAATTGAGTATGTTGTGGTAGTTTGTCAAACTACTCTCTCATGTTCGCGCCAAATGTTGTGTTTTATTGCTCGTATCTCTTCAAATAGAGAACTTCTCAAATTACATTGCGAACCAAAAACAGAAGACCGCCTTCTTTAAACGTCTCAAATGTCCACTTTCTTTTATTATTAATTTATGAATGAGGAATTCTGTATATCCATGTTTATACGGAGAACTTATTTAGTGGATAAAGCATTTTAGGGAATTTCGCGTTTGCCCATTCGCTTACGCTACCATTGGTTCAGTGGCTAGGTAGGTATGAAATTCATAGGGGACGCTTGGGGCCAACCATCGAGATAAGAGGAGGATAAAGAGAGTGCAGAGGGTGAGGAGTATCGTCATGACCTTGAAAAACAACATGCGTGGAACTATACGTGCCACAACTGTCAGCTGGTTATCAAATGGCTATGGTGGTTTACTATCTAGTGAAAACCATAATCCATAATGGCCGTTGTCTTGGCTTGTTTCTCATATTATGAAACTGCTCGTCCTATTTTTCCTACAAATTATTTTGGCTTGAGAAGAAACTAATTACTTACCAAACGCTATGTGCTATGTTTTAGCGAATTTTCGAAGAAAATGAAGCTATTGCAATGGCTTCAAAATTTTTGTAATGCTAATTTGTGAAAATTTTCTTCATGGAAATCCGTTTTAGACCATTCTAAAACGATTCCTGAAATTTAACACTTTTTCATATGTTTACAATAGGTAATATAATGTGTCACTCAAGATGATATCTGCCCGTGGGATCGAGATAAAAAATCCAAAAAGTTTTTAAAATGTCAATAATATAAAAAGAAAGGATGAGTTCGTTGGCCAGAATTTTGGAGTACTCCAAGGGTAATATTTTGAAAATTTAGAGTCAAGAATCGCTATAAAAAAAAAAACGTGTATCTTGAGGTTTTTGGTGTGAATTACCATCCTAAACATAGGAACATATGGTATATTCGGAATTAGCGTGAAATTTCCTATAAGAATCACCCACCAAATTGGTTAAAATCATTCTTTGAAAATTCGCTCAACAACTCATGCTGCATGAATGGAACTTTTTTTGTCTATGATGTAGCTGAATCCACATGCGCTCATATGTGGTTATGGTTTCGCCACGTAGCCAGTGGTACCCAGACTGACTGTAGTGGCACGTATGGTTCAACGCTTGTTGTCTTTCAAGCTCATGACAGTCCACCTCGCCCTCTGCACTCTCTCTATCCTACTCTTACCTCGATGGTTAGCCCCTAGCATCCCCTATGAATTTCATACCTACCTAGCGTGTTGGTTCGACGTCTGAACCGTCTGAAGTACTGACAGCCTCGAAAGCTCAAACTGCATGATGCATGGAGAATGGTGGCGCCTTTGGCTCATATCCTGCTAAATATGAGGGACGAATCTAGAAAGGCACTCTCCTGGAAAAGATAACTAACATAAAAATGCTGCACTAGGATGATCTCATCAGTGATCTAGCCACAAATCCATATACCTAACAGAAATATAACGTCACCGTTGGTGTATGTGTATATATATGTAGCGTTGCTCTTGCTGATTGGCTTCTTGGAAGCCCGCGCAAGACATCATGGGTACCGGCATGGAAAGATTTCAGATGATAGTTTCCCGACCCTCAAGTTGCCCTCTTCAATATTTCCTACTCTTATCTCTATGGGGCTGACCCGCTCAACCGCTGAAAATTTCATCGAAATCGGACCATAATTTAGTATAGTTTTGCCCGGGAGGAATTGACTACAGAACGGCAGACATGGAACCAAGATTGTTTAGAAAGCTTTGAAACTCGAAAAACAAGTGGACATTTACATTTCGGAGGACAAGAATTATTTTTACACCTTGCCTACCTTTAGTGTGGAAGCAAAATAGTACTTAATCTGTATCGTAATGTATGAATGGGAGGGAACTAGTAGGTGTATGAACAATTATTTTCTTGAAACGACCTAGTTCATCTCATGAATTTGTGAAGATCAAATTTTACGGTCTTAAACAGTACATTTTATTATTCATAAAACTCAGTCCATTATTGGGTTTTCTCTCAATGGTAACGTCTCAAGTTCATGCCATTCTATTATCAAATCCGAGTGAAACTATATTTTTTCCAAGGGCGATCTCTGACCTACTCAACTTATCGAACAGCTTTAACACAGTTTAACAGCAAACATGAATCTATCAGGATACTATACCATTACAAAATATGAGTTTCGACCATCTTTTGTTGAATGTATGCTTGCTCTTTTTTTCTCTTCTTTTAACTGAGTACCTGGTCATAATCCGGAAGGATGGATCCACTGTGGTCCTGAAACGTAGTTTTTGTTTTTCATTTTTGGCTAAATCCCGACCAAACATCAAAAAATTACTTACTTAATTTATCAGGGAAGAGCAAATGACGAGGCTTATGAGCATAACTAGTAGGAGTATTGTGTTCATCAGTGCTAACTTTTGGCTATAATCCCTTTTTGGGTGTACCACTCCTCTTAAATTTGGAGGGCGTCCGACAATTAGAGTGGTGGGGGAGGGTTCCAAAAATAAAATTATTTACACAAGAAGACAACGGCAAAAAATGGCGACTCCCGGAAGGGCTCTTTATTAATTGAGATTCTGTGTCGTTAAGGAATTACTTGCGCCTCATCCATTTGTTGTAAATAATTAATACTCTGCCAAATGGAAATGGAACATAACTTCCTCGCGTCTAAGACATTTTGAACGAAATCGGATGAAAACTGTGGTTGTTAGTGCTGCATCAACGAAATTTAGTCAAGTCCACGTTAGCGCATGCGCAGAGTCTGCCGATGGTTCAATCATGATGAAATTCATATTGGGACCTCAGGAGGCCTTGTCCGCATATTCCCAAAAAATTTGAGGGACATTGAATCAAAACTGTGTACGTTATGCCTGTTTGACGAATTTTTCGTTAGCCCATGCGTAGAGCGTACCGTTGATTCAATCATAATGAAATTCATATTGGACCTCAAATCCCTAAAAATTTGAACAAAATTGGATGATGACTTTTGAAGATATGGCTGTAACAAGGAAATGCGGATGGACAGACAGTTAGACACGGAACCAAATTTGTCCAGGAAATTTCAATTTTGGAAGTCAAAAATTGTTCGACTCCGAAAGTGAAAACAAAGCTTTTGCTACCTTCGGAGGAAAATTGCCCCTCCAAAATTTTGGATCCTTTAAAATAGTATCCAACCCGTAACGATATTCGATTCGGAAGTAATCTATCATTCCGCCCAAAATCCCGGTTCATTCGTTCCAGTACGGAAACATATTCGACCCGGAGCAATTCATTAGGTGCAATAAATATAAATATCCACAATATCTTTTCATTTTTGATAATGGGGTCTGCGCATGATTTTTGTTTACAATTTTTA
>JAEMON010000004.1:23880816-23892556 GCA_030264115.1 Lygus lineolaris
AAAGGTTCGAGGAGGGGTTAGGAACAACGGTAAATAGTTTTGTACTTTAAAATTTCCTGAGCTCAATTTTGTTTCTTGGCTGTCTGTAGTAGAAGTCTGTCCTAGAAGTAGATCTGAACGTAAACCCAAAACTATTCTACCGGAAGTTATGAAATTTTCAGGTGTTTGCGAAGACTCCGTATAATTTAGTAGTAACGAATGATCAGGGCTGTTTCCGAATGAAGTTTACCATAATGTTACCAACAAATCGGATTAATAATACTAATGTACTCGTGCGAATGCTCGAAAAATCTTCAAACTAGTTTCACACCCGTAATTTTGAATGAAAACGTTAAATATACTTTATACTTATTTAATATACGCTTTACTTACTGCCTACTGCCCACCATCCGGTTGCCCCCAATTAAAAAAAAATTGGGTAACCTGTTGGGGAATTCGTTGCGATGGGGAAAGTCAGAGAAGATCCAGGGAAATATGATCCCCGCAGTACATTCTTGATTTTAAATTATTATGAATTCTTTATTTTCCGTTTAAATGTTGCTTTATTACTCCTACAGTTTAAACTTGGACCTAAGTATGTGCCTATGGTCCCAAGAAGGTACCATCTTGGGATTGAGTTTCCCATCCGTCGTAATTTCTCCAAAGTTTTGGAAGTGGAATCCCATGAGACTAAAAAAAAGATTTAAACACTCAGACACGCTCGAAACTATTCCTTTTTCGCGTTTCGATCCGCCTTTTTGTTGCCATAGTACCTATCCTTTGTGTCCTGGTACCAATTTTGTTGTTACTTTATTACGTTTGTTAAACAGCTCTCTACCACTTGTCTTTATTTATTTTTTTTGACTAGGTTGCTTTTAACCACCCTACCACGGATACCTGTTATGGAGGTAACACGGTGGTTTTCAAGCCATTTCTTGAACTAATCACAAACGACGATGTAGGTACCTACCATCAGAAAGCTGAGAATTAGTTAGAAGTATTCTGTGAGGAGGTTGCCCCAGGTCAGGAGCCCTGTGCCCAAAAATAACGAGTTTTGTAGACTGGATTGTTATTTATGGGCCATTCTTACAGGAAATTTTGTGCTGATTCTGCATATTCCCCATGTTTCTATAATACCTAAAGTAGCTATTCATCCAAAAACCTAGAAAAATCTGGGTTTTGATCTTGGAACCGCCCGTAATAAATTGTTTTTGGATTGAAGAAAAGTTGTAGACTTACCAAATCTACGTCGAATGGAACCAATTCCAGCTCACAACATCTTAGCCATGATTTTCTGTGATTTTTCAAAGTTTTCTGTAAGTTACCACATTTTATTGAAACAAGTCGACGATAAAAACCACAACTAATTATGGCTAGGTCTGGTTTTGGGGACCTGGATTATTTTTCATTTGACGCAAAATTTGGTAGTCTACCTACATTTCCTCTTTTGTACGAGCAACCACGGGATAAAATTCCCTTTTTTGCTAAAATTCTGTTCAATCACGGAAATTAAGAGAAGAGGAAGTAGTCAGAGTCAGGAAGTCTAGGTAGAAAACGTTTGAAATTGGAATTCCCGCCAGAAGAAGAATAATGAACTCAAAGCCCGCTAGAGCGCTACTGCATCCTCCTCTAAATTTCACTTGAAAATGTTACTTAACATTTTGAAATTCACGGCAGATTATTTTATAATTTTTTCCCAGACATAGTATTTTTACTAACCTATTTCTCCCTACATACCCAAACCTACCTAATTTTTGCCCTCTTTTTAATTTTGAAAACTTGCTTTTAATACAATTTTTTCAAGGTCTAAATTATTTTTTTTCACTAAAATAAATTGATGAAAATTTGCCCATTTAGGGTGGTTCCAATGGTCCAAATCTGAATTTTGTTAAACCTTGATTAGATATCATAACAATAAATAACTACTTCAGGTATAAGAACATAAATATATGGTTAGTTCGGAATCAGCATAAAATTTGAAAGAATGTTCGAATAAGCAATTTAGTTCGCAAAAATCGTATTTTTGTGCAATGTACGTCGGTCCAAATAGATTCTTAAACTCGATAAACATGGCAATACATTTTCAAGTTTCAAATTTGTCGTTGTTAAAATGTTTTATTTTGCCTTATTTTATTTTCATGGGGCTGCAAAATTGGAATGAATTGGAATTTGTGTTTGGTGTTAGTGTCAGGGAGTTTTGACATTTCAAATTGGGGGCCACCCTGACTTGGATGATGTTTATTTAGTTTTTTTTTGGGTTACATTTACAAAGTGTACCTACCTCACCATAACGTTATACAATTATTGATTTAAGAATAGTTTAATTTTGAATTGGAAGAAATATATGAGTACAATGATTTTCTTGCTTTCATTTTCAGAAGGACGAGGTGTATTTAAACTTGGTTCTAGAGTATATTCCAGAAACGGTGTACAAAGTAGCCAGGCACTACAGCAAATCCAAGCAAACTATACCAATTAGTTTTATTAAGGTAATGACGCTATTTTATTGAGGTAATTTAGCTAATTCCGTTTAGTTTTATTATGGTAGTAACAGCCATCACCTTTATGATGATTCTGCTGGAAATAATTTCGTTGTTGTGTTGTGTTCATTTATTTTATTGTCTTACTTTCATAACCTCTCTTTCATGAATACAGCTAATATTGGGGAGATATGTCAGCAGTTCCGCTTCGATATACTATACCTAATAATGGAGAGTAATACCTAGTCATTAGGATATTAGAAGAAGAGAATGGGGAACTTGCATGGGTCTGAAATATTATCTTTGGTTGCCCGTTTCTTGTTATTTGGGGCTGTAAAACGAGTTAGGAGCATGGAAAGAATATTTTGGTTTCTAAAAGTAGAAAACTCGGATGAAAATCTCAGCTGTTTGAAAAACAGCTGCCAGCTCGCCAGAACCTAATTGACGTCACACTATCTAAAAAATGACAGGTAGCGCTAAATTCGCCAGGCTCTCAACCAATATTATAGTCAAATTGAATGGAAAAGTTGAGTAGTTGCAACGAAAAACAAAATCAAAAAATTTTACAATAAATATGCGAGGTTCTTTCTAACCTGATCAGAAAGTAGCCACCGTTTGAGCGCTGATTCTGGAGCAGTATGCCAGGGTGTATGTTGGTTATACTGACTGGAGGAAGTAGAAGGCATCCCCACCTCCATGAAGTCTGGGCAGGAATTCAAAACGTCTAAATTTCAATAAATTTTTTGAAAAGCTCCAAAACGCTTCAAACAAACGCAAAAAGCAAACGCGCTTTTTTTTGTCTCTTTCAGGTTTTTTTTTGCAAAAATTAAAATTAAACAAAAAATACCATGCAAGTTTCCTTTTGGGCTGAATTTCGTCGTGAAGAATGCAGAAACTGTAGTTTTGGACTCTTTGCTAATTATTTGTGCTTTCCTCAGCCCACCTGAAGGTGAAAGGAAAGTAATGCAATCAGCAGAAAACCCAATTTCTGAAAATCCACCTCAGAATAGTTCTAATCGACATCTGATCAATTTTCTCCACGTTTTTGGAAAAGTGTATGTAAGTCCGTATGTATGTACGTATGTGTATTGCTACGATTGCGGCCCAAACAAAAATGATGGCAAAATTCCGATTTCGAAGATTGGTTTCTACATGTATGAGGATGGTGCAATAAGAATTTAAGCCCTCCAGGTCAAATATTTTTTTTTTAAGGATTCAAAGCTCAAAATCAAGTTTATTGTTAGGACAATAAAGGGATGTACAGAAACATTTTTATTCAATAGAGCTCTGACCCTTGAACAATTGTGTTGGCTAGATTTTGTCAATGGCACTTGATAGCAGTTGATCAAATACTGGAGGGTTCTGCTATTAGGAAGATGGAGTTGTTCCTCGTCTCTACTTCATCCAGCTCGTTTTTCCTCTACGACGTTCTCCATTCTTTTAGATTTGATTGACAGAATTTGTCGGCTGCCTGGTATTTTTTTGTTCTTGCAATAGTCGGGATTCAACCAGGGAGTAATAAATTTTATGAAGAACTCACATGAGTCTTAAAATTTAATTAGTCACACAGCGATTCAAATCTAAAATGCAGCTCATAGGAAACAGTGTCAGAAACAGTACAACTTGTCCTTGGATAAACATTCTCATTAGATAAGGAAATGGGAGCTGTTTCTGACTGATTCCTGTGAACTACGTTCCCACCCTCCTGCTCCCTTTGTATCTACCAACCAGGTCTTTCCTGAAGATGGGTCTAGTTAGAAGTGAAACCTTGTGCGACCAGTAGAGTTCAAGACTCGTGTGAGTTTCTTCCTGCTGAATTCCGACTATTGTAAGTGATAATAACATTGTTTATGACTTTCCGAAGAAAATCAAGTTATTGCAATGGATCCACAATTTTGGTAGGGTTGACCTTGAGGCTTAAGAACTCTGCGAAAAATTCAAGATGGTTTCATTATTTTGAAAATTAAGGATGAGTTCGAAGGTCAGATATTCTAGAAATTGCGTAGTATAAGAGAAAGTGCATTCTAAGGGGTTGAATTCTGAATATTGAGGGTAAAATAATAAAGCTAAAAATCAGTAATTTAAGGAAAACACGTTATAAACCGTTTTGGTACTAAGCACCTCAATGTAGTAGATATGTACAAGAATGGTCGATCAAATTTCGTGGGTCAGAAATAGCTGAAAATCTAGTAAAAATGTTGCCAAAAATGCTAAAATGTGTTTTTTTTCTCTCTCATTTGAGGCGGTGGATTCCAAAACTGTCTATATTCATTTTAGCGAAATCCAATTAGCAGTGGATTCTGACAATTTCCGCGCTCATTCGAGAAATGCCTTCAGAATCAAGCAAAAATGTCTCCTTCCCACTGTTTTCGGCTCCAAAACTTGGCGGTGTGTTTCACGAGTCAAAACTTTCACGAGTCAGTGTATTCCAAAACTGCTGCCAATTGCCAAAGTGGAAGTGACCACCAAAACTTTCCTCATTCGTTCGTTTTTCGTGTATCCTGAAAAATTGCAAAATCGGACACAGACAGTTTTGAAATCCACCGCCTCATTTATATAAAAAATTGGATTTTGAAGGGCAGCGATTTCGGTGCATAAGTTGAATGTCATATTTTGAGAGTAAAAAATCTGTTATACTTGAAATTGTTTTATGTGTGCATTGAGTTTATTCCGCTCATTTCCATTCCAGTTGTACATGTACCAGTTGATGCGAAGCTTGGCTTACATTCACTCTTTGGGTATCTGTCACCGCGACATCAAGCCTCAAAACTTGCTGCTTCACCCCGAGTCGGGAGTGCTCAAATTATGCGATTTCGGTTCTGCGAAACACCTTGTCAAGGGGGAGCCCAACGTCTCATACATCTGCTCACGCTACTATCGTGCTCCGGAGCTCATATTTGGTGCCATCGACTACACTACTAAGATAGGTAAGTTCTTTTGGAACTTTTTACTTATCAATTATTGCAGATATTGGCCTTACACACCTTTCGCCGAGCGGAGTCGTATATAAGATATTTGTATGGTTTACTGCTCTACTCGATTTCCAGTTCGGAAATAAGTGTAGTGTAGGTCGAGTAGGTGGGATAATCGGAACCTGAATTTCAATGTTTGTATTTGAATTTCCACTTCTTCTGAGAACTCGCTGGAACAGGATGTTGTCTACTGGAATCTGATCTGTTCTATACCTACTAGGTTTGTTCCACAAGCGCGCATGGGCGTGCACAGGGTGGGGCAGCCCCCCTCCCCCCTAGATTTTTGGGAACACGAAAATCAATTAAGGTGAACTTATAACATACATCCCAATAAGTGTGTAAAGACGAGGGATATTATTGGAAACGTATTCATTTACCATATCAGACTTCATTTGTAAGCCATAATACCTATATTAATTCTTTGCATGAGTAGGTTTCTGGATATTTAAAACCCTTCTTGGCTGTGGAGGGTGCCGAAAACCAAAATGTTGGAGAGATAATTCTACTATTCTAATCTACCAACATTTTCGCCCATTTAAACCAGTTTCAAGAGATACTAGACCTACTATCGAACCTGAGTGTTACTTACTGGGCTTAATTTTGAGCTGATTCCAAACACACCAGGAACATAATGATAAAATTGTGGAAATGAGCGATTGTTGACTCCAAATTTAAAATTTGTCTTATTTAAATGCTCGTAACAAACTTGTACCTACTATCCTCTTTTATATTATTGGCATTGTAAAATGAGGAAAGTAAAAAATATGACCATTTGAAAGAGGAAATCCTTACGAATCGATTGAAGTATAATTCCTAGATAGATAAGTACTTTAAAAAAAGTGTGATCTGGAAGAGATCCAGACTAGACAAATAATGAGGCGATTCTTACATTATTTTTGTTGAGTTAGGTAGGTAATTACCCTCTATTCTCTATGATCTAGTAGTAGACAAAATGGTTCAGCACCTATGCATTGACTAGGTATTTGCCTCAACTACGAGTACACCAGTCGAATCTGAAATTGCGAAGATTTCTTGAATTTCAAGCTTCACTAAGTAGATTGAAATTAGTAGATAGGTTGAAGTAATGTGTTACGAGTTCCCAGGTCCAACGCCAGTACTGATAAATTTTCCGGTGAATATGCGGTTTCAGTGGTTCGATGTTTTGCTCCTTACCTGTGTTCAGCCTTATTAGAAATTATAGCGTGACGATTTTTAGTTCAAGATTTTACCCAAGCTACGGGGGAGCATATTGCCTGGGTGCTTCAGATTGAAGGGATGGGTGGGTGCCCTCATCAAATTTAAATGACTGTAATAACGAGAGCCGTTTTCGCCCACTTCTAATTCCCGGGTATCTCTCACGTAGAATCTTCAAGAAAAGCCGTAACCAGTATTTAAATTAAGTAATGCATCAACTGTAATAATTGACGATCATAAATTGATTTTTGGTTAGGCTTAGTAGAATGTCAATTTAATGCTTGAAATCCATCCGCAGATGTGTGGAGTGCTGGGTGCGTCTTGGCAGAGCTTCTGCTGGGTCAGCCCATCTTCCCCGGTGACTCGGGCGTCGATCAGCTGGTTGAAATCATCAAAGTTCTTGGGACACCCACTCGAGAACAAATCCGCGAAATGAATCCCAACTACACCGAGTTCAAGTTTCCGCAAATCAAATCCCATCCGTGGCAGAAAGTAAGTACCTAATCCCATTTGCATGTTAACCTCCAAAAGTTCCTAAACAGATGTCACCGATTGATTTAAGAATGTCCGATTTGGTCGTTGATTGGATATTATTGGTTACAAGTAGTAATGACAGTATTAGATACTTAGATGTCTCGTTATTTTGGTGTTTTCTTTGGTTGTGCGATCTTGTCGACATTTAGTAGGATCATAATTTATATTGTATAAAACGTTCAATTTATTTGGCTTGTGCATGAATGGCACGTCCTCATTCATTCATTTATATCAATGATGCATCAGAACACTGGGTCGCATGGTGTATTATCTTGAAGGATTGAGAATTCGGTCTGCTTTGTGGGCTGTTCCTGCAACCCTAGTCACACCGAGAACCGTCTCACACCTCTTGTCACTATTCTCAGTAGATACATGAATAATCATTTATCATTGATGACGTTCCTGGAATATCTTCGTGCCTTCCCAATCGGATTTGGAGCGAGCCAGTCGACCAGCTTCGCCGAAATTTTACGCTTGGGCTCAATCTCATGCTTTGTTATACAGATTGATAGAAGCAGACAGGTTGACGTAAGCATGAGCTCCGTACGTCTGTATGAAGGATTTCTATGCTGCATGATGTCGTTAATTAGGTCATACAACGTAAAAGGAAATTCTAGTAGGTACCTATTTTATTCAATGATGATAACTAAATATAAACTTGGAGGTCCAACAAGAGCTTTCATCGTCAAGCGGTCGGGGACCTATTCAAAAGTATCAAACATTTCAGGAAGGCAAGTTTCTGTATTAGTATCGGCAGTAGGGTCAGAACTGAAGAACGCGCTTTATCCTGTCCTTGAACTTTTTAGGATGGAAATGGAATGGATTGGTGGAATGGAAAAATTCGAAAATCTCGAACATTGCCCTTTTCTTGCTATATTTTGAGTTTGGTTTAGCGAAACGAAATAGGTCAATTTCAGTTGTTTTATACGACTTAGTCGACAACATAAGTACTTATACATTATTATTTTAAGGCTCAGTGCCGCTTTTTGAACACCCTCATTGCTGCACAATATTTTGTAAAGGTACCATTAAGCTCCTTAATTTTCCAATAAGGAGAATATTAGTGGACCTACCCCATTAAAATCCAAAATAGGCGGAAAATCTAATAACTACAAATAGTTGAACGGTGTTTGAGTACCTCATGGTAAATTTACAACTGTTAACCTTTTTAATTTGGCGACATTTCATTATGTTGATTGTTTGTTATGAGATCTTTCCTGCATGTTCGTCAGTCTTACTTCACAGGAATTCGGATTAGACTCAGGGTTGCTTGTCTCTGTCATTTAACTCATCATTCAATATTCATTGCCAATGTATGCCGATATAATATAGCCTTTCCATCACCTGCCTTCTCCTCTAACTGCCGTATTCGCTCTCATCAATTACTCATTAACGCTCATTCAATCAAAATCATTCATTTCATTCGAAAATCATCTTTTAATTGCAGTTTATGCTGCAGCAAATGTGTGCCTACGCAAATACAACAGATCATCAGCGTATTAGAGTAAGTCGGGTTAGCTTTCCTTTAAAAAAGGAAAATGGTGAACGGTTGTAATTTTTAAGTCGTAAAATGCTTAAGTTTTGTCGACTTTTTTTAACGAGAGTTTTTCCTTATAGTTCAATTGTACAGGTTTTTTGTTTTGTTACAATTTTGAGTGGTTCTAAACCTGCATTTTTAAATTTCACAAAGTTTTGTATGATTTAAAATTGGTTCACGGTTCAATAGTATGGTTTCGATCGGATCTTTTTGTAAAATATTTATTTTTCTTTTTTTCTTTTAAACAGAGCTTATCAAAGTATGTAGGTAGTTTTCGAGGAGAAGGAAGGGCACTAGTATTTCTTCGTGCCACACTATTTCTACGTCCCTTTAGTATTCCTTCTGACGCCTTTTCACTGAGCATTCTGTTGCCTCGCCAAAACTGCAGATATAGCAAGGTAATCTTTGTAGTACCTTACAAAAGAGATGGAGTTATCTATTCAATAATTTTCCCGTAGCTACTGAATGATTTTCTTTTCATCATATACGAAAGGAGCCAAAATGATGATCAGAGGTGGAGACTGTGCTGAACTTCTGAAAATCCTAATCGTTACTAATGGGCGCCTAGTCCAAGCCACTGCCTACCTCAATGAATTTAAACAAATGCGAAACGTTTGATAGTGGTCAGTAGGGGTATTCACGGTTGAGCTTGCCGAGTTAAACGTGCTAAGTAGAAAACTTCGTCCTCAGAGAAATCATGAGGCACCCTACGCTGGCCCTTTGTAACGTGTTTACTTGTTAACATGGTATCACGAATCGCCGGGTGAAAATGTGAAGAAGAAGAAGGGGTTGACATAAAATTGAGATAAATTGTAAAAAAAACAACAACGTCCTCGGTTTTTTGCTACCTTTCCGCCTAGGTTATATTATTTGACGTTTGTTTACATTATCGTGAGTTTTTATTTACAAAAATGCCGAAGAAGAGCCAAAAACAAAAACAAGTTGACGAAATTGTGATGAAAACAATAGTTAATCTCATCAACTCTGAATTTACTGACGAGGAGGAGGAAATCTGGGAGGAAAGTCTCCATGATCTTGAAGTTGTTTTGATGTCCAGGTATGGTTTTGACTAATCAATCAGTTGTTAAATAATTTCGTTCGTGGCTCACCAACGTGCTCCCTAACATCGATGAAGACCAATTTAGTCAAACTCCTGGCTCCATTCCCATCCGTCAAACTGGTCACAACGAAATTTAAACTAGAAAAAAAACACTTCAAACTCGTTTGTATACCACCATTTTGAACCTTCATCAGAAAACTGATAACACAGATAACATAGTTGCTGTCGACGTTTACCACACCTCGGACTCAGTTAACTTAACACAGTTGATAACGGAACTTTTATAACATCTTTGCGACCGATTTTCTCCACGTTTAACCAGTTTCTCATTTAACTCGTTAACACGTCGACAACGGCCCGACCCTGAATACCCCTAGTATTCTTGATTTTGGGGCTAGAAACCTAGGATCGAATCTGGGTGGTGTGGTGGCAAAATTGTTGTCTCTTTCACTTCAAAACGTCCAGGCTGTGATCTGCTCGCTACTCCTCACTTTCTGTTCATTTGACATATGGATTGATTATTCTCACAAGCTGAACTGCTTGAGATGTTAGGTGTATGCTGGAAGAGAGATGGGCGAGAAGAGATCTGGCATGATCATCTCGAGGATGTCTTGAGGAAGAACCACCAGGGTTACACCAGGCGGCGATCTGATTTTTAGGGTGAAAGTCCAGGACTGACGCCAGGTGTGGCGTCAGGAATTGACTGGCAACCCTTGAAGACAGTAAAAAAATGCTGCAGCAGAAAGAGAAGATTGATGTGGTACTCGACCATCTATCCTGAAGGTTGCATTACAGTAAGGAGACCACCACGTAACATTATTCAACAGAGATGAAAGCTAGGGCAAGTTCGATCAACCTGTGCCTAGTGTTGAGCCATCGAACTACCTGGTGGTCCGTGCCCAGACCAAACAAGTTGGTGTACATATCTGAGTTTGAACCTCGAAACTCAGAACTTCTAGAGGATCATATAATCTGTGCGGCTAACCATTCAGCCATCCTGTCAGTTGCCTTAGGCTCCATTGTTTTGAAGCTGAAAATATTTTAGTAGGTACTCATACGGTCATGGGTCGTACAGTCATTCGGGTTACAATTTTTTATGTGTTTTTTGGATACTATTAAGCCACTTTAGTATCCACGATGAACTTCCGCCTCTCAACGCGCAACATCGCTACTGCCGAATTCTTTACGCCATCCCAACCCCTTCCTTTCAGTAGACACTAGAATCGGGAATTTCGTGCTGTCTCTAGACATTCCCGAACTAATGACTAGTGTCTTGAAATCAATCTCAAGAAGTGGACTAAAGAACCTTTGGGGTGGCTTCTCCCTTTTCAAAAAATAGGTACACATTTTTTGGGTACCACAGAAGGCATCTTATTAGTTTTCATGTTTTATGGAAACGAATGGATACCTATTGCTACTGGATGTTTTATGAATGGTGTCGATTCGGAAGGTGACCTTGTTATCCTCGAATACCTGTGATTGGAGTGGTGAACCCAGGATGTACACGTCATTTGACAACTCCGATCCATTATACAGGGTGGTCCCAAACCGTGCCAAAAGAATTTGAGGTCTTATAAGAAATTCCTCGCTCATCACGAAAATACCATAGTAACTACCGTAGTAACCGACCGTATACCGTAGTGACGGTCCTTGAGTAGACTTTAACCGTTCTTTCCCCTAACACCGATTTCATAGACGGTTTTTGAGTTTTTGCGCAAAAAACAATTGAAAACATACAGGGGCGAGGCGTGGCTTTTTTTTTCGAGTCATCGCAAGTAGGTGCATGTGAAAATGTTTCAGTCTTCAATTGGAAAGTTTTTTCTTCGGAATATCAGGATCAAATTTATGACCCGTGTGGCCGTGCCTACGATTAATATAGAACGAATTAATACCCATGATTTCTCCATAAAATTTTTCTTCCATACAGGATTTATACTCTCCTTAAAATTCTTCTTTCATTCAGGATTTATACGGATCACGAAAA
>JAEMON010000004.1:23910136-23954156 GCA_030264115.1 Lygus lineolaris
TGCTTCAAGCGTCAAACGGATTTCTAGACGGTCAATCACGCTCGACTCTATCGATTGATTCAATCTTTTGATCAAAATGATTGATCGTGTAGAGCCTACTTAAGCTACACAACTTTTGGTAACAACAGTTGTGTTTTTAACTTGGTGTTCTATAACTTCAGCCCTTGGTAAACGCGGCCTTGTTTTGCCTGCAAGGTGTTCTATAAGAAAACAACATCGACAAAAGCTCTCCACAGTTGACACACTTGTGACCACCTCGGGAGGTGGTTTTATCGAGATGAAACAGATGACTGAATCAAGTGGTCTTGGATTATTATCATTTACTGAAGATAATTTTAGCGTTTCTATTGAGGTATTAGTGTGGTACATCAAGTTGTGGTAATTTTTAGTGATTTGAACCATGAATCATCGTGTTTTCTTCTTTTCTCCTTGACATTTACAATCGATATATCAAGTACCAAGAGCTGTCGTTGGTATTCCTTTGAACCAAGTTTCTCACAATTGTTGTTACAACAGTCGTTTTGTAACAACCAACAGTAGTTTTAAAGAGTTGTGATAACTCCAAAGTTACAGAACACCTTCTGGGTAGAAGCGGTGAGATATTATAGTATTTATAGTGATTCTATGGACGCACACTGTGAAGGTAGAGAGGGGGTGAAATCTGATGGTAGGTAATCATAATTCCTCCCCCCTCCCCCTTGTTGCAAGAGAGGTAGTGACGGTACGTCCATATGTCAACCCAGTCTAGCCGTTGTGCAATAATTGGCCAGATCAGGTGACAGCTCTTGTATGGACACACCCACCCCAGGAGCAGCCGTAGAATCGGCCGTAAAAAGAACATAGCGGGAACAGGGTTGCGAGTGACCCAGACGCTACCTATGGAGAGCTCGACGTACCGTCACACTCCCCTTCTGAAAACTGGGATGGTGGTCCTTAAAATAGTGTGAGGCTCAGATCCAGGGAAAGGGCCTTCAAGTGCTTTTCATGACGTATAGGGAGGACCTGCTCTTTTCCAACATCCGTTAACGTTATTTAACGTTTCCTTCCTTACATTACACATTATCACCTTCTCCCACACTACACCTGCGTGCTTTTCACGGTCTCTTAAACTGAAATATTGCCAAAATCTTCTAACTGGAATACCCCATTACCCCAATGGGATCCCTCACTTTTCAACGGCTCTGCCTTATTCCATAAGGGACGTCCCGATAAATGTAGATTACCGAACTCAAGCATTAGATGTCACTGATCCTTCTATAATTTCGCCAGCAGCATTTTCTCGGCTGACTGTAAGAGGAGAACATGATGCATTTTACATGGCAATGCTCACTACTTTACAATAGGCGAGGTGCGGCGAAAGCTCTCCACTGGAGGTGAACCAAATGCCATCGATGACACACTCCAATGTTACTTCGTTTAAAATTTGAAGAGAAAAAATATATCAAAACGTCGCTGCCCTTTTCCGTTGTTTCTCAATCTTCCCCGTTCGAAATACGGTTGTGAATTCGTCAACGAAAATGGTCGACGTAAAGAAATCAAAAGAATCAATCAATCCTTAACCTGTACGTGTCTTGTTTGGTTCGAGTTATGCTTTTTGACGCACGAAAAATGTATCGAATTTCCATTAGATATATTTTCAGATATCACTATTCCGCAACACATAATCTAATTGAATCAAATAACACCACCCTTTCAGTTGATAAATTAGTGTTACACGTGTGGCGTATAAAATAGTGTACAATAACGAACTAATTGCGTTTGGCTGGGCACATCTAAATTGACGCATGATATTAATAAGTGAAATTTAAGATTTATATTTGAAGTTTGTACTGAAAAAATTAAATTTAATGGAGGGGACGTTCATCGTGTTTTTTTTTTGTTTTTTTTATTGCAGCTACATTTCATTCTTAAATTTAGTCGCTCTTTGGGTCCGTCAGGAATGGTTTTGAGATAAAACTTACGTCACCAGTAATACCTACCTAGCGTTTGTGCTCTACAGCCACGATTAATTTATCTTTCCAGGAAGAGAGTAGGAAGTTAATCAATAATACATGGTGTTTCACGAGACTCCCCACAGCCAAATGGCCGTTTTTCGGAAAATTGAATGAGCGTCAGTCCTATAGGAAATTTTGCGCTGATTCCAAATGTACCCCAAGATCATACACCTAAAAGACTTATTAGCTACCTAATCATCGAAAAACCTCGAACATTAACGTTTTTGATCATTGGAGTGGCCCAAAATTGTATTTGTATAAAAGAAAAGTTGAAGACCTGAGAGTGCTGCGTCGAATGAGACCTGCGCGCCAGCTCACCAAGTCAAAGTTTCGCGTGAACACGAAAGACTCGAAAGAATGGAAAACTTTGAAAAATCACCAAAAATCATCGTTGGTGAGCTGGCGTTGGTCTCATTCGACTCAGAACTCTCAGGTCTTAACTTTTCTTTTATACAAAAATACGATTTTGGGAGGTTCAAATGGTAGAAACGTTAATTTTCGTTTTTTTTTAATGATTGGGCCGTTAATAAGTGTTTGACGTATAGGAACATGGAGTATTATGCGGAATCAGCGCAAATCTGCCTATAAATAAGGAGTGACGTTCGAATTTTTTCCATCTCGGCTCCTCTGCGCCCCCCTCCATATTTTCCTTAGGAAGCGAGTTAGAAAAAAATGTCAAATGATATCTCGCCTTATTTTTTTACCTAGTTCTCAAATCCAAAATCAATTCCATAAAAAAAGTTTAAAAATTAAAAATTTTGATACCAACTTTTTTTTTCAAACGGGAACCCCTTTTTAATGCAGATTCGGGTTCTACGCGAAATTTCATAAATAAATGACCGTTCACTCGAAATTTTGAGTGCGCGATTACGCTCCAAATGTGGTATAAAAACAAGAAATCATCTTTTTTACTCTAAATACCGAGGTGATGTTAATTTTTCGGTTCGAGCTTCACAACTTCAAGTTTCCATGCAATTTTTGTTGTTTTCTCAACGAACCGGTCGCTTTTATTCCTCTAAAACCTAGATTATTAGGCCGGACTTTTGTAACCGTACTTCATTTCCTACTTCAGGCACTTGTTCTTATTTCTTCGTGTGCCTGCCTTATACAATTTTTATTGTTTACGTTCCGTCAATATATGAATTGTATTTTGAAATTGCGAATAAAAATTGAAGAATAAATTAATGCATTTACGGGTATGCTGCATTTTTTGACAAATCACCACGTTATTTAGAGTAAAAAAAACTCAAAATGAAATTGATGAATAAACGAACTTGTGAAGTTCATTTATAATTATATCCGGAAGGACACTTTAGGTCGTTTTTAATATCGAAATCTGAGCCTTCTCTGAAGAGGTACTACATGTTAAAAACGTCCTGAATTGCCTTGAATCAGATTTGGTAGTCTACACACAAAAACTCGATTTCTAGCGTTCAGGGCACATTTCTGGCATATTTGCGCACTCAAAATTTCGTTCTCATTTTTTCATGAAATTTTGCGTAGATTCCGAATCGCAATGAAAACCGAGGGTTCCCGTTTGAAAAACTGTTATTGGTGTCGAAGCTTCAACTTTTCAAACATTTTCAAGAAAATTTCGGTTTTGGCTTTGAGATACAAAAATCAAGGGGAGTTACCTACCTCGTACTAAGGAAAATAGGGGAGAGGGACGTCTTGTGGAACTCTCTGTATAATTTTTGCTGCATTTTTCCATTCAGCTTCCGGGTTTTCTCGTTTTAAAACGTTTTATTTCTCAATTCCCATTCAAGTACGTTGAAACAAGAAACCTTAAGTTCAGTCTAGTCCCTGAATCCCTACCTTGTTTTCCGACCATTCAATGCTGTAAACCAGAACAAATTTTATTGCGAATCATCGAAAATTTTTGGGTCCAACCTAATTTTAATTTATTTTCAGACGATATTTCGTTGATCTCATTTTGTTGTCTCGGCTAAGGGGCGAAGATCGAGATTGCTACATCATCTCTTATACCAGGAGCCACTCACACTATGTACAGTCACCACCCCCTCCCTAATTGAATATATATATTTACATATATATGATACATATATAAACACCTTGAAATATTATATTCAATTCGTGCTACTTGTACGATATATCATATTTTAATTGTTTAAAAAAACCATTGGAAATATTTATAGATTTGTTCGTAACTAAATCTATTGATTTGTTTTATATATTATATATACATGTATTTATATGAACGTTACGGTTTCTTTTTTCTTTTTTTTTTCAAATTGTTATTTGAACTGACATACTTTAATGTGACTTCAAGATGAATGTGTGATTTCTATAGGTTTTTATTAGCAAAAAAATAACACTTGATAAACAAAAGCGAGACTTGTGCTTGCTAGACTAGCTCTAGTACCCATTAGGGGCAGCCTAACCAATTGCTCGAATACAAATATGTTTGCGTATTTCTACTGATGATGCATCGTCATTTTCCGTATACATACATGAACATACCAATTTATATGTTAGGTCGTAATGTAATTTATACACTGATATACATATACATTGGTTTTTAAGATATTACTCGTGTTTCTTTTGTCTAAGAGGCATGTCCATCTTATGTATATGGGTGTACATGATGTATATAGTCTCTTCGAGTTGTGTACACGCACATACACTGTTATTGTATACATAGTTGACTTTAAAAAAAAATCATGTTCGCTTCTTGTAGAGGGCTCTCTGTTGAATATTTGGAATGGAATTTTCATTTTTTTGTTCTTTTTTTCTAATTAAAATTAATGTTTTTTCGCAATTAATATGGGAAATGATGTCGTTTGTGTAGTGTTGATGTGTATTCCTTGAAAGCGGGAAAAAAATAACGTGGCTGCAGTAGTTGCTCTGTAATTATAGAGTCTGCAGCGGAGGCCAGCATTGAAAACATCGTGGCAGTTAATTTGTTATTTTCGAACGATTTGAATTTTTTCTGGTTGAGAAATACGAATATGAATAAAGATCGCGTTTGAACGTGTTCACTTCCATTTTTTCAGTTCATTTAGGTATTTTTGTTATTTTTCTATTTAGGCAACATAAAAAGAAATCATGTTTTTTAATCGACTTTGTTGACACGGTTAACTCATTTAGGAGCTTGGCTGTCTTGATAACAATTTACACCTGTACAAAGCTTTCCCCCTTAATGTAAATATTATTGTCTTGTTTCTTAAAGAAAAAAAAATTATAGAAATTGAATCGACCGCCTTGGTCCCACCAACCGTTTTCCTTACCTCTATCATATCTTTGAGTCCCCCTTCCCCCTTCAAATTATGGTTATTATGATAATTCT
This sequence comes from Lygus lineolaris, assembly GCA_030264115.1. Lineage (NCBI taxonomy): Eukaryota > Metazoa > Arthropoda > Insecta > Hemiptera > Miridae > Lygus > Lygus lineolaris. The sequence continues at coordinate 23,915,438 of JAEMON010000004.1, forward strand.
AGAATATTTACTACATTTAAGAATTAATATAATTAAACAATTAAAACTAGATTTGTCTTAGATTCTATGACAGAAGGAAAAATAAATAATTTCATCGTAGTGAATCGTTTTATTCAATTTACCTTGAAATGAACTGGGTACTAACATGTATGTACTCGTTCTGTCGATCACACCACCAAATTTGATAGGATTGGGTATTTTAGCTATTGTTTATTTTGCTTCCGAGACTACCGAAGGTAGCGGAAGCTTTGTTTTAACTTTCGGGATCGAAAACATTTGTGTCCTCTAAAATTGAAATTTCCACTTGCATTTTTTCGTTTCAGAACTCCCTGAACAAATTTGGTTCCGTGTCTGTCTGTCGGTCCGCATTTCCTTGTTAAAGCCATGTCGTTCAGAGTTTTCATCAAATTTTGTTCTTATTTTCAGGGATAATGCGGGTAGGGCCCCATACGAATTTCATCATGATCGAATCAACGGTACGCTCTACGCATGCGCTAACGTGTGACATGTGTTGACATTTTGTCTAAACTGACAAACATCATAGTCATTGTTGACAAAACAGGCATAACTGTGTTGGCATAACTTTCAAATTTTTTATTCGATTTCGCTCAAATTTGCAGGAAATTTATGCGGGCAGGGTCCTATTAATTTCATCATCATTGAATCAGCGGCAGAATTTGCGCATGCGCTAACGTGGAACTCACTTAATTTCCTTGTTACAACCCTAATAAACACAGTTTTCATCCAAATTCGTTCCAATGTTCTTGGAAGCGAGGAAGCAAAGTGCCATTTCCCCTTGCCAGAGTATTTTTTGTCATTGTAACTGCTTCAAATCTAAGTTATGCTAATTTTTACAAAATTGTCTTCGTGGCATTCCGTTTCAGGCCATTCTAAAACTATTTCCTAAGTTTAACACTTTTTTAATGTGTATCAGTCTCGACTCCCAAACAGGGATGGTATGTTCGAACTCAACTAGTTCTTTAACTAGTATGTAGTCAACTATTCGTATTCGAATACGATCCCTCGAATATCCCAAAATGAAACGACATCATGAAATAGAAAAACTGAAGACGCGCTCCCATGGATATTATTTTACTGATGCCTTATCCATGTTGTCAGCTCCGGATATTATAATGAACATATTATATAATATTTTGATTTTTACCTACTTATTAAAGGCCCTGTAAGGGTTTGGTTGTCATGGAGGTCCTTATTTTCTGGATCCTGGGTTTTGGTTGAATTCGTCCTGGGATGATCGGGTTTATGGATATGATCGTCCTAGGATTGTTGGAATGAAGGAGATAAAGATGGTTCTAGCTTGTGTTTAAAACCTTTTCCTGACCGAGAGTCTGAGTGCCCAAAACGTGAATCCTTCAGGTCGAGTAAAAAATCAAAAAAGTAAGTAAACACAAAACGTTTTTACCTTAGTATTGGATATACAACATTTAATCAATAAAAAAGTGAAGTAGGTAGGGTATGTACCTACTTACCTATACCGTTTTACCCATACCTACCTATTTGAATTTAAAAAATTGTATTCAAAATATTCTTAGTTAAACTAAAAAAAATAGTAGGTGGTCTTGAACTCTATAAATGAAGGGTCAGGGGAAAGAACGTGGTAAGTCACTTTTCTGTAAAACTGAGAAACACGCAATTTACTGTTTAAAACTTTATAGTAACTATATTGCTGTATGTTTAAAAATGAGGTTTTTTGAATAAATTGTAATAATTCTTGTAACAGACTATCCCTAAATTCGGTGTAGATCCTATTTTGGTACCTACCCTAGATGTTCGGAAACAGTCTTTAGGACAATATTAGAGAAATAGAGAGATAATAGTAAAATTAGAGAAATTATGAAAAAGTAGGAAAACACGGCAGTCTCGTTCAAGTTCATATCGAAAAGTACATTTTATTCAGAACATATGATAAAGGTAAACAATTTGGATAACATCTGCCGAAATAACTAATAGAGTAACTCCATAACAATTCTATTATAAAAAGTAAAATTATGGATCTAAGCATATTGCTGACGGCCTAAGTAGTGGAAAACTGAATAAAATGCTCCCTTCGAAACGGGAAGACCATGTACGTCAGCTGAAACGAAGGAAACCAAGCGTATAAGTCATATCTTGAAATTAGGACTTATATCAGCATGATATCTATATTTTGGTTATTAACTCTTTTTTCTATATTTTGGTTATATATTAATATGTATACATCTATATTTTGTTTATAAACTGAATATTTGTAGGGCAGTTTTCTATAAAATCTTATAGCCTCAGGAACTCAGAATTTCATCAGGCTATTTGTATCTCGTCATATTTTTGGATTTTGGACTATGGGAATCACAGTAACTATCTGATAGAAGAGAATGGAACTCGCCTGACCTCAGTGGGCTGGGCAGGAATCAATGACTTACCCGTTTCTTTCCCCATCTCGGACTTAATTGTTTTTTCCCCTTACAGCGAAACTTTGACTTTCTTCTGTTTTACGTGGTTTTTTCCCTGTTCTGACCCCCTTAAAAGATGTAGTTTTTTTTTTTAATTCTAAATCCAACGGTACCACTAACTCCATTTTGTAAAAAAAAAAAAAAGTGACCACGTTCTTTCGCCTGACCCTTCAATTGTTATCGAGATTTCCGTAAAATCGCGGTTCTACCGCGTAGCAGGTATACTAAATTCGAATATTATTCGACATTCGAGTACAAGACTCTTTGGAACTCGAATATCGAAAATTCGAACATTGCTTTAGAGTGTTCATCTCTATATGGTGTAGAATATATCGCACCTACCTATAGTATCCACGCTGTAGTACCTCTTCTCTCCGTGGTTCCAAAAGATGTTCGGCTCAAACGAAATTTCGAGCTGAAAATTTGGCACCTGGTGGGTTTTCTCGAGAATATGAGGAGGTCAAAAACTAGTTTTCCCAACTTTGGCCCATAGCTTCCTCGTGTCCATAGGTAATTTGATTGTAAGGATCGTTGAAATGTGTTAAATCGTCGCTTAAGAAGCAACACGCCCTATCAACCATTTTCACGAAAATTAGGTTTTGACTGATTCTCATTCGACTTCTCACGTTGCATCGACTGGTTAGCTCAAAATTGCTCCAACTAGACTACAACATCGAGAAATACTCGAAAAACGTAACTTCACCTCCATCGACCTCAATTACCGGGGGATTTACTACTTAAGTTTGATTATTCTCAAATTTTGGCGAAATTAGTTGGTTCGTTAGACCGTGAGAAAATGATGTTGGGAGGTTTTTCACTTTATGAAGAATTATGAGACAGATGAGTAAAAATTAAGGGTGCCTAAAATGTCGTCAAAAATGCCTTAATCTCGGCTGTCGAAGAGTTTATAGGAACTAGGGTTAAACCACCAGTCGTTGTTGGACAACCAGGGCCGGATTTACCATTACAGCGCCCCTAGGCCCCAATAAATTCCCCCTCCCCCTCCCCCAATCATACACTGAGAAGGATTTTTTTGACTGAAATAAAATTTCTTGATATTCAATAAATATCTCATTTTGCACCATGTTCAAATGAATACTTGTTAACAGCAAACTAATAATTTATTTAAAGATGATTCTTTGATTATTTATAATATTAGATATTGATTACCTTTTCCAATTATGTTTTTGTGTTAGCACTACAGGTTTCGCCCATTAGAGCTACACACAAAACAGAATTGGAAAAGGTAATTAATATTTGATATAACAAGTACCCTCAATCGAATTCAGGGCCAATCAAATGAAAATAATAATTCTTTGAGCCAAGTGAACAATCAGTTTTATGTAGAAATAAAAACTACAACTCTACATAATACATAAAATGTGAATAATACAAATACATAAAACCTAAAAAATCCTTCCTTCTTGCTTTCTTTCGAGCTTTGGTCATGCAGACGCTTCCGTGTGACGATTCTAATGCGAATTTACATACCTACTTCACGTAAACTTACATAAAATTGTGTAAGAATTGGCCTAATAATATTAACACGGTATAATTATAGAATGAGTAGAATCTTTTTTTTTTTATGTGAACTAAAAAATTGTTATTTCGATTTTTTTTAATGGAAGTGCGCCCCTAGGCCCTCCTAGGAAAATCCCCCTAGAAAAAAAAATCCTTTCCTATCCCCTCCCCCCTTCCTATTCCTTCCTTGGAATCCTTTTTCCTATTGGAAAATCCATGCCTGATGGTAACTAAGAAAAGTGCCGCGGACCACGCACTGTGGGGCAGAATCGAAAAAACCTGGCCAAAATAAGAAAAATAAAAAGTAGGATATTTCTACCGGTAGCTTGTGTTTTGGTCACCTGACATCCCTGAGAACTCATTTCAAAAGTATCTGACTTCTGGACCCTCATTCCGAGAGATTATACACTCGGAAAAGCATTAACTTGCTCCAATCATCGATCAACCTGTTAATAGGTAAGCTGGAAGAAACATTAGCTACTCGTAGTTTAGTATTGTTTCGATGTTTAGTGGTGACGTTTCGGGTCGGATCTACCTGAAAAAATGTCAGCGAACGGTAAAAAATTATTATCACAATTTAAAAGTCGTTTTTAAAAAATTTCATTAGTGAAAATAGTAGTTTTTCAAAAATTAGATTATTTCATTAGTGAAAATAACTACGTATTGAATGTTGATTTTTTTTGTTCGATAGGGTAACTATTCTACTAACGTAATCCACTGAGATCGCCCGCTAATGCGCTATCCTTGACGTCTTCAACTTTTGTAGTTGAAAAACACGATTTCAATGAAGTAAGAAATTTTGTTTTTCTGTAGATTACGCCGGTGTGAGTAACAGCTGGTCAGAAACAATAGATTTGTTTGAAACCCCAATAATATCACTTGTATTCCTAGTGATTCAGATTGATACGCAGGTAACTCACTTTTTTATACTTCTTGTAAGATTGATGTATCTGCTTGAAAAAAAATAGAGATATATAAATATACCTATAGGTATATTGCGTGAACGCGTTTCATTTTCTTATCGCCTTTAACACATTTCCTTCAGGTGTAAAAATATGTTAGTTACGATTAGCAATAATATTTATTTTTAAACAACAACATTAGTAGGTCTATACCGACTAATACAGATCTAGATCTCTATCATTTTTTTCTATACCTATTGTTATGGACTTCAACTCATATACATACATTTCTCACGTAAGCTTCTCCAAACTACCTCAATATTGTTTAGTGCCCAGCACAGCAAATAAGGGTATCTCATTAGTTTTCCCTGAAATTTCAGCAAAAAGTGCACACTTTTCAAGTTTTTTTTTTAGAGAAAAATACCTTTAAATTCATGAAGGAACTGTTCTGGACAATATTTTTTTCGTGATCAGCGCCCCCCAAAACATGGAAAAAGATAGGTACCTTCAGAATTTTGGCCAGGTTTTTTTGATTCTGCCCCACTGTGCGACGTACAGCGGACGGACGGATTTTTTTCTAATTCGATTTTTGGATTCTACTTAGTAGGTACCTATCTTGAAACGTAAAACAACAAATTTTGAGGGAGGGGGTGTCCCGGTGTTTGATTGTCAGGAGTTGGTCACCTTATTACCAACCTTCCAGGGATACCTCAGACAAGATGGCGATGAGAATGATGCGCAACAAGTGGGAAACTCCATCGGCAGAACCCATGTTCCGACGCCGTATTTTATTTTCGTAATTTATTATCAACCCCACTTATACCCCCAACATGCAACCCTACTCAAGTAAATAAGCCCAATATTTTAGTCTCTTAACACATCAGGGGAGAATTGAGTCATTCTGCTACGAAATCGTATCATCGATAGGAGACTTCACACCCTCAGTTATCTCGAAAAATGAATAGTTTAGGTACGGGTGTACCTAAACCCAAAGGTCATCTTTATAAATCGAATAAATCACAGGAATTTGTATATTCGTCGAATTGTTGTATGTAAAACCCCGTCATTTCATAACATTAAGTTTGTTCCAACTATACGACTATTCGAATAGTTAGATGCGCAGAACCGTATGCGCACATTCTAGTGAATATTCTGTTTGTTCCAACTGGTTCGTGTGTAACTTACCTTACTGATAAGAACTGGAATCCTGTTCTAACTACCAGAGCAAGTTGCACTCAATTCGATAGTTCTCACCTCTGCAGAGTTGAAATTCCGGTAAATCTTTTGCTACCCCTCAGGTTAGTTTCAACTAACAGCGCAATTTGAATAATATTCGAAAATCTACAAGCCGAAGACTCCACTTTGACCTAGTGAACGATTTTGAGACTATTCGAATATTATTTGAATTGCAAATAAGTTGGAACAAACCTACAGTAAAAAAGAATACCTTCACAGTGGTAGATGGTTATAGGTAGGTATCTATGTATTCTGAATGCCTCTTCGATCAAGTTTGAGAATCTTCAGGAAAAATCTTGCTTAGGTACCAATTTCGTTCATTCCTAAGCCTTTCCTAATCAAATTTAAAATTACTACTCACACTAATTCCCTGTGTAAAATAGAGATGATAATATCAATCTTATTATTGATCTTATTAATCAATATTGAATATAGGCACTTTACATTTAATATTAAAACTTCGTAAAAGCTCCACAAAATCGAAACCTCTTCATAAAATCATAGTCCAACAACAAAGAGAAAATCTCTCAGAAAAGACCTACTGATTTTTCTTTTTTTTTCTTCCTACTGATTCAAAATGTTCATTTACAACCTACAAGTAGAAGGAAAATAATAGAATCAAATCACACGTAAAATTCATTATTTATTAAACAGATAAAATATATATCTATATGTATATAAATATTTGTACAAGGCACATAGTAGTTTTTAAGGCACATATTTCTATCCCTAGATGCTATATTTTTCCTAAATACTATTTTTAATAGAATTTACAAGGTTTTCATAACAGATTTACACTTCTGGGATCATCAAATAAAAAATAGGACTACGTTTTCATAAGTATGTACATTTGTAGGAAGACTAAGTTCGTTAGAAAGTATAGAAATCTTTTGTTATTGTTTGAACACTAAAGTTAACATTTTGTAAAGTCTTTGTTTCAATATTACACAGGCACTTCGAATTATCAACTCATTATACCTAACTAATGATGGCAGTTTTTGGCATAAAAAAATCAGACATTTAACAAATAATATCTCAGTTCAGTATTGTCGATTTTGGCACATTAAATGTTTAGGGGACTCTGAGAAAGGCACTGTATTGTATTAGCTGTAAAGGGGGGTGTAGAGATTGATATCTTTGATGGCTTGTTTGTAGTAGTGGGCATCGTGGTGGAGGCGGGTGGTGATACAGGCGTAGGGACATGTGTAGCTGCTTGTCCAGCAGTCGTACGCTGAGTAGATCTGCTGATCACAGCAGGTCCAGTAGGGGGCAGAAGGGGTGACGCAGGTCGGACTCCCGTTGCAGCTAGGTCGGTACAGATCCAGGGTGCTGGACACCTCGCAGGCCGAAGGAGCGGGTTTGACCAGGCAAAGGGCCGTCTCCTGGGCGCTGCTCGGCTTCTCAGCTTCCAGGTCGAGGTACAGTCTTTTAGGAACAGGGACTACCAGGGGCTCTTCGTCGGACTTCCGTTTCCTCGACAGGTCCAGGCAGGGGGAGACGACCGTTTCCCGTCTGATCGGGGACATCATTGTTTCCTGTTGAATGGGGGTCATGACGAGACCCGGAGATCCGTGCAAGTCGTCCGGTCGGAGAACGGGCGACTCGGCGTTGAACGTCGCTGCAGCCGCATTCTCAGCCCGCAGCATCCCTTCTTGATTCAACCATTTCTGTATCTGCCTTCGGTGAATTCCAAATTTTAACGCTGTAGCTCGCTGATTCCCATAACACGTTCTGTCGTAATAAAACGCGTCCAAAACCTCCAATTTGAAACTCAGTGAAAAAAATTGTCTCCTGCTGAGTGCAGCACTCGTCAAGTCCAGCGCTTGATCTTGCTCATAAACGGAGTCTTCGCTGCTTATTTCGTCTTCCGAGTCTGATATTCTATCCACATTGAGTTCTTCCTCTTCTTCCTCGATGGGGTGCGGCGGCTCCCGTTTATCCAGAGGAGGAACGGGCTGGGATAGGCAACCCGCACCACACGTGCCGTCGCGCTGTCTGGACTGCCCTGCCAGGTTCAAGGCCACCTCGCCACTCTCTGACGCTGTACATCGTAAACTCGATTCCATTTGTAACCATTTTTGAATTTGTCGCCTGTGAATACCATATTTCCTTGCCGTGGCCCTCTGGTTACCCCGGCAATCGGAATCTTGCCTGTAGGAATCCAAGACTTGGAGCTTAAACTGGGTTGAGAACATCCTTCTCGAGCCAATACCTTTCCCCTCGCGCACTGATTTCACTTGAGGTTTTTTCAACTGTGGCTCATTGAAACTCTTAACGTTGGGTGAAGTGTTACCTGGTTTGATTTCCTTGAAGCCGTGAGCCATCTTGAGTTTATTCCACACACTTACGGACCTAGAACATCACAACTATTGCACAACTCACAAATGAATGAAAAACAGCCAGGATCTGAGGAGTGGGCAACCCCAGGCTACCCCCACTCTGCCCGCGGCCCACTACTCCACAACACAGGCGGGAAGCCAGGGAGCCCAACTTTATATCTCGTACGTTGCCAGACCTCTCCTCGCTTTTAAATAACTTCAAAAACACCATAAGAGCCTATGCATATCCTCAACTTTGAAAATCTGGACGTTCTACGTTAATTGTGACTCGTTTGACGGGTTAGACACGAAAAATCACAAGGACTGAACGAGTTTTCCAGGGATGATTTCCAGCATTTTCTGGTCCTCCTGGGAAGATCCGGCAACGTCGCTCGCCCACATGCCCCAAGAGGCCCGACACCAGTAGACAGGGTGTCGCCTATCCCCTCCACATAGCTTCTACCTTTTTTTCACGTCCTCCTCCTCTCGCATTCCACCTCCATACCACCATTTCCCTATTGATGGACAACCATTTTATCTTGACACTCGAAGAATAGGTAGGTTTACAACCGGACCGAGAAAACCCCGAAATTCTACCACGCAGAACACCTGTCGGGGCTCATAATCATGCAGGGGGCGATCGTTCACATTATCACGTCATAGACACCAAAGAAAGTTGTTCTTTCATCATGAAAAAGGACCACATAACAAATAAGACAAAAATAAATAATACAAAAATCCTCCTGTAATCCGCAGAAGTCCGTTTTTCCAACAATTCCATTCTCGAGACGTTGAAATGAGTGAGGATACTCGTATTCCCAAGACGCCGACGCTTCAACAAGATATTAGTAATGTTTGTTTTTTTTTAAACAAGAAATAATTGTTCAGCACCTAGGTGTACCGGCCAAACTAGTTGAAAAGTTCCTAAGACGCAGCATGAGTTGATGACCGAATTTTTAAAGAATCATGACAACCAATTTTAGCGATTTTTGAACTACAAATATTTTCATATTTTGTGGGTTAGGTATTCTTATGTTGGGGAATTTCGCGCAGATTCCAAATTATACTATATTTATGTTCTAATGTTTGAAATGGTAATTTTAATTTTTTTTCAACCAATTTTTGACCCTAAATTTTCAAAATTTGACACCTGAAAGTACCAACTCCAAAAAGTGTGGCCAACGGACTCATCCTTTCTTTTGTCATTATTGACATTTTGAATTTTTTTGGATCGATTTTAGGGTCACATACCGTGACACATGCATAATTACGTAGGTACAAAATAAATAGAAAAATGTTGAACTTCAGAAATCGTTTGGAATAGTCGGTTTCTCCGAAAATTCGCTAATTAAACCCCAAGTACTTGCATTCCAATGAATGGCAGAACGTATGCCTATTTAGGAACCATGTGAACACTAGGTAGAACTTTTAAAATGCACAAAGGAACAACTGACTTCCAAAATCAAAATATCAGCACAAATTTGGTTCTATTTCTGTCTGCAGTCGTCCCCTCGTTGGTTGGCAAAAAGTCAAACTATTCGAACAATTACGTACCTACCTACTATTGAAATTCTAGGGAATATCCGGGTTGGCTTATTGATGATCCTCATTCGTACCACTACAATGGGAGACTCTGCGCATGCGCATTAGTTTAATACCACAAACTGTGATATAGGTATCTATTAATGTCTTGAAAGTTGATCCATCGATTAATAGATAACTACCTCGTTTTTTTTTTCTCGAAAAACTAGCTCAAATGTATGAAGGAATAGTGTCAATCTTGTTTTATGCATCTTCAGATTCCTGTCCGAAGGCCGGCACTTTTGTAAGGATTTCCAAGGTAATTACTAGTAATAAGACCTTCTCCTTTATGCCTGAAACCGGACCGCACCACCTCACCTTATTTCCTACGCCAATAGTTTACAAGGTTGAACGATTCACTGTAACGCAAGCGAGTCTACCTGGAGGCGCACGGTAAGCTTATTACACGGCAAAGGGTCATTCATGCCGGTACAGAGAAATCGTTTGTCGCTCGCAATACAAGGCGTATTGTCAAGGAGAATCGCGCCCATTTGAAGAGTAGGACAGGGTAACCCTCAAAGGGCAGGCGAGGCAGAAAAGGGAATGGCGGTCAGAAGAGACACCTGTGGCAGCCCATGTGGTCCTCAGCCCCAGACTGCGCGGCGACACCCACTTGCCGCTCTCAATCCAACCAAGATTATTTTACTGGAGCCCTGACTTCCTCTTCGTCCTAAATTGTTGATATTTTAACGAGTTACTAGGATTTTCAAGTTTTTCAACGGGATCATTTATACATACCTAACACTTGGTAGTTACATACTCATGAAAGTTGTTTAAAAAAAGTACTTACAGGTACAAAGTGCAATAACAGTACGATCTCGAAAGATAGTTGCAAGTGCAATACCAAGTGCTGTACATGTAATTGAAACGCCAAGTACTAACTTGTTTACTCTGACCCCAAATACAAGTGCTTCAGGACTTATACCTACTTGTCCAGGGCCAAAGTACAAGTACTACAAGTAGATACTCTCTTTTTATGGAACTTCAGGAATTTGGATAGTGTAAAGCAGTGGTTCTCAACCTTTCCTCCGTCATGCCCCCCTCTAGGACCTAGACGATCCCCTGTGAATGTCATCACCCCATAGTACCAAGCTATGGTGTGCAAAATTTCGAAGTTGGATCTTTAACAAAAATAAATCAAAGGGTCAGAGAAGTACAGCGATTCTGATGCTTGTTGCAATTACGCTTTCAACAGAAGTCAGAAACACGAAAGTGAAAACACTCAATTTTGGGAACAAAGACTTGGAAACTCGATTGAAAATTTTTTTACCCTTTGTGATACAGGCTACAGAATGGCTGGTATGGGTATTGAACTCAGCTGTCACTTTTGTCTCGTGACGCCTGTCTGCTCCTATCTTCTGATCTCATGTTATTATTATTATGCACTATTTTTCTAGGTTGAGAACCACTGGTGTAAAGGTGTAGACGAAAAAATCCGAATTGGAGGCTTAATTTCTTATACAAAATAGGAATATCCTGAAAAAATTCCACTTCACATAAGTGTTTTAGTACAAGTAGGTAGCACGTCTTGTAATTAGAAGTACTAGAACTTATTCCAGCTAGAAGTGGAAGTACAAGTACCTACATGTAGTTGTACAAGAACTTTTGAGGTACTTGTGTCTTTTAAATACGTTCTTTCCCGTACTTTTTTATACTGGTGTTCCCCAAGTCGAAAATACATGCTTTTATTCAAGGAAGTACTTGTACACAACTCTAATACCTATTAATAAAATTGTAAATCTGTCCTCCAGTGCATTGAAGTTGTCAATAACAGACGTAAAGGAACTCGAAAGTGAATTAAGCATTTTATGACAAGATCATTTTTATACAGGTTCATTTCCTTGATTCCGGAAATCAGCCAGTAATTTTGACACCTGTCTGGAAAGTTTGATTAGATTACACTATTATAAATTCTAATATAATTTATTGTGTATGTACATTATGACTTACTTTACTTAAATCCTTGAACTCCTCGTGGAGCATAGGGCACATGTACATTGTACATACCTTAAATATTTTTGGTGAATTCAATTTTTTAAATAGGTACCTACCATACTCCACTAATAACTGACTCCGCAAATAATACTCATTCCATACCCAGAGAATATAAGAATCAAAATCCGATGGAAATTGGCTGAGAAAAATGGGAAAAACTGTGCATCGCTATAATAGTAAGGGGAAGGGGCGGGTTATAAGTTTTTTTAAATTTTTATTTTAACCTATTTGTTCTAAGTAGTAATAATCTTACGGTACGAGTTTCTATAAACTCTTTGGCCGCTGAGATTTAGGCATTTTTTTAGGACATTTTGGGCTTACTCCCTTGGCCCCTTAAAAAGGATGAACCCGGGGATTTCGGTCATCTGCATCCACAAGTGAGAAACAAGACGAAGACCATCAAAAAATTCCAAATTCGCTATATCAAAGACACTAGGTAGGTATGTTTACTAGGTAGTAAGATACTAGGTACTTGTATGATCCCAAGTCACCTACCAATACGAGCTTTCGGATATTACTCACGTTTTCTCATTAAATTATGATAATAACGATAATGATGTATTCATCAAAAATAAGAATAAAGATTGTGTAACTATTTATCAAACAAATAAGTTTATTAAATGATCAATTTTGTACTACGCAAGATCGTTTGTAATGGCTGAAGGAGGGCCAGACGAGCGGGCGCTTGTGAGCAGCCCCAGACTGCGTGGCGTCGCCCCACTTGCCGCGCTCTCACAGGACTGTATTGTATCTCCTAGCAGGAATATCTTACAGGAGTATTTCGGCCGAATGCTTACACCTTTCCGTTCTGTTCTTATTAAGCCTTAATGTGATTGCCTTGTAATTGACACCTCTGAAATTAGTTTAATAATCCAGTTTAAATCCGCACTGAAAATCTAAACGGTGAAAGGGCAAGGGGCGGAGCCCAACATTTCCTCAAAAATGCCTAAATCTCGATTACCGAAGAGTTTCTAGGAACTCTTACTATAACATTATTACAGCTTAGGACCTTCAATTTTAAAAACGGATAACCTCCCCCCTACCCCCTCCTCCAACCATTTTAGCGTTGCACAGTTATTCCCATTTTTCTCAGCCAATTTTCAACGGATTTTGATGCGATTGGCGGCATTCTTCCTATTTTATCATTCTGTAGGGAAATGAAGTGCCGTTATGCCAATTTGAATCTTTAAAAAAAGACGAGGAACATTTAAAATTACGAAAATAAAATTATATATAGCTGATCTCGCGAGAGAATTTAATAACAAGAAAAATGCCGCAAACCGCATCAAAATCGGCTCAAAATTGGTTGAGAAAAATGGGAAAAACTAATTTCATCCGTTCCTTGGCCCCTCAACAGGTCTGTTCTATTAAACTTGAATGCCCTCACCCCTGCCGGATGTGTTGAATACAGCGAAACCTTCTGCTATCCCCCAGGTTTGTTCTTACTAAAATGTTCAGTTCGAAGATATTCGAAAATATTCAAGCCGAACATTTTCTTGAGAACGTTTGAATATATGTATTACCAAACTAAATTTTATTTGAATAGCACGTTTTAGTTGGAACAAACCAATTGACCAAACAGGATTATAATCTTCACACCAAAAACGATGAACCCCTTCAAAAAGAGTGTTTTACAGGAGTGATAAAAGCCCTTTTTGGCTTTGGTGATTTGTTAGAAATCTAGGTAGACAACGTTACGTTATTTGTTAGAACATGTCTTCCTAGAAGAAACAAAAACCAGCTTATTATGGATACCTACCTAACTACAAAATGCCTATCATGTACCGTGCAGCATTATACCTACCCACAACCAATATACACCACAGGTTCCTACACCAAGAGCGCCTAACCTAGTGGAGAGGCTCCGTACATCTTTTGAATGCTAAGCTGATAAGCAACATTTCAAATTAATACAGGATGAAGAAGTTGCCGGTGTCGCGACGAAACGTATCTTAGAAAAATAAACCAGTGACTCCAAAAATGAAATTTCTTCTGAGTAGGCCCTACCACCTACCTAAAAATCTCCTAACAAATAACAATAGGCCATAATAACAATAAATAGGTACTTACCTATCTACCTACTTTTTTTAAATATGTATTTTTTCTAAACTTGAGTGCGAATTTGTGTTTTTTAGACCATCCTTCCTCAGTAAAAAGAAGGTAAGTCACGTCTTAGTTTAGCTCCTCCCCCTCCTCTTCACTCCCTACCTTTTTGAGAACCCCGTGTTTGAGACCAATCCTAGCTTTCCGGATGTATAGGTACTCATATTTTTACTTTGCTCAGCCCACCCGAAGGTGAAAGGAAAGTATTGCGATCAGCAGAAAACCCAATTTCTGAAACACCACCTTTAACTGGTCCTAATCGACATCTGATCAATTTTCTCCACGTTTTGGAAAAGTGTATGTAAGTCCGTACGTACGTATGTATGTGTATAAACGGCCGATTTCGAGGATTGGTTTCCACATGTCTGAGGATGATACCCTAAGAATTTCAGCCCTCCAGGTCAATTATTAGGGGAAGAAACTATTCCAAATAGGTGAAAAAACGTCTTTTTAGTCCATTTTTTAGCTTTTTCCCCAAACTGCACCAACGATTTTGATGAAATTCACAGGACTTACTGTTCTAACAAGTAAAAACAAGTTACAATACCCCTCATCACCACGAAAACATACTAAGTGCCGAAATCAGCGTTAAAATCCGCAAAATGTCAATTTTGCAGGTTTTTACGGGCGAGGAAAGTAGTGTGAAGCCTCGCACCAAATGTGTTTAGATAGTTTGAAATAGGAACGAAAGTTACACTGGAATATTGGACGCCTGTCGTGCGGTTGTAGCAGCCCAGAGAGCGCGGCGACACCCGCTTGTTGTGATCATTTCCTATTGGAGTGGCGACTTCCTTTTTAGAAAATTTGGCACCTGACAATCCGTGTCCAATTAATTTTTTTTTTTTTTTTAATATTTCATCATATTTTTCGCGTTTTAGGGATATTTCAGATATCGCCAGTATTTTTTTTATGGAACAACTAACTAGGGTATTTTTTTGGCTGACACTTTTCTCTCCTCACACCTCATGGAATTTCATTAAATAAAACGCTAATTTAAAGAAACCTGAACCTTTTTTTGAACTCTTTTGGACCAATTCCATACCAAACCTATTTAAATAACAAGTTTATTTAACAAAATGTGATTAACAATAATATAAATAATAGTAATAATAACAACCAATAGGTATTGTACGAGAAAAACAATATTAGAAGAAGAGGTCCACATACTTCCGGATGACATTTGTAAGCTTGAAGTTGGGTGTTGGTTGGATGGTGTTTACATCGGTAGTTCACGTGATCCATTACGATTGAACAGTAACACGAGTGTGAAACACTGCAGTTTTCAGGTTTTCAGGAATCCTGGAACAGGAAAATAATATGACAAAGCGGTTCGGTTATACCGCATCCATTTCATAAAATTAATAGGGATCAGATCCCAACAACCGTATCAAATCAAACAGTAGGTAGAACAGTGAGAAATCGACGTTTCCGCATGAACTGAGGCGACAAAGAGTAGTAGGTATGTAATTAATATCTTGGAAATCTATATTCTGGGGGCTATCCCTGCAAATTCCGTTTCCCCAACTACCCCATAGAGTAGGTTGTAATTAAGAATGATGTTTTATGTTTACTAGAGTTTATTAGCATTTTTTTTTTAGCTCGAAATTGACGTGCTCAGGCCCCCCCCCCCCCCCCCCCCCCCCCCCCCCCCCCCGGGGCATGGGCTGAGATGACGTATCAAGTTGTGAAAAATACACGACCCGTTTTCGCTCATCAGATACCCCTCATGTTGCACCTTTCTGGATAGCTCCCACTGAGACCATTCAATTGAACCATCATTGAAAAAGTAAAAAATAACTACCATTTGCACCGTGCCCATTCTTCTCCACCTTGTCTAACGCAGGATGGGGAACGCAAAATAGCTTCAACGTGGCCAAAATTGACTGAAAATTTGTCATTTTGAATCAGAGCAAACTTCGATTTAGATCCATCTATACTTTTGAGTGTGAATTCCAAGTTGAGCATTAAGGCATGCTATTTTGGTCGACTGGGGTTTCGGTCGCTTATTCCTGGAGGATGTCAATAAATATCTAACTACCATAAACTACACATCAGCTAAATATATTTCCGCATGGATTGATGTATTTACCTACAAACCGTCACATGTAAGCAGGCAGGTTTCACTTTTCTTTCTAATTGCCTCCGAACCCTCATCGGGATATTTTCAACCGCCTATTTCGAATTCTACTGGTTTAAATGGGAATCGGCTCTCTAACGGGCGCCACGCGGGTTCCACGTAAGGCAATGAGCCTCTATTCCAGGGAACTAGTTTAGGGACTCCCGGCGGCTAGTTTGACCCTTTTCTGGCGAGCCGCGGTCATTACTAGCACTCAAAAGAGAACACCTCGTTTACCGCAATAATAGCGAATTCAAGGTCAGATTTCAAATAGGTAGGTACCATCTTCACCTACCAAGTAGCACTTACGTAAATGTAATTTGGGTTCCTTATTACCAACGGTGGGGAAGCGCAACCCAAAAAAAACGAAATTGTCCTCCGAAATCAAAATTTCCACTTACTGCTTGCGTTTCAGAGCTTCCTGCGGAAAAGTGAATTTCAGACCGAATCACCCGATTTCGCTTAAATTAGGGATGCAAAATCGGTCGCCAACAATCGATTATGAAAAACGTTTCTCAATTCAAAGCTTGAAATCGATTAATCGGGCTAAAAAATCCATTTTTCGAGAAATCGATTTTTCAATAAACTTACCTACCTATTTAATTTTCCTTAACTAAAAAAAAAGAAAACAAAAAAAAAAAAAAAACTCGGCGCTCCGCGCCTCGCCCCTACTTTGAGCCTTTGGCTAACATCACAATTCATTAATAATGTTTTTGCGTCCCGTTTCCCCTTTTCCTTATCCCTTTTCTTCGTCTGTAATTCTTCATCACATTCCTTTTTGCGCTCATCTTTATCACATTCCTCTTTGTGCTCATCTTTATCACATTCCTCTTTGTGCTCATCTTCGTGACATAATTTCGTGACATAAACTTCGTGACACTTTTCGACTCTGGTAGGCCACCGCAAAAACATTATTCATGTTTAAAAAAAAGTGAATGCTTTGGTAGTTTGGTATTTTACCTATCAAAATTCGGTAGGTTTTTATTTATTTAAAATTCAATGGTCTTTTTTTCTTTTCTTTTTTTTACAAAAATAATGGAACTTTCAATGGGTGCATGAAAAATAAAATTATAAAGGTGGGGTCATTTAAGAATTTAAAAACTTGCTTGGTTCAATATTTAACCATTGAAAATTTCAAGGCCACAGACAAAACCAAGTTGCAAAGCACTTCTTATTATCTTAAAAAAAAAAACACATCAAGAACAACGCACAAAAGTTTTGTATAAAAATTTACATGCTCGGATTTACTCCAACAAATTTATTCGTTCTTACAGCAAGAAGCAGTCAAAATTTAAAAGTTGGCGGTCTTAAGAACCAATAACTCAAAGTTAATCAGAATGTGTCAAAATTCATTTCGGTTAGCCGAATTTTCAAGGATTATTTTGAAGAGGATAGACTTTTTTGGGGGAGAGGGGGGATTTTTTTTTCGCGATCGATTTTTGAAGACAAAACTCGATTTCGGGCTAAAAATCGGAACAATCAATCGATGGCAAAAAATCGAAATTTGGAGGTGAAAAATTCGATCGATTTTTCGTTTCAATCGAAAAGATGTTTGCATCCCTAGCTTAAATGCGGTAGTTGGGGGATGTCTGCTATGAATCCCTGTCTATGGATACGCCGCAAAAGTTCAATGTTGCAATCGTAGTCAGGGTGTTCTCCGCAGCTAAAATATTCGGAAATTCGAATAGTTGGAATTGGAACAGATCTTCCTCATATCCCACAATCACACCGTGGAGGTACCTACACTGTATTCAAGGAAATAACTTCTTGATGAGTTAATCATCCAAGTCAAATAGAAATCGACCATTTTGAATGGGGAATTATCGTGTAAGAGAAAATCACATTTTTTCTGTGTTTGTATTGTAGTTTGGAATAAAATAACACTGCCAATACAAAGAAAAAAATAGTTTATCGTTCGGGTGGGGAGAAAACTTGGAATAAAATCTCTTGGGAAAGCCCTTTCCTACGTCACACTAAAAGAACTGAACAGAAAAAGAACGCGCTGAGATCGCATTGAGAGCAGTGAAAATAGAAATAATTTAAATAATGAATTAAAAATTTATTAATTTAATAAATAATTAATTCAATCAATTTATTAATGATGTAAATTCTATTCTCACTAATCAGGAGCCCAAACAGTGATGGGCTTTGTGTTACGTTTTGTTCGGTTGGCATCTTGGACGGAATTGGCCAATGATAGACGACACCCTTTTCAACTTCACTTTCCTGCCTAGTTACAATAATAAATATTTCAATAAATTTTCTAAAATGACAGATACACCATTTTCGCCTTACATCTTCATTAATGTTTCTTTTGAGTCATTATCTTTCAGAAAATAAATTTAAAAAAATTGATGATAATTCCGCATTGACTTGTTAATACCTACTTCGTTATCTCGCCAGGTACCTACTATTTCTTTTGTGATCTAACACGTTTTGTTTTCAACTCAGAATGGAGAGTACCAACCGATTTTCAAGAACCACTCCCTAATTTAGGAGGAAGTTCACCCTTCAGATATTGTCATTTAGATCGAGTGGATCAGTACAAGAAAATGACGAGAGGATTAAAATCTGGGGCAGGAAGGTTTAACTTGATCGGTGACGGATTGACAAGCAGGGGGTTAGTGTTAGGAAAGACTGCCCGTGATATCGACATTTTAAGGACCCGTTTTCGAGGCCAAATGGAGAGTGAAATAATTGATTGCGCGTGTCCAAATTTTCATAACAATCGTCAGCAATAGAGAAGATTGGAAAAATAGAGGGAGAATGTAAAATTTCTTATTATTCTCTATGAACACGGTACTTGTACTTGGTACTTTTCCAAGACTATAGAGATTAATTTGAAGGAAAAATAGAAAATTATACCAATAGGACGACTGTTACGTATTGAAACCCACGGATTCTTAAGGAAATTCATCAAATTCACTTCATTTTTACAGAAATGAGGTAAGGCAATGTTCCAAAAAAATGTGTCAATACTTGAATTAAAATGCAGATTGAGACCCGAAGGGTGAATTTGGAAGAAGTATCATTTATGACAAATCATTCTTGTACCTAAATTGCGATTCTGTGAATAGATAAATTATAGCAGAATTACTGGAAAATAGGGTACCTTGCTATGGAAATGTCCGAATAACTCACAATACCTTACTTGTATTCACTTGAAAATGATAAGGATCAAACTATTGCGATGTAGCAGTAAGGGGGGGGGGGGGGGGGGGGGGGGGGGGTCTGTAAGCTAAACAACTGTTGGTAACAACAGTTGAGTTTTTTAATTGGCGTTCTATAATTTCAGCCCTTGGTAAACGTTTTGTATTGAGTTATTAGTGTGAGACATCAAGTTGTGGTAAGTTTTAGTAATTTGACCCATAAATTATCGTGTTTTCTGTCTTTCTCCTTGGCATTTACAATCGATTAATCGTTTCCAACCGATCAGTATCAACTCGATAATTTCTCACCACTCTTGTTACAACAGTCGTTCTGCCCGTTAACAGTCGTTTTGATTTTCCAACAGTAGTTTTCAACAATTGTGAAAACTCCAAAGTTACATCCCCCCCCCTACATTTTGTAAAGCCGCAGTTGCGATAATTATGAGATTATTTTTTTGTATAGGTGAATGACACAACAGTATCTAGTTAACGTGTAATGATGAATATTTGAGCAGAATTCGTATGGATGGGTTACCTACTTACTCATTAGTTGTAGGTAATTAACCAGGTTTTCATTCTTCGGTGAATCCAAAATTTAAAAACTTCGAAATTATAACCTAGATGAAATTAATATTCTAGGGAATGAATTATGTGCGAGTGATATCCGATGAACAAATTCGTGCAAAGCATTGTATAGGGAAATTTGTACTTAGCTGCTTTTGGCATATTCGGAACTAAATCAAACGGGGAAGTGACCCTCATGTAAGGTCAACTGACTGATGGGTATGCAATTGTAGTCAGGTACCTAGTTAGGTATTCACCTACCTAATGAGTTTTGGATGATTTCATAAATATTTAAATGAAAAATAGTTGAACTTCAAGGTTCGATTCGTGTTCCACTGTGCGAAAAAAGTTGTTGAGTAAATTTGCCTACGACGGTAGGGAGGTACATACAGCTACCTGACGATCTATCCCAAAGATATGATTCTGATAATTTAGTTCTTATACCATGCTCATTCAAATAATTATAAATACCTAATATAGTACACTTACCTAATATCATTTATGTAGGTATATACGTTTTCTGCACTTAGCTATCAAGGTACCTCTAGTCTATTACAAGAAGCCTCAATCTACCTCATCTACGATAGGTGCTTCTTTTATGTCTCCAGAAAATGACATTCGCATTTTAAGATTTCCATTTATTAGCCCGTCTGTGACTTCACAAATCATTGGATTTTTTGGCGATATCTTCTTCAGTTCTCTTTTACCCTCCTGACGGTGTAGGATGGATGCGATGACTAGAGAGCTACCTACTCAGTATTGGTCGCATTGGTCGGATCTTCTCGTGGTTATTGTAGGAATCGATCATGGCAGTTGAGCTGGTCTACTAATTGGAGGTTTCCACGATTGGGAGGGGGCCTCCACCAGAGGAGGTTACTTTTTTTTTTTTTTTTTTAATCGAAGAGAATGAAATGAATTTTCTGTTCTGGGAAGGGCCCTTCCAAGTAGCAGCGGTGGTTAGCGACGGGAGAAGTGTTAAAGAAATCAGGATACGGATGAGGTGGGAAGACTTATTGGATGGGACGGGCGAGGTGAGATAGGCCGTCTTGTCTTGGGGGTCCGCTCACAGCTCACATATTTGGGCTGCGGTTAGTGCCCCCTTTGATGGCCCGTACCCCGTCGTCCCTTCACCTCTCCACCACCAACACTTCCACAAGTTCCTCGGCGCTCAGCCTCCCATCCCTTGGCCTGAGGCCACGACAACGTCCCTCCCCTCGTCCTGGCAAGACCCCCTGGACAGGCCTGTTTCCTACCAGCGTAATCACACGCTGTACGCCAACCCATAGTTCGGTCACCTAGATTCCCATCAATCTACACCTACATACGTTGAGATCAAGTACTAGAGCCTTTTCATGGGGTATTTATACTAACTTTACTCTCCGTGATCGATTGATCATAGATCAACAATCTGGCGCGGAAAATAACAGTGGTAGCGTGTAAAAATATATTTATAATTTCCAGCAGGTCGATTTACAAACATTTTATAAATTCGTTTGATTTAAAGACATAAATCTTCGGATGACTATCTGACAGCCAAGCCTAAAAAAGTATTAACGGTTGTTATATACCTGAAAGATTGGTATGATTTTTGGGAGCATATTGACAGCATAAGGAGCATGGAAGCATCCCTACCTTAAGGGCCACATTCCAGAGTTATGGGATGGCTGATCCTACCTGATCATAAAATATACTGCTTTTTTGAGATGGCTCCCTGGACCCCAACATATCAGTGACATACGGACAAATACGTGACAAAGCGGAATTTGTTAGGGGCTTGAAATCTGAAAGCAATCCAGCAGTCAAGTTGCTGCCCACAGCCAGCACCACCTCCTGCTGAGAAGGCCATTTTGCTGCTTTTAGCCGGCATGAAGTGATCTAATTAGGGTGGTTCTTTGGTTTGCTGCAGTTATGAAGATCAAACCGAACAGAAATATTTCGTCAACTTTGATCGGGAACGGGGTCCACTGAAATATTCACCTTCTTCGCCGAGCTTTCGAAAAATTGATTACTAGAGCCTGGAATTTTGCACAGGTATTTGTTTTTTAGTAGGTTTATCGTTGGGATTCGACGTTCTGGATAATTTGCACCCATCTCCGGTTCAAAATTTCAAATTTAAATTAGCATATTATGCATATTTTGGAGTTTTTCGGGAAATCTGCATTTTTTCAAAAATGTGCAATACAAGCATTTTTTCAAAAATGTGCATATTACAAGCATTTTTTCCCAAAATTATTGAAAATGAGAAAAAAGGCATGTTTTTCACAAAAGATCCCATTTTTAAAGCGTGAGCCTATCTCAGTCGACGTAGAACGGTTATTTTCAGCGTTGAAGGCTCTTCTTTCAGAAAAAAGACAGGCTGTAACACCTGAGCATCTTGAGCAGCACATGATTGTTCAATTTAATGAAGTTGATTTTGATTAGATTTATTTTTAATAAAGATGTGAATAATAAAGACTTGAGTACCTGTGCAGTACCTACTTTGATTGGCTACATCTACCTTACCCATATGCCACAGATTTAATGATTTTCTGAATAATTACGGAGGATTTGCATATTTTTGAGAAATTTGGGGTCTTTTGCATATATTTCCACTTCTTGTTGCATATTTGGGGCGATTTTTTTGCATATAATTCCAGGCTCTATTTATTACCTTCTTCAGGGCTCGAACGGAGTTCTTTGGTTAGACAAGAAAATTTGAGACACATTATAATTGTGTTGGGTTCTCTGTTCGGCTTTTTGCAGGGAGCAGCAAACCTAAAAACCATGATGGCGCGCGTTAGTCATCCAAGATTGAGCGGAAAGAGAAGTGGCCTCACAGACAGCGCCTTGCTCTTGGTCACCTTCCTTCGCCTTCAAACGAGTGGAAGGCGTTATCTTCCTATCCCCCTTTCCGATGAAGCAGGTAGCTCCGGGGAGCGGTCCCTCTCCGCCCAGATGCCTTTTCAAGAGGTTCACAGAAAACCCAGGACGAGGGGACTCATGGGGGGGAGAAACCGGTGAGGTGATTGTGGGGACCGCCTTCCCTACCTCCGCCTCTCCTGTCGAACCTCCCATCTTCTGGTCAGAGTCTTCCTCCACCCGTCCCCATCCCTTCGTCGTGGCACCAGTCAGTCTGCCAACGTCGCCTCCCCCCACTCACTGCCCCCTTGCTCAGGCTTCTCAACCCGGCTCGGCGCTCGTCCAAGGACCTTGAGTCATTCCTATTAATTCTGTACGCTATCTTATCTGCCACACAGCAACAACCAGCACAGATTACTAGCGCTAAACGCATACAACACCGATAAATATTTGGAGTTGATCAATTACACAGCACATTATGAAATAACCTAGATGATTACTTTCTAATTCTTTGGCAGCCAACACAAAAAGCGAATATCACCCCTTGAAAGTTTTCCTTAATAACATTCTTCCGGGTGAAATATCTTCACTTCAAATTTGATTTGTAGAGTTTGACTAGTCTCAAACTGCCGTGAGAAGGAAAAACGACTCATCGGCAAAATCAAAACATTGCAGAAATTAGCTTTAAAGTTTTCAGCAGAAACCTAGCTGTAGATTCCTTAAAGTACATTCTAGCGACCCAATTTTTTTGGGTTCATAGATAGGACATCAAATCACTCAATTACGATTTAAAATATTGAAAAATCGATGTTTTATATCGATTTGTCGTACTTAAGGCTGTTTTTTAATTTCTCAATAACTTTATTCGAATGATTTTGAAGCTAAAATGCCTCAACTCGCTGTGGGGTGTCTCATCCTCAAAAATAACACTATCGCTAAGGGGTTTGTTTGATGGAGAAACGCCTCAACTTGTAATAATTCGAGTATCTCATAATTGTCGGGAAAGCAGCAGCTAATCTCCCAGTTGCCAGCAGTGAAAAATTGCCTCATTATTGGTCAGCTGTGTGAACATTTGCAGGAGAAACGCCTCAAAAATTTTTATGAATGCCTTGCTCCAAATTCGAAGCCGATATTGACAAACAATAAGGTAAAATGCCTCATCTCAATTTTTGCCGAGTTGAGGTGTTTTACCGTCACAATATTGACAAATAAACAGTGACTTGAGGCATTTCGAGCAACAAGTTGAGGTGTTTTACCTTCAAAGCGCGTCGATGAGGCGTTTCCCCTTCAAACCGACCGATTTTCGGATTTATTATGGTCGGATTACCCCCACTTCCGAATCGAATTTTGAAATTTCGACTTCGCCATCGGAAAGAGCAGGTCAAAAATAGGGGGGGGGGGGGGGGGGGGGGGGTGTACGTGAAAATCCCATTGTCGTAAACATTGGAGTTGAGTCGTTTCTCTTTGACACGGTAGCAAATCTCAAATTATTGATCGCTTCATAGGCGGTAGATGGTACCTATCTAATTTTCTTGTGCGTCAAACCAGCGGATTGAAATATTTCCTGTCGCATTTGGGGATTCAGAGCTTTCTAACAAATTTGGTTCCGTGTCAGACTCACTGATTTTAATTGAACTTCCAAGTATTATTCAGCTTAGATCCAGACCCTCAAGAATTCATCAGACAATCGCTGCTTCTGTGCAAACTTGAAAGCCTGTAACAACTGAAGTAACTACCCATGACAGAAGGAGTTATATTTAGGTATGCGTCAAATTTTATTATCTGATATATTTCAGAGAATGTAAGAGGAAATACCCATGAAAGATTTTATACTGAATATTGTAAGAAATGTAATGCAGAAGTGTAAATTTATCATTTAAGAGAAATGTGATCTATTAAATAAGCAGTAGTTACCACTATCGAACAACTCCGTGCTGGGCCACAGTGTTACACTTTCCAGCACGGTCGTCGGAGCTAGGAAAATAGCTACTAATAACTGGAATTGCATAATTATCTGCACATGAGCTATTTATTCTGTATGATGACAATAAACTCACACTCTCACTCTCACATTCATCCTACAACTACTTATATATTCCAAAAGCAAGATACCTATAAGAATTCAAAAGAAGAAGCGAGCGGATACGAAAATAATGGTGATGAGAAAGATGCTCAGATGAGCGTAATGAGATTGGCTCATGGGACTTGGATCATAGCCCATAACCGTGCTACTGCTTCAGTTCATTTGGCCAAAGAGAACTTGGAGTTTTGAGAACCACCTATATTTTTCGTCGTTTCAAAATAGCTTCGACGTCATCGACAGTAGAATGGAATCGGTCGACGAATCAACACAGACATGGCGTGGTATTGGGAAGCCAGTAGCCGTGATAATATGATGTAGGTACCTACCTTTAATAATATAGTATAATCTACATAAATTTTTGGAAAAAGCATAAACTTTCGAAAATGTTGTCCAACAGTTCATCATTCTTTTAGGTACCTACTGGCTAGCAAAGACATTCATACTCCGAGTTACAAGGTATGTAATGTTTTTACCAACCATGAACACTCGTTGCAATAAGAATTATAAATTATATATCCCTAGAAAGGTTTAAAATTATAAATTAATATCCCTGGCAACAGTAGCCAGTTGCTGAACTTGCTAACCCTTTCGGATGGTGTTTTATTTCACTAAAAGCATGGGTCGGCCTCAGCATTAATCCCGGGTTGGTTAAGAGAAGTATTAGTCGTTATTGATCATACAATCCCAAATAATCACAAACATAGTTAATGCAGAAATTATTAACCTAAAAAGATTCTACGTAATGTTTCAAGGAAATATAACCCGTATAAGGAAATATAACCTCGAATTTTTGAGTGCTCAAAAACTTTGGCAAATACGCCCAAAAAGTTGTGCTAAATGCAAAATATTGTTTAGCTGTCACCACCTAACTGTCACTACCAAACTGTCACCACCTAACTGTCCCCACCTAACTATCACCACCTAACTGTCACCACCAAACTGTCACCACCCAACTGTCCCCACCTAACAGTCACCACCTAACTATCACCACAAAAATGTCACCATTCAACTGTCACAAAAAGAGCGGCTAAAGCGTGTTCCTTGTTTCTTGAATTTTAGCCATAGGCTCTAACAAAAGCCTAAAAACATCCGGGGGGTTCCGGAGGGCTCTAAAAAAAGCAAAAACATCCGGGGGGTGCAGAGAGCCCGAGTTTTTTTTTTTTTTTTTTTTCAACTCCAGTGTAACGTGCTTCAAACTCAAGAAACCTTTCAAAATATCCCATTTTAAATGTACGTTTTAGAGTAATAACCCGAGCAATTCTTGCTAAAGCCACTCTACGTTTAATGTAGTCGATTCGTTTCAAAATTTTATTTTTATTTTTTAACAATATTTTTGTCTATTCCGTGAAAACAATTAACAATTTTTATGATATTCACAGAAATTACCTACTCTTCTTATATTTATGATCAAACAACATTACAATAGTTACGTGAACAATAAGTTTGAACTGTTAGGTACATAGGGCGGGATTTATAGACGGTCGTCGAGTTTCAGGGAGACCTTGAGATGGTCTCCTCGAAATTTGGAATACGAATTCGGCTTGAGGAATCCTCGAAGACCATCTCAAGGTCTCCTTGAAACTCGAGGACTGTCTATAAATCCCGCCCTTAGTGTCGGCAGCCACACATACTCACACGCAGAATAACACCAACGACCCAAAGACTATCCTGCCAGATAACTTTTTTTCTGACGATTCGACTCAAAGATTAGCCACCATACTTACGACCATAATACAGCTGAGGAAAGTAGTGTGAAGCCTCGCACCAGATGTTAAGGTATTACGTTCATCAATTTATTGCAATATTCATCGTTTTCACTGTTTGGAGCTTCTTTTAGCATGGAACATGCTTTAGCCATGACCTAACTGCCAAAAAACGTTACGAAAAAGTGTCACAGAAATGCGACCCAAAGTTTTCTGATGATTTTCACGTACAACCAATAGTTGCTAGGGAAATATAACTTCCTCATTTTCCATCCCATTAAAAACGTTCACCACTCCCCGCCGAGTTTTTTTTGTATTTTTAGCTATATTTGAATGAAAGCACAAAACTTAGAAACCTTACTCTGCAACAAATAGATGGCTTTTGAAGTGTAGGTAGGTACTGCGTAGTAATGCCCAAAATCGCTTAAAATCATCAAAAATATAACCTACAAAGTAATTCGTTTTTCATTTTAAAAACGTCATCAGATAGATATCCTGACAGAAGAGAAATATATAAGCCGTAATAAATATCCTAATGTCCACAAGTCTACGGAAACCTTTGAAGTAAACTAATTCGGTGATCTAGGACCCCGATAACAGGTGGCAGCAGGGCGTATTATTTCCTTCCTCAGAGTTTTTTTTTAATGATTCATTCGACAAATAGCGGAATTGAGGCCTTGAGGTTGCGACATTTTACTGCTTTTCTAAACGATAGGTTTCAAATGCCACCGCAGTGACTCACTTCGCCGCAGGAAATTAAAACGCGAACCGACGTTGGTTCTTTGTTTAGGGTTATCTCTTTCACAAATGGTCACTCAACTTCTAGAAGTTATTGGTTCCCCGAAAAGGTATTTTCGCGGTTCGCTGAATTCCTTCTTCCATCGTGGTCGTCCATCATGACAGTGAAAGGGGCGAGGAAGGCAAGAAAATTGAAGTGTAGCTGAAGAATGCAAAGGAAAAACATCTGGTCCTACCATGCCTCGCGCTATGTAGGAACTAGAAGACTATACAACCGAGTTTTCTAGTGGGTTTCTGGCAACTTTAGTACCTTCCTATTTTCGTAGAGCAAATACTCGAAAATCAGCCCTAATAATATTTGTCTGGGCATGAGGGATATTGTACTCATATAATCCTACCTACCACATAATCTATATAGATATCTCAACTAACTACAACAGGAGGAACTCATGAGAATTTAATCAGAATCACCCACGCAATTTGGGAAAAAGGCCAAAAATTAAGTTTTAGCGAATTTTTGAAGAAAATGAAGCTATTGCAATGGCTTCAAAATTTTAGTAATGCAAATTTCTGAAAATTTCTTCATGGAAATCCGTTTCAGACCATTCTAAAACGATTCCTGAAATTTAACATTTTTACACACACACACACACACACACTTACTTTTTTTTAAATGATAAACTCCCCTCAAAGACGGAGGGGGCACCCCATTAAAAAAGAACTAAATAAATAAACTGATAATGGGGAGGACGCCCAGGATTACCCGACGCCGGCACGAGGGGGAAGGGATGCTGAAGAGGGCGGGGGAGGGAGAGAGGGATGAAAGGAAGTGCCCAAATAAAACGGCACCGGTTCGAATATGAGCCAAGCAGGATGCGGGTGGTGATACCACGGAGCACACCTGCTGAGATGCCCAACTTGAGCAGCTCCATGGCACTTTTCCCACACCGTACCCCATGCCATGACACGGTTAGCCCGCCAGGTCCGCTCCATGTTCATGCTGCCATTGACAACCTGGACATCCAGGATAATGGCAGACCCGTTGGGCTTAATGGCAACAATATCCGGCTTCTTGCCCTGGTCACAGCATATGGTAGAGTCTCTCCTCTCCTCTCTCCCTCTCCACATCCCAGTTACTAGATGTTAATGCACCTGCAACATGCTTGGCAACTGCATCGCGTCGTAGAATGTAGCCACCATGGTAGGGCTACAGACACTGCTGCACCGCATGGTAGGGATTTTCAATTCCACCCAGACAGGCACAGCACTGGGTATTTGTTATCCCGCGACTACCCCTTGAACATCTTACCACTCTGGGCAAAGATGCCACGCGCACGGCGTGGAAGTTACGGTAGGTGCGGGCCCCAATGCCCTCTGAGGCCCATTCCACCCATTGGGAGGAGATGGGGGACTCAGAGCACTGTCGGAGTTCTTTACCATCTACTGAATCATGTGGCTGCTGCGAACTCAGCAGGCGAGCTGGGTTTTGGAGCAGTTGGTGTTGCTTAGTCACACCATGCTAACTGCTGCTGCCACTGGATTTAACCGATGCGGGGATGTAGGCACTTGAGACACCAGGCGGGAATTGCAGCCAAGAGCGCACAGTAGAGCGTATTTCACGATCTAATTCAAGCAGCCTCCCCGCAGTAAGCTTAGCCCTGGGACAGGACGATCTTTTTTTAGGCGGTCAAGTGGACCATCGGTATGTCATACCGCTATCTCCGAAAACTACATTTTCACCATGATCTCTTCAAAGTTCTGTAGTCCAGGTGGTTTTTCCTTTGTTGTTGACTATAAAGGTGAGTAAAAAAAATGAAAAAAACATTGAAAGGAACGTTTTATGTACACAATGATTAATATAACAACAATAAATCACAGAAGTATCACGTTCAACCTTTTTTGTTCTCCCGTAGTAAAACTATACATATGGTGTACTTCCAAAGAAATGGGTAGGTACTTACTTTTTAAGTTGGGTATAGACTATAAACTATAGGGGGAAAAAATACGTTTTAGTCATGTTATACATTTCTCTAAGTCTATAAAAAAATCAAGAGGACCACCGGTATAGGATACCGGGGTCCACGGCGGGCGTCACATAATGTCGAATTTACCGCGAAACGACGAGTGACAAGACGTCCCCAACTGTCCAGCCGAGTACTCCAGATGCCGACTGAAGATGTCACAACGAGCAGGCCCCTTGGGCCGAATGAAGCGCATCCACACGGTGGAACCATGTCGGTATCACATACCGATGGTCCTGTCCCAGAGTTAGCAAAGACCAACCTGTAGGTCAGCTTTGATTTGGCAGTAAGTACGTACGAAGGAGGCGCAGCTTTTGCTGTGGCTTCAATGGAGCCTTGGTAACGCGTTTCAACGCTGTACCATGGTCCACACGTCTTGCAGCAAAGGTGACCACACACATGAAGTTGACTCCAAGGTTTGGTTTGAGAAGGGATGGGAGACTGTCCAACGTAAATCCCCCCATCCACCATCTTCACCATATGCTAGACCAAGGAGACTGACCCACACCCATGGGGTTGACCACAAGTCCACACCTGGCTAGCTGCTCAGAAAATGCATTGAGGGCGATCTGAAAGCCCTTGTGGGTTTCTAGGAGTAGTATAACATCATCGGCAAACGCCAATGCTCTTACTCGCACCCCAGGGGCGAGATCGAACCCTATTTCAGCTGGCAGCTTACCCAAGACCGTATCCACGACCAGGATGAAGAGGAGCGGCGACAGTGGGTCCCCCTGGCCTACCCCGTGCCCAATGACGATATCCCCTAACATCCCTCCTCCTGCCTCGAGGACTGTCACACCCTCGTGGTACAGACAGGCTACATACTCAATTAATCGAGTAGGTGCCCTGACACCGCGAAGGCAATAGGTCAGGGCAAGGTGACTTACAGTGTCAAAGGCTTTAGCGACGTCCAGAGCGGCAAAATGGAATTGTCGTTTCTTAATACAGGGCCTGAGAGATGACAGTCTGGAGAACTGTCAGGTTCTCCACTGTGCCATCTGCTATCCAAAACGCTCTCTGGACGTCACCAATGACACCAGCCACCAAGTCTAAGGAATGTAGTTACGAGCCTATATCTAAAAGTTTTGTTCATGTTTTCGACCTTATAACCTTAACGCCTTCAAATCACAGTTAAAAATTAAAAATAAGGATCCAGTTGGAAAGAGCGTAAAATGTTGTATCACCCTAATGCTTTTAAACAAGTTTTTACAGTAGATTGAGGGTAGGGAGGAAAAATCGAAGGCTGCAACCTTGCACATCTGACCCATGTTTTTGCTGAGCTAGAGAACAATTTAGGTAAATCTGATAAATAATTATTGGAAAATTCAACAAACACTCAGATTAACAAAACATGACACGTCCAATGCGAATCACTTCCGCAGTTTTCACTCTATTTTGATCTGACAAGGTCGTGATCAAAGAATTCTCGATCGTGTTGTGTCTTTGTCAGTTTAAAATACCAACACGATCGCGAACTTCTTGTTCAAGTCTGTTCTTCTTGAAGAAGCTATGTGTCACACCCACGAGACCGAAGTTTATCAAACATGAACCCCCTTTTAGCGAATTTTCGAACCTCCAATGGCTTAAAATTTTAGTAAACAAAATTTAAGATGTCAATAATATCAAAAGAAAGGATCAGTTCGTTGGCCAGAAATTTCGGAGTACTCCAAAGGATCAAATTGTGAAAATTTTGAGTCAAAAATCGCTAAAAACGTATTTTTAAGGTTTTTGGTGTAAGTTACCATCTTAAACATAGGAACATATGGTAAATTCGGAATCAGCGTGAAATTTCCTATAAGAATCACCCACCAAATCGGTTAAAAATTGTTCTTTGAAAATTCGCTCATCAACTCATGCTGCATGAAAGGAACTTTTTTATTGTAGATTATTGCTGTAGATATATGCTTAGTCTCGAGTTTTCATCCGTACCAAAATCCTCATTCTAACCCCTAATGTGAGAAAGGATAGAAAAAAGGATTTGCGAAATGGAAAAGGTGTATTTGGATAAGAAATGAAAGGTAACAAGATACGATGCATAACAATGTGGCGGATTCAAGAAATTAATTCCTCAATTGACAGCTAAGTGTAAGGTTACTGCGCTGTTTACGTAAGCAAGGAATATCAAATATCCAGTAACTCCAAGGAGATGAATTCTGCGCAATTGTTTGAAAAGCAGTTGATCCGGAACAGGTTAGTAGAAAAGGTCATCACAATAAGGGTGGAAGAATTAAAAACTTTCCTTTTAATACGAAAGAATGTGGCGAGATCGCTCGGGTCAACTGAAATGATAGCACAGCTGGGTTCATATATTATTCTCTCATGAAAACTCATAGATTGGAACAAATCTCTCATTTTATGAAAAATACTGTGTCGATTTCACAACAAACTTGCGATGCACCGGATCTCGGCACAGGACAGTTAGTAGTGGTCTTTCGGTTAGTAGGTAACCTATCTATTATGTAACCTGATTTTGTTTGATTTTTTATTTGTTTGTAAAAATTTTACTGCACCAAATATACACTTATTAGCAATTTTGTTCTGAGTAACATAAATGTTATAATTATTTGAATTACAAATAAAACTAAGATACTTCACTTAGTCTCTTTTCTTATATGAACATACTGTGGTATGACGACTTTCTGTGGTAGAGTTTCGGACGAGGGTTGATCTTAAAGCTAATAATAAACAAGAGGTTAATAAATATTATGTACAAAACTGATTTAATCGGCTCTTATTGGCCACAAGGATAATTCACAATTTAAACGGTTACAAGGAATCTCGACTTGAAACTATTTACAGGGGTTGTCGGTTACGACTGGGGATCTATTAACAATAGATGAGCTCTCGACCGAGAAGGGAGGGTGAAGATGACCTCAACCACTGGGGGAGGGTAGCAGATAACCTCAACCGAGAAGGGAGGGTAAAGGTAACCTCAACCACTGGGGGAGGGTTGTTGTAGATCCTTGTTATCCCAAGGCTGAGGACTTCTCCAGTTCGGAGGTGGTCGAATGACACTTTTTTCTGGTGGCAGCTGCCTTATACACAGGCGATTTCCCTGTTTTTGGAGGGTAGGGGCAACATCTAGGGGCGTGGCAGCCACCACCGCCGACGGTGCTGCTCGGGGTGGCAGTTGTAGGCAAGATTCTGCCCCCTCCTTCGATGGTGGCGCTCCTATCGGCCGGTTTCCACATTTCATCCTCCTACTCTTGATCCTCTGAGGCTGATGTTAATTCCGAAAATGTTAAAGTTTCCAAGTTTCACACTAGGAGTTGAGTAAAAAAGGGGGTTTCCCTTGGTCTGAAAATTGGATTACATATTAAATAATTTCGAATTTGGTAACACAGAAATCCTGTAGTAATAAGAAGTTGAGGGGGGAAGAAAGGCTGTCACGCTACAATACTTAGCGCTCTATTTCATGCATTTGCGGAATCACTGATTTTACCCACTCCCCAAGTCACAAATATCATTTACTGAACCAGTTCGTGGGGCTTCCTTCTTTTGAGTCTACGGAGTAGGTCATCGACTTCAAGGAGACAGACAGCTTCCTCATTGATATGACCCTTTAGCCGTTGATGATGGGCGATAGCTTGTTTCTTGATGACTTCATTGACTGGATCGACTTGCAGCTCAATGTGCAGTCAGACATTCAGGTGTACCCGAATGCATCGACACAGCATCTCAGTACATTATTTTGAAACCGCTGTATGATATCACGGTTACTTTGAGCACTGCGGCCCCATAACTGCACTCCATAGGTCCAGACTGGTTTGAGGACTTGATTGTACAGCGTTAGCTTGTTCTGAATCAACATTT
The DNA here is from genome assembly GCA_030264115.1 of Lygus lineolaris. Classification (NCBI taxonomy): domain Eukaryota; kingdom Metazoa; phylum Arthropoda; class Insecta; order Hemiptera; family Miridae; genus Lygus; species Lygus lineolaris. The sequence continues at coordinate 23,948,569 of JAEMON010000004.1, forward strand.
TTGAGCGTCGACCCATTAGCCAGTGCATCTTTCTGAATTTGAGCACAGGTTCTTCCATTTTTTTTTTTACATATGCCTGCCAGTGCAGCTTTGCGTCCAGGGTCAAGCCCAGGTATTTGGCTCCATTGGCATGTGGAATTACTTGGCTGTTGAGGTGCATTGGTATATAGCCGATTCTCCTATTGGTGAAATCAACGTGTACCGATTCAGCCTCGTTCACTATGATTCTCCACTTCGCTGTCCAGTCTTCTAGGCGGGAAATTTATCGGCGGGGTTTTGTGATTGATTCGTGGTTGTGATCACCAACAGCCAAGATGGCAGTGTCATCAGCAAATGTAGCTGTGGTATTTTCTTATCTTTCAGGCAGATCGCTAGTGTACAATACATACAAGAGCGGACCAAGTACGCTGCCCAGTGGAACTCCAGCTTGGATCTTCTTGGCTTCAGAGTAAGCGCCATCTTGTTGGATCCGGAAGTATCTATCAGCTAAGTATCAATCCAGCAGTTCCGCATATTGCGCTGGGAGCATTTTTCTGAGCTTGTAGTTTAGTCCTTCATACCACACCTTGTCGAATGCTTGTGTAACATCTAGGAAGATGGCTGAGCAAACTTTTCGTTCCTCTAATGCTTTCTCAATAATGTTCGTGATCCCGTGCACTTGATCGATGGTCGAGTGCTTTCGGCGAAATCCAAACTGGTACCAGATTGCAATCTTCCAAGCTTTTCAAATAACTTGGAGAGTACTGGCAAGAGGGATATGGGTCGATACGACGTCAATTCCTCCACAGGCTTGCCTGGCTTCGGAATCATGATTACCTCTGCCAGTTTCCACAACTGCGGTACATAGAGAAGCTTGATAGCTGCATTGATAATTTTGGTGACCTTAACGAGAACCTTGCTTAAAGACTTGTCCCGTAATCAGGTCATAGCCTGGTGCTTTCTTTGGATTGATTTCTGTCCGGATTGTACGTTGTATTTCTTTGACAGTGACCAATTATTGAATACCCATCTCAAGATCACATAGCTGAGGTTCTTCCAGTAGTTCATGATTTGGATTAGCAGGGTTCGGAGTGAAGATATTCGCCAAGTGGCATACGAAAGCATCTGCCTTTTCCTGATTGCATTAACATGATAAACATGATTGAAACACAACTAACAAACAGACAATATAATATAAGAGGACTAGATTTAGGTCTACAGACTCCCCCCCCCCCCTCCCCAATGTTTATAAATCCATGTTATGTTGTCAATTCAATGGCACTAGAAAGACGACATAATTATAAATTTCAAATACCTATCCACCAGAGAGTGAAATTCCCTCACAAAATATATCGAATGAATTACTCGCGTCGTTCGAGTTGACTCTGAAAGACACACGATTTCCATGTGAAAAAACGTTTTTTGTACAGTAGAAGTAGAAAACCTATTGTAACTTGTTGAAGAGGGGTATCAGTAGTCGTAGTAGACAATTAAGGAGATTCTTAGAGAAATGCCTGATGTTATCAAGAATAAACTCCAAGATTTTTTGTGACAGGACTCATTCAACGCCTCCCATATTATTTATCATACCAAATAGAGATCTATGAAAAATCGGCCAACTTTTGACCCGTTTACATAAATGACAGTTTACTTGACTTCATATCTGCAGTTGAGTTATTTTGAACACGAGAGAAGGTAAATTCTGATATAAATGAAGGTGGCAGGTAGAGGCGATAAACCTCAACACCCGTCAAGTCTACCTAAAGAACTCTTCGAAGAGTGACTAATCTGACTACGGAGAATTGAGACAAGCACCGAAATACCTGGCCAGGCGCCACGCGTTCTGCTCAAGCCAACAGGCCGGTAAGACAAGGCGGGTGATGGATATGAATTGGAAGAATCAGTGTGAAAGGTGAAAATGTGCTCTATTAATAGACACCACTCGCTCACTCAAGTTACGACCTCTACCAGGGGAGACCACAAGGGGTCCTTCCTTGATCTGGAATTATACGCAAGGAACCCTCCAGTGCTTAGGCCAAAAATACGTGGCTGAAATTACATCAATTACGTTAATTCTTAGGTACCAGCTGCTTCAGTTGTATGAATGAAATGAAAGTTTATTGTAATAAAGAAAAAAACAAACAAAAATTTGCATGAGTTAATAAAGCACACAAAAACAAAAACAAAACTCGGCGCTCCGCGCCTCGCCTCTACTTTGAGCCTTTGGCTAACATCACAATTCATTAATAATGTTTTTGCGTCTAGCTGACCAGCTGATCTAGGAGCTCCATTTTCGACTCAGCTAATCTGGGAGCTCCATTTTCGACTCAGCTGATCTGAGAGCTCCATTTTCGACTCAGCTGATCTGGGAGCTTCATTTTTGACTCAGCTGATCTGAGAGCTCCATTAGTAGTTTGGTGGTAAGGAAAGTAGTAGGGTGGTAAGGGAAGTAGTTTGGCGGTAAGGGAAGTAGTTTGGTTGGAAGGGAAGTAGTTTGTTGGTAAGGAAAGTAGTAGGGTGGTAAGGGAAGTAGTTTGGTTGGAAGAGAAGTAGTTTGGTGGTAAGGAAAGGAGTTTGGTGGTAATGAAAGTAGTTACTTCCCTTTTCGTAACATAATTTTGTGACATGATTTCGTGACATAAACTTCGTGACACTTTTCAACTCTGGTAGGCCACCGCAAAAACATTATTCATGTTAAAACAAACAGACGGTAGACCTACTTCCTACAGTCAGATCATTTAATAATGATTAATTTTACGCTATTCAACTCCGAAGCGTAACAACGAACATCTCATCTTAACATCAAATACAAACAAACACAACCACCTGGTTTCCCCAACACTCGAAGGCGCGATATTTTCTCCGTAACGCTTTTTTATGTCGTCGGAAAAAAATTAAACCGTCCTGTTAATCATTATTAAATAATGATGAAAAGTTACACTTATGTATCAAAATCATAGAAAGTTGGCAAAATTAACCTATTTAGTTACCAGAATAAAATATTGCTCGGTTTTAGGCGTTGCCTGTGTTACCGAGCGCGAGCTATTTTCTGGTCATTATTGATAAATTTATGTATACAAATTAAAAATATTAAATTATTATTTTTTTCACTTTCCGGGTTTTTATTCATCCCATCTTTAGGTATAGAAATAAAAGAATAATCTTATTGTTTTATATTTATTGTTAAATTATTATTGTTATATTAATTACGAACGTAATTCTTAGCCTCACCCCTACTCAATCTTTTTCCCATGATTTTGTGCCACAGTCGTGTCCCAAAACGTCACACCTTATTCCGCTTACAACCGAGTCGTTGCTAGGGAAATGGTAGGTACTTCGTCGTTTTTCATCCCACAAAATTCGTTGACCATTCGTTCGAAAGCTCTCGATTTATCTAACCATATTATGTTAACTACTGCGAAGTGAGTGGCCAACAAGCTGAGTTATGAGCATGGTTATTTGAATAATTGTGTACACTCAGGTAATCATTCTCAATAATTGATATTGTGAACATGATTGCAACCGCTTGTCGATTTCCGATGATTTTATTGAGCTGGTGTTCCGATGATTTGATTCATAGCAGGTGATCCGAATATTACGAGAACGGTTTGATTTGTGAAGTGGTGGTTAAAGTGACGACTTTATTTTTTTGGGGGGGCTGGGGGAATTACGTTCGTAAATTGCTCCTCGTTCTATACGAAGTATAGAAGAGATAGATCCCGGGGGGGTCCGGGGGGCTTGCCCCTGGATATTATTTATATTTATTCAAGTTTTTATTTATTTATTTATTTTAGTTCATTAGGTAATGTTTAGTAAAGTAGTTTAGGTCAGTAAAGTAGGTGAACAATATGTACGTAGGTAAATAAAGTTTCCTCGTATCAGACAACTGATATGCTTGCGCATTAGCTATCATGGTATCCAGATCGTAATCTACAACATTTCTTGAATCAGTAGAATGCCTCGACAAAAGAATTTACCATAGACAGAAAAACACAAAATGTGTTATAATTGGCAGGTTTTTATTCCATTTCCCCTTTATACGAACCTTGAAACTTAATACAGCAAATTTTGGGGGAGTTTGAATGATAATAGGCGATGGACGTGACTTTTTATCAATTTTCCCCCTCAAAGTTATCACCCTAAAATTACGAAAAACGACGTCGAAAACAAGTTTAAAGTATCTATTAATTTTTTTTAAATAGTTTGAAATTCAACGTTTCAAAAATATGAGGCAAAACAACGGGTGGGAAATATCATCAGTCAACGTACATTTTGATTGGTTCTTGAGTAAATAAAACCCTCCGTCGACAAAGAAACCTCCGTTGACTGATGACGTCACAGGTAGAACGCTCGCTTTATTCTCGCAATATCACCTCAGAAGTGTAAGCAGCTGTTTCTAAGGCAAAACGTAAGAAACTAATCGCATTTCAGAGTCGAATTTTTTTTTAAGTGTGCTCAATGCGAATTTAAAGTCGAAAAGGCCAAATTCCGACCAACTGTAGCCCGTTATAGTTATTTTTCTCGATTTCAACGGTTCATAATTGAAAATAAAGAACCTAAAATAATTTTGAAGTAAAAATAGTAACCTAAGTAATTTTGAATGTTCAAGTTCCTTTTTTTAAATTCAAATTGTCATAAAGGCACCTCATCCCCCTACAGAATGATAAAATAGGAAGAATGCCGCCAACCGGAACAAAATCCTTTGAAAATTGATAGAGAAAAATGAGAAAAACTGTGCAACGCTAAAATGGTTATGGGAAGGGGGTAGGAGGGAGGTTTTCCGTTTTATAAACTTATTGGTCCTAAGCAGTAATAATGTTATACAAAGAAGAGTTTCTATAAAAACCTCAGTAACCGAGACTTAAGCGTTTTTGAGGAAATTTTGGACTCCATCCCTTGCCCCCGTTAGTTACAAACGTTTATTACCAAGGAGTTGGTCGCGATTCTGAATCAATATGGACGAAGAGGACGTGAGTATTTTTCTTCCTATTGTCTGGCCTTTGCCATCGTTCTGCTTAAAAGTTTAATGGAAATCAGGAAATCCGTTAGAGCGTTATTTAATCACGAAACCCCTATAATCGAACTTAAATCATAAGAAGACGCTTCGTACGAACCTTAACTTTTGGCGACCACGAGATGAAGGAAATTGTCAGGGTAGCTCAAGTGTTCGCTCATCCATTGAAGTGGAGTATCTTTAGGAGGTTCAACGCCATGAGTGACTACTCTCACTGAAACAAACGTCCGATTCAGTTCAATGGGAAAACAAAATTGTGAAATTGTATTTACGCATAAAAGTATATGCCTTTTCTAAAACGTTGAAAATGATTTTAACCATTTTAGAATTTTAAATATATATTTTCCTTATTCCTACCAACTCGTTTATTTTCAACGATGTGTAAAACTGATCCTCAATGTATTTAAAACATGAACTTTTCAAACCGCAGGTGCGAGTGAAGTACCTATCAAACCTAATCCACCCAATGCCTCTTGCGTTATTATCGGTATACTTGTGTGCTAAGAGTTATCATCTCAAGATGAAGACGACAGTAGGCACGTAAGTGTCGCACATTATAATAAAAAGTTCCATTCATGCAGCATGAGTTGGTGAG
>JAEMON010000004.1:23976974-24002910 GCA_030264115.1 Lygus lineolaris
GTGGTGAAAACGATCCGACTAGTAGTCCTACAAGTTGGACAATAAATCGGAGCGTGAATGGCCTGCTTTAGGAATCCATTCCCTCCCTCCATGGGTGTGTTTTGCCACCATCAATGGTTGCCTACCGACGTTTGAAAACATCGATGTTTCAATATTTTTTCGCCATCCCTATTTGTCGTGGGTAGCTCATTTTCGTTGTTCGTGGTTCAATGGAACTATGTCAAACTCTCTTGTAACGAATAATTACGATGATTGTATCAATGTACCTACTTACCCAAATGTAGATTAAATTAAACAATTTGGTTGTTCCAGGCGTTGAGGTGAGGTACCATCTGTACGATCCTACTATTCTTAAAATTGACGTGATAAAACTAGAGAAGAGACTCGATGACGAGCTCTATTATCTAAGAGATGCGTTGCCTGAATACAGCACGTTCCCTGAAGATATGGAACCAGAACTATTACCAGAAGGCGCTGCAGTACCTGTCAACACCACTAAGGTATCAGGCGATTTATATACCTACAATATAGGTACTACATGAAAGCTTTATATTCAAGTAACTACAGTAGTGAGGAATACGTTTCAACTCAGGTTGAACCACTGGTAAATTCTATGTCCTCGCATTACCGACGCAATGCTGTAGGAATGTGCACATGGGTTGCAATCTTTCATCATTTTTTACCTCATAATTGGATTTAGTACTCTCAAAAACTGCAATTAAAGCTAATTTAGGGCTCGAAATTTTGTCAGGTTCAGCTATAAATGTAGAGAAGAGTCGCATGACATAATCATTCATCGAGGACTGATGAAGTTGGCTGATTTTTGCCCTGAATGTCGTTCAAAGTCTATTATCTAGGTACTGATAGAAGAAATTTTGTTGGTTTGTTTTCTTGAAGCAAAACTGTATATTTTATACACAATGGGGAACTTGCATGGGTCTGAAATGTTCTCTTTGGTTGCCCGTTTCTTGTTATTTGGGGCTGGAAAACAAGATTAGGAGCATGGAAAGAATGTTTAGTTGTTTCTAAGAGTAGAAAACTCGAATGAAAATCTCTTCTGTATGAAAAAACAGCTGCCAGCCCGCCAGGACCTAACTGACGTCACACAAGCAAAAAAGCGACTGGTAGCCCCAAAGTCGCCAGGCCTTCAACCAATAATAAGGGTATTCACGGTTGGGCCGTTGTCGACGTGTTAACGAGTTAAATGAGTTTAAACTGGTTAAATGTGAAGAAAACAGTTCGCAAAGATGTTATCATAGTGTGTTATCAACTGTGTCAAGTTAACTGTGAGTGCGAGGTGTGGTAAACGTCGACAGCAACTATGTTATCTGTCTTATCAGTTATCTGAAGATGAATCAAAATGGTGGTATACAAACGAGTTTGAAGTGTTTTTTAGTTTATATTTCGTTGTATTTCGTTTGACGGATGGAAATGGAGTCAGGAGGAAAGTGGAGGAAGGTCAGCAACCCTTGTTCTAATTGTTTTGAAATCAACACCGTACCTGGGCATCAAAACAACTTCAAGATCTTGAAGACTTTCCTCCCAGATTTCCTCCTCCTCGTCAGTAAATTTGGAGTTGATGAGATTAACTATTAATTGTTTCTGTCACAATTTCGTCAATTTGTTTTTGGCTCTTCTTCGACATTTTCGTAAATAAAAACTCATAAATGTAAACAAATGTCAAATAATATAACCTAGGCGGGAAGGTAGCAAAATACTGAGGATGTTGTTGTTATTTTTTTCATTTTATCTCAATTTTATGTCAATTCCTTCTTTTTCTTCACATTTTCACCTGGAGATTCGTGATAGCACGTTGTTGAGGGCCAGCGTATCATGATTTCTCTGAGGACGGAGTTTTCCACTTAGCAGTCTAACTCGGCAAGCTCAACCGTGAATACTCCTATTATAGACAAATCGAATGCAAAAGTTAAATAGTCGCAACGAAAAACAAAATCAAACCGTTTTACAATAAAGATGCGAAATTCTTTCTAGCCTGACCAGAAAGTCACCACAGTTTGAGTGCGGATTTGGTGACAGTCTGCTGGGATGTACGAGTATATCGGATATACTGTCTGGAGGAAGTAGGAAGACGTTCCTACTATGATTATGACGTCAGTTAGGTCTGAGCAGGAATTCAAAACGACTAAATTTCATTAAAAAATTCTTTAAAATTATAAAATCACTTTTCCCCCAAAACGCCGTTGTCAGGTCATTCTTTTTCAGAAAAAAAACCCATACAAGTTCCCTATTGGATGGAAATCTTTTGTTACTTATTTGGGCTGCCAAAGTTACAAATAGCCAGTGGTATGGGGAGAGTGAAAACATCGATGTTCCATCCATACTTTACACGCATTGGTATCGATTCCAAATGACCCCGCACAAATGGGCCCACGACGTGGCACACACTTGTCTCCTCTTTGTACCTGGACGCTAATGTCCCATTTATAAAAACTACGAGAACAACATACGAGTGCTCTTCTCCTTGATTTCTAGGTGATTATGAAGCCACGTCCTTGGTACGCTAGATGGGAGCGAACCAACTTCCAAGGAATTGACCGTGATTCAGTGATGGCCTATGTTTCCGAGAAAATGAAATTACAAATACCGAAACATCAAAAGCCTTGGGAAAAATACGATTTGATGAAGCAATACAGGTAAATCATTGTACCTATCTAGTATGCTTAGTGAAATAACATCAATTCCTGAGATAAGGAGGTGGGTACCTGCTTTGGATTAGTCTAAAAATTCTATTCCATTTTTAGGGCTACGATTCCAGAGGAAGAACAGAAAGAAATCTTCGCTGAAGTTGATTCCGAACTACATAAATTGGAGTTGACTCGTAAAAAACTGAAGCGAAAACGCGCATTTGTGAAGCCTAAAAAATTAGCGTAGTTCATGTACATAACTTGTCTTAATCTTCTGTAAATTGTTTGTATTCCCGATATTATACAATTTTCTTTAGCTCTTCTAATTTCTTCAGTTGATACGTACCTGATGCTAACTAATCTACTCACGCCAAAATTGAGAAAGACAGTCGCAGATTGTGCTTAGGTACCTACTGTGGGGGTACAGTTAAAGACACTACTGCATTGTACATAAGGGGTCTCCACGGTCGGGCCGTTGTCGACGTGTTAACGAGTTAAATGTGTTAAACTTGTTAAACATGGAGAAAATCGGTAGCAAACATGTTTTCAAAGTGCATTATCAACTGTGTGGTAAACGTCGACAGCAACCATGTTGTCTGTGTTACAGTTTCTTACAAAGAATCAAAATGGCGGCATACGCCCAGCTGCATTCTTGAAATACGCCGAGTTTGATGTTTTTATAGTAGTTCTTTAGTGGTAGTTTGAAATGTTTTAAAGTTTTTATTTCGTTGTGACCCGTTTGACGGGTGGAAGTGGAGTTAGGAGGAGGAAGGTCATCAACCCTTGTTCCAATTGGTCTAGGGTGGAAAGAGACCAATTCGTCCAGTTGAAGGATAGATTTGAGGTAAGTTTTCACCGCGTAGATTCGTGATAACACGTTAGCAAGGGCCAGTGTAGGGTGCCTCATGATTTTTTTGAGGACGAAGCTAACAACTTAGCACGTTTAACTCGGCAAGCTCAACCGTGAATACCCCTATGTATAAGATATCAAATATTGTTTTTTATTCTCCCACTGTTATCTCCACACCATCGGATTGTAAAATTACAGCAAACCCCAAATGTTGGGGAAGATTATTATGACAATAGTGTTACTATGAGTCTTCAACATCATCAGGGTTGAAAATTAAGGGCGGCTCGAAAAATTTCGTCAAAAGAGTCTCTCACGATGGTCTTAACCATCCAGAGAATTATACGATCAACCGTTGTGCGCTCCCCTGAAGATACCTACGGGTTGAAAGAGACAAGGTTGTAAACTACCCGGAAAATTGTACCTACTAGTACAGTGGAATCCACTAAACACGTTGAATGCGTATCCCGTTTTCACGGGTCTTTCCCAGGGGCGGGACCCCATTTTTCTCTCCCGATCCTCCAAGCACGCTGAATGGGGGTTGATTACTGGTGCAAGAAAGTTTGAAATTAGGAATGGAACGCATTCTAACGGTGGCTAACATCACTAGACAAGTAAGAAATATTCCAGAACCAATCAGAGACGAGACATCCTCATCTGGCGGGAAAATACGGGAGCGCGTCTGTTCTGAGTAGCTGGCTTGATTGAACCACTCCGCCACTCAGATGCATCTCGAGCTGGCTCGATCGAGCCATCACGCATTCAACGTGTAAATGGGGCATCCGCCTATTGTGGGCAAACGTTCATGTCCTGATTCCAATGTATGTAAATAAATAATGTTGAAAAGCGCGGGTAGGGGATGCAGTAGGTCTGTTTATGTGGGCAGTTCCGAACCAAAGCTGCTCTCAAAAGCGTGAAAGGGAAGGGAAAGACCCCGCTGTTGGGTAAAACGTGGGTTTTCCATAATGCTAGTCCCCAGATTGAGTTGTTCCTGTTGGTTCGATGGCTAAGGTGGTTACGCGGTGACACACAGTGGAATCCTTCAGTGTCAATAAGGTTCGAACCCCCTCGAAGTACCTTAATTTTTTAACGATTTCCCGTCCACTACACAAGCTCAAGAAATTGTTAAAAGAAAGGATACTGGACCCAACTGAGGAAGAAGAGGACACCGATGATGGCTACTGATTCCCATTTCGGTTTGAGGGGGCACCCGCCTTAATGTGGCCAAATGGGGCTGGTATGGAACGGGAATTACAATGGTTAACTCCGTCTGGCCTGTACAAAGGTCAACTCCATGTAAAGGTGTCTCTCTCTTTCCAGAAAATAGTTAGAAAGAGGCGTGTGACGTCAAAATTATTTGGCAATGAAAGTTCCCCCTGGCGGGAAGGGGTCAATGACGCCGTCCTCATTATTCCCAAGACTTTTCCCTCTCATAAGACACCCCTCATGGGGAAGCTCTCATTGAAAGCTATCATTCGGTCAAGTAGAAAATAATTATGAACACCCCATTTTCCGCAAAAAACAACTAAACTCGTCAAACTTAAGAACAACTATCTCAGCACATAGGCAGCGTCACGATAATAAGTAGGTACCTACTTAAGGTAGGTTGAAGGTACAGTATATTATTATGTTAACATTTCGTGGTTTTTCTGAGCTGTTAGCTACAAGTTCAAAGTCAAAGTAACTAAATCCGCCAAGTTCTTTCTCTCCGCCCACACACAGTGGAAACAACTCGTACAAGGAAGTTTGAGCTGAAAATTGCTAGTTAGGGGTCTTAGGTCCAAATTCCGACTAACTGGAATAGCCGATATCGAAAACTTCCAATACTATCGATCATTTTCATTCGATATGCATCCCTTCAACCACGCTTTACCAAGATAACTAAGATGGGTAGTTTTCTTTTCGATTTTTCAAAGTTCGCGCCACCTGTGAAGCCATTGAACTCCTCTCGCCTGGGCGGAACCCACTTGCCCAGTATGATGTCACAGGGGACGCAAAAATCATATTTATTACGATAATTATTTAGTATCGTAGAAGAGTGCGGTTGGTGCCAAAAGTGCCAACATAGAATCTTCTTTCAATTAACAAAATAAAAGTACGTTAACTGAGGAACATAATCATGATCAAACCAGGCTACTAGGAAAATCCTATAGGTAAGCGGTGGTGGTGGCGGGATAAAGGTAGACGAAATTCAAATATTCAATTGAGAAAGTAAATGATCGAGTATTTATTTACAAAAAGCTGCTAAAGAAAACTCTTCTTTCGGCAGCGCGATTAAATATAATTATTAAAAAATAGAATTTCACGAAACATAGTATTGAAGGGAGTAGGGCAGGGAACAGGAAAACTTTAAAAAAAAAATTAGTTCGTACAACAGAAACTTTGGTTGATACTTTAAATAATAAGCAACGCTAAATAGTAAAATTATATTAAAAGGTGACTGTGCAACGGCAGACTGTGGATATGATAGATCTAAGATCACACTATCAGCATTATAATTTATTCTTTCAACAACATTATTTCTTTAATCAACTTCTTATTACAACGATAACAATAACAACCGCTAAATTCAACATAACACTTCTGTTCCCGCAAATTCTCGAACTTACCGTTTGATGGTTTGAAATTCAAAAATATATTCATATAAATTTAATCATATTGTAAGGATATCGTACCCACCTACGCTGCCGTAAGAAGGAAGAACGCCGGATCCCATTCAGTGATTCAATTATTAGAGATGAGGCGTTTTACCTTTTTACATCAGAATATGATTTGTGATAAGATTCGAATCCTTTCCCTTCAGAGGCACTTTTCGCATCAAACATTTTGGGACAGTTCTATGATTGTTAATTTGTCACAATCTAAAAGGCACGAGTCGAAAAAATCATCGTTATATTCGTGGGTAAAATTAAAATGGATACACTTGAAAACCACCTCGACAAGAGGACTTTACAAATAAATACCATGATTATTTAAATTAGAAAAACAAAAACCTAATAATTACAATAAATAGAAATAAATGCGCTCAACTACTTATTGAATTATTGCTAATTTACATTTTAATCATAAACTTTCTTCACAATTATTATCGTGTAAAGAGGGTTTTGGGTGAACTCAAAAAAAAAAAAATTATATTACCAACCAAAATTATTATTTTCGGAAGTTATATCACATGAAATTGGCAACCGTGGCCAAGGATGAATAGACTGAAAGTTTGATTTTGAATACAAAAATATAAGTAGGTACCTAAATGAAGTAAAAACATACCTTTTCATACGACTCCAAAATTCTGTAGGTCCTCATACTTCCCTTGATTTTCAGTGAGCTGGGCTACCTCCTTAATTACCTACCGACTTTAGTACTATACGTTTAAAAATTACAGGGCCACTTTAAAATTCGGATTAATATTAATTTCTTCCTTTTTTTCTATGGGATGGTGGAACTGGTTTATTTGGTTTGCCCTAAGTTCCAATTAGCAGTGATTTATTTGGGGTTAAACCCTTGACCTTCTCCACTATAGGTTAAATTATGTTAATCAAGAAGGAGCCGTGTCTCAAGTCCGGAAGATTGTGGATATCGCGTGGTTGTTCTGCCTATCAGTTCAGCTCAGTAAATAAATAACCAGCAAAACGGCAAATAAATCACCTGCTAATGGGGAATTATCAATTTTTAAAATTGTTTAAAATTTTTTTTCTTTCCTGAAATGACTCAGAAGAAGCAATAATGAAGTCGTGAGGCAAAAATACTGTATCTGTAATTTTAGGAAATTTATTGAAATATTTATTATTGTAATTTGGCGGGAAAGTGACTTTGAAAAGGACTGTCGTCTGCCATTGGCCAATTCTTTCCAAGATGCTAAGCGAACAAAACGAAACACAAAGTCCATCACTGTTTGGGCTCCTGATTAGTGAGAATTGGATTTACATAATTAATCAATTGATTGGATCAATTAACATTAATTAATTTGTAATCAACTCCATTAACTATTCCTATTTTCACTGCTCTCAATGCGATCGCAGCGCATTCTTTTTCGGTTCAGTTCTTTTAGAGTGATGTAGGAAAGGGTTTTTCAAGAGCCTTCGGAAATCTGCCTGTAATTCTAACAGCTGAGATTTTATTCCAAGTTTTCTCCACACCCGAAAGATAAACTAGTTTTTGTCTTTGTATTGCCAGTGTTATATTATTCCAAACAACAATACTAAGGCAGAAAAAATGTGATTTTCTCATACACGTTAATTCCCCATTGGAAGTGGAATGGATATTATTACATCCATGGCCACACACCTTTTAGTATTTATCATGGACTTGTAAAAGTCCACCCCATGACGGTACACAGATAGGTACTATAAACGTGATGGTTTAAGCTCCCGCGAAAATTCAAATTACTTCCAGATTGAGGATTGCTAAGCAACAAAGTCCGGTGACAACTAACCTAACTTATCCTTCAATAGGAGGCTACAAACGAAATTAAAATTGAAAAATTAATGTTCTTCAAGGATTGAATTTTCTTTGTCTTAAAAGTAAAGGTAAAAAAAGTTACGTAAGCAACCATTTCAGGCTGGATTTTCGTCCTTCAGCCACTCCTAGCGTTGCAGACGTCATCAACTGTCCTACAGCCGGAGGGTCAGAATTTTATTAATTTGTTCCTTGTGTAGTCCATTTGTTGTATTGTGAATGAATAAGGGTCTCGACGGAGAGTAGCAATACTAAATCATCAGAACGGAACCTACTGATATTGATCGTGTCCGAAGTAATAGGATCTTACGCCTCAAACAATTCTGAGGTCTCGTATATACTCGTATAACATCTCTACATAAGACGTAACGACCTTATGGTGGTGGACGTAGCTACCATCAAAAACATCAGGAAGAAACGCCCTCCGTAGAGAACTCTAACGACAACGAAAATCTCAAGAGTGAGATAAGTAGGTCTCAAGGGTATGCACACAGGACTACTACAGTATTTTGAAATCGGATGAGGAGCTGAGCTATAAAATTGAACTAAGTTTTCGATCAAGGAACAGAACTAGAGCAGTAAACGACCAAGAAATGTTTTTCTCAATTCCTATTATATTTATATTCATACTAATTGTTATTAATTCATACCAAGTATTTAACTGAAATTTTTAGAAAATGATAAAAATTGCTATTTCTCCTTTTTATTAACAAACATTTTATGGTTTTGGTAATTTTGAAGGAGGGTTGGGGGAAGGGGGTCGAGAACATATATCATCATACTCCCAAGGGGCTATAAAAAGTAATGAGCTTTTTGGTGGTTAAAATAATAATTATTGAAATACACAGTAACTCAGGAACATAGCGTCGACGTAGCATGACCAAATCGTCGCTTAAGAAGCAATACGCCCTATCGACCATTTTCACGAAAATTAGGTTTTGACTGATTCTTATTCGACTTCTCACGTTGCATCGACTGGTTAGCTCAAAATTGCTTCAACTAGACTACAAAATCGAGAAATACTCGAAAAACATAACACCCCCATCGACCTCAATACCTCAATTACCTATTAGGACAAAACCCCGTATCAACCAAAATGTCCTATTTTCTTTAATTAAAACTATTTTTCAGTATTGACGACAACCGGAAGGCAAGAAGTGACTGAATAACGGGAAACAAAGGGACAGGTGATCAAAACCTGGATTCAGTTTTTTCCTCCTTCTGAAAAATTGGGATTTGGTTCATAGGGCGTTGCTTCTTAAGCGACGAAATCATTCTTTTAAAGGTTTTCAGGAGATCCTAATAACAAAAAGAATACTGTACCATTATTGATGGCAAATATTGAACAACCTAAATCAGACATGATAAACAATTACGAGACAGTAGCCAGACCGAACCATTAATAACAACTTAGTCTGTAAGGTTATGACGACAAATGAGAAGAGTGTCAGGAGGAAAAGGCTAGTAAATTTTAGGGACATCAGTGTCAACGATAGACAGAAAAAGTGAAGACGTCAATAACGGATGTTACTAGTCGGCTTCTTCCACTTCGATTACAAATGCCTTGAATCATGGTTATTTCAAAGAACGATTTCGATGGCTGTTCTCTATCCTCGGAATTCAAACGGTAATACTGAAATAACTAAGGATGATATCCTTAACAAAATGATAGTCTAGAATCCAATGAACTGAAATCAAGGAGGCTACTCTCGTTAATCACATATAAGCTGATATCCTTAACAAGAATGATTGTCTAGAACACAATGAACTGAAATCAAGAAGGCTACTCTCATTGGTCACATATAAGATAATATCCATAACGAAAATGATTGTCTAGAACCCAATGAACTAACATCAAGAAGGCTATTCTCATTGGTCACATAGCAAAGAAGAAAAATACAGAAACCTTTTTCTTTTAAACAATAATCCGCCATGTTTGTTTTGTTCCAAGTCAGAGTCTTGGCTGTTTTATGTTTTATTAGCCCTAGACGAACAACATACTTGGTATCACGTATATTCTGGCATTGGTTAGAGTTAGTTTAGCACGAGCTGAGGGGTGTTGAATTTTGCTATGATGTGATTCAAGACGAGTTCATGCTGCAAAATGGTCTTCATGTGATGTAGATACTTCAGGGTATTCATCATTACAGATTCCAAGTCTTCTTGTTGATATTTGGGCCTCTCAAAGGTAAATGTAGGCAGAAATAAGTTAACAGCTCTCTTCAGGTCAAACGTTTAAAATGACAATACTCAATCCATTGCTGAACAGAAGAAATGAGGGAAATAGCTGTCAGGTTTCATGATTGATCTATAATTTTCCACGCTTTTCTGAACTAAATACAACTTTCAATCAGCATGAAACGGGTATGGACCTTTTGATTAGGTCCTTTGTTGATTTCATTAATATGTTTTATAAGATTTGGTTCCTTATTTCGCTCTAGATTTTTTAGTAAACGAATACGAAAATAAAGTTAGGTAAATTTGACACGGAAAATCATTGCCAAAACTCAAGAAGGGTACTATAAAGGAATCGAAGGTGAAGAAGACGGCTTGTATTATCCTTCGCTGACGTAACACTTTTTCAGTCTATACCCTTGAAATGCACTGAACTGCACTATACCCAGTTCTGTTCCGGGTTGGCTTCTTCTTCTTATTTCAGGAAGCTGTCAGAATAGCAGAGCCCCAAGCGGTTTAATCGGGAAGAACGTAAACCAACAACAATGTTTAAAACTATTTGGGCCAAAAAATTATTCATACTACAGTGAAGTAGCATTGACGATTTGTTTTCCTGAGTTGTAAATAGGGGATGATTTGTTCACTGCACCCAATTAGTGTTCCTTGAATGTCGTTCATAGTTCAATAACACAAAAGATTCATTCCTGAATGAAAGTAGCAGATAATAAATAAATCAATGTATGAACTTAAAAAAATGAGATACAATAGCGGCGTAAATCACCGTTTCAATATTATTCTTTGGACCATAGAAGTCTTATATACGTACGCGATATTTTCGTAGGCTTACCTATTAACAAATTGACAAGCTTTTTACTCATTCATCCTCTTAGTAACTTATTTTACGATGCTCACCACCATAAACGTGAACTGACCTACGCTCTACAATAATGTGCTGTTAAATTAAATAAAAAAAATCGTTAAGACGATTATGATGTACAAGCATAAACAAAAATATCAACAAATTCCATATCCAACGGGAATACGATACAAATGTCAGTGACAGAAGATTACGGTACATATAGGTAGGTATGTAAATCATTTCTACACTTTTCGATAAAATAGATGATAAACGAAAATAACACCATTGTTGAACGTGGATGATTGTGGTAGATGATAAAATTATTCGAAGATGCTTCAAACAGGTGGTTCAAAGGTCGATCATGAACAGAAAATATTAAAAATGTCAAAAATAAATAATAATTTAGAACCAACTTCAATTCTGAGTTGCCGTCCATTGCACATCAGATGCCCGCATTGTTCACTTAAAATTACATGAAACGAAATCAATCATAATTTCGGATTAACGAAGACGTAAAGAACAAAGAAACATCACTGAAAGAAAGATGAAATTGATGAAAAAAGCGTAGAATAGTTCCAGGATTTTTAAATTTTTCAACGTAGGATTGGTCCGTCCCAGTAAGTTATGCTTAGATACTTTTATTTGACTTGTGTCAACAATACCCAAGCCCATCGGATGAATTCAAAAATCAATTTCTGATTGATATCGTCACGATGTCTCAGATCTCTAGAGACGTCTATAGATCTGACAGAAGAGTGTGTTATCTAGTGAACCATAACCTCGTGCATAATATTTTTGAATAACCAATGACACCTTGCGGTCCAGTGATACCTAGAACTAACCCTAACTGTACGCCGGATGGGACTTACAAAAAAATAAATAATGAAATAAAATAGTTCGAACGAAAATGTTAGGAACCGTGGACTTAATTCAGTCAATCAGAAAACGAATTTCCCCTCTTTAAAGAGATTCAACAAATGGAACAGCACCATTTCATAAGTTCTAGAGCTTTCAACAATTTAATATAGTTCCAAAAACTCAACACGTCCCTACCTTTCTCTCCAAGTAGAAAAATACTTTTGAATTCTTTTTTTTAGTAATGTTTTACAGGGAGCGCAATTCGACAGTAACATATTTCATAAAATTAGTAACGACTTACATCTAAATACAGTCCGTTTGTATACATGTTGAATAAAGTTTCAAGTGTAAGTACGAAAGGCGAATTTTAGGTGCGGCAGGAGTTGGATCAGAGAAGAACGACAACCATTTCACGAGATAGAAATACTCCGAGTTCTACCTCATGTCGCACCTCCAAATATATGTAAATAATACGAAACGTCGGGCGATGAACGTGTCCAAGATGGACACGTGGATGAAGCGCTCAACAAATACTAGTGAACGGGTACCGAAAGTATGATCGGTATCACAGCACTTACGACAGACGAAGAGAAGCGCGACGTCCTCCGGCAATAGGATGAGGTTTCCAGCATGGAATTGGATGCTGTCCGGATCCACAGCTCATGGCGTCGCTGGCTCGCGGAACACTGAGATGCTTGGCCTCTCGATCGGGAGAGACGACGTCCGCGATGGCGCAATCTGTTTTTCAATGGTTATACCTAGAACAAAAATAATAATAATAATAATAATGATAATAAAGAAATAAAATAAAATGTTTAAGCAGTATCGACGTGGGTATTAGAGTATTTATTATCAAAGCTGACTTCATGTACTTTCAAGTACAGAATGAGGTTTTGTGACTGGTGCCACAAATAACCACAAGGCTCTGCGTATGGTTACTTGTTACTTTTTTAATTGAATGGTCTCAGTGAGTTTTCGAAAAGGTGCAACTTGAGGGGTATTTGATGAGCGAAAACGGGTCTTGTATTTAGAACTTGCTACGTCATCCGTAGTAGTTACTAGGTACGTCACAAGCGTTCTTTCCACGCGTTTTTTGGCCATACATGGTGGAATTTGGAGCTGAAAATGTGTAATTGTGGGTTATTGAGGGGGCTAAATCCGAATTTGAGGTACAAAGTGGAAAATTCCTACCCATGCGCAGACCCCATTCTTGCACAAGTTGTAGTAAATATGACTGTTCAGTAATTGACGATAGACAGATTTAGGTACCTGCATGACTAAGGGTTATTGCTTGAGGAAGTGAAGGCCTCGCTGGCATAGACACGACGGTAAGATTTCTAGGAAGTTTAGGAAGAGCAACGCGCTGCTGAGCGGGGGGCTGACTTTGGAAAAACGATTGCTGTTGGTTGATATGTTGTTGAAGTTGCTGCTGCTGAAGTGTTTGTTTCTGCTGCTGCAGTTGTTGTTGTTGCTGAAGTTGTTGTTTTTGCTGCTGCTGCTGCTGTAGTTGTTGTTGTTGCTGCTGTTGGAGCTGATGCTGCTGCTGCTGAAATTGCTGTATCTGTTGTTGAGATGGGTGATATATCTGATGCGGTTGTGGATAAAACTGAGTGGGTTGAGTCTGCGGTAGCCGCACTAAAGGTGGTATGGAGCTGTGTGCAGCACCCATGAACCTGACAGCAGCAGGACCTCCTCTCCTCTCTCCACTTCCCTGTGACAAACAATCAGAAATTTATGTATTATTGGTTTGACAATGGAATACAAGATATCAGAGCAAATTATGATTGGTTTGTGAAAAAGTTCGTAGCATGACGAACCATCATTACCTGCGTATGCTGCTGTATTTGTTGATACAAAGGGGCCATCCTCACTAAAGATTTAGCCCTGTCGAGAGGAGTAATCTTTCGAGGGTGATTGAATAGTTGTTGATGCGACATCTGCAGTTGATGTTGATTATTAACAGGGAACTGCTGGACTCCTGAACTTCTCTGAGAGGCGATTGGTAGATTCAACCTTTGTTGAATCGTAGGCGTTTTGGATGGAGGTGCAGTATGTTGATGTACAGTAGGACTAGGTTTGTTGGTGCGAATGGGTGTTACCTGCGCCAAAGAAATTCAAATAATTATTTATTATAAAAATATTGTAAAAATGGTTGTCTGGAAAACGACGACTATTGTGAAAAAGAGTAAGAAGAATTACTGGAGGAAAGTAGGAGGACTCTTGAACACTCACCTCAATTTCACCTGTATTTGTGAGGAAGGGGAAAGACTGGGTAGTTGTTTGAGGCTTTCTTGCAGTCACATTGGGTGAGGGCCGGCTCACAGGAACTGAGGTGGTAGGTGGGGCGGCTACGACCGGCGCCATTGGGGCAGTCGTAACAGGTGGAGTACTCGTCTGCATCTTGGGCCCTTGAGTTTCAAACGCTTTGATTCTATTGCGAGCCGAAGTTATGTACCTTAAAACAAAGATAATAAATAAATCATTTCATGCTCAGCTTCAAGCACTCAGCACATACTCACTAAACGAAAGTACTAAGGAAGGATTTTCAAGCAGCTCCACTTCAATCCAGAAACAGCGTGCAACAAAAAAAGAACTAGAGCACAGAACATCAAAGTCGAAGTGTTTCGAATACATTCAGTCATGTCACGACTGCTCGAGAATGGAGGAATGGTTAATTTGCGTGGGGGGCTGAAGATATTTAGCCCATCTTGTTATTTGGAATGTCGGAACACTGTTAAGAGGATGAAATACATTATTAAATCGATCCGGGAATGAAAAACTAAGATGAAAATCCAAGGAGTTTGAAAAAGAGGCGGTGAATTGAGGAAACTGCAAAGGAACTTAGATGACATCACCAATCACAAAGCAGATATCCTAAGTTTGGGTAAGGCGTGGAAACTACCGTTGCACAACGGTAGTACTGGATCTCACACGAATACCATTCATAGCCACAGAGGAGGCCGTCTTATTCAGCCCGTCTTATCAAAAGAGTTTGTAGGCAGCTGATCAATCAGAAAAGGAACTTAGTTGACATCACATGGGTGAAGTGGCGCTGATCAATCAGAAAAGGAACTTAGTTGACATCACACGGGGGAAGCGGCAAAAGAATAATACAGGTGTAATTTGAATTCAGAAACTTAACTAAATTACAGAGAAGTAATTTCTGCGGTGTGACTTCATTTTCATTACTTTTCAGTGAATAACTTTCAGGAAAAAAAAAAAGAAATGCAAAAGGCCCGTGAGGAAGATCTACCAACCTGTCACATACCCTAATTAATAGATAGTTGTATATTAAATTTATTTTAAGCTGCAAACATGACATTTCAAAAATTGCATTCGTATTTTTGAGGGGATTACCTTGAAGCAGCTTCGTCGGCATCATTAGCTAGTACTAAGTATCCATCACGCCAAACCCTCTCAAGCATAACTAGATGACGAAGAAACGACGTTTGACTCCCATACGGCCGCTGTCAAATAAGAAAGAGACGAACAGTTGAAACTTCAAGTATATCAGTATACCTACGTTATAAGTAAGTTTTGAGGAATATAAGTTATGAGGATATTGCAGGAAAACTGAATAACAATTATACCATTGAACAGTTGAGTTGATTGAATTGAATACCTGCAGTTCAGTCCACAATTGTTTCGTTTTCTTGTCAAATTGCAGAGTCGATTGGTAGCGTTCCCACGAGCCATCTGGAGTGTTGGGGCCTTGATATTCGAAATTAGCAGTGAGGCTGACTTCAGGGTAGGTAGGTTCATTTTTGTGATGGCTCGAGGATCCATTGACGCTTGATCCAGTGAGCACAGTGCCAGCCGAAGGACTGCCAGTAGACGTGGAAGCAGAAGATGTGGCACTTCCACCCTGCTGCCCAATGTTGAGGTTGCTTAGAGTTCCAATATTTACATTACCAAACTTGACCTGGAATAATCAAAAGGCATTGTTACAGCAATCACCAATCACTGACATACTCTACCTACTTTTATTCGATGTTTCAATAATTGAGTAGATAACTACAAGTACACCCCAACATAGCATCTGCAGGACACAATAACGCTACTAAATCGAAAATATTCCTTCAAGATGCATACCTGAATTCTAGCTTGTTGCTGCGGCTGCTCACCGAGTAAAGTAGCCAATCCACTGAGAGACATGACGTCTTCATCTGTTTTACTGTCATCGTGAGTCCCTTCAAGCTTCTTCTTAGAATCATCATCCTGAGGTTGTAGCAGCTCATCATCACTGTCACTTACCGGTATGTCCAGAGACATTAATATTCTGAAAGCGGATTCCATTAGGCAAACAAAAGAGTATTACTTAGGAGTAACGTTAAAACAAACAATGTATGGTTTGATACTCCAAGATCAATTTTATAAGGCCATTCAGAAAATTTCAGATCTAAATAATTCATGTTGAAAACAAGGTTCATTTCGTAAAGAGTTCTTAGGTACCAAGCAATGAATAACTTACTTTCTGCGATAGTTCTTGTAGAAGTTCTGGTTAGAGCTAGGAATTGCGGTGGGATCAGGATACTTAAGTCTAAGGTCGGCGTAATATCTACATAGCTTGCAGAGAAATAAGTTCACAGAAAGTCTAGCGGGTATCCCATCTTCTGCTAGCATTAGGTTCAGTCTGTCAGCTTCCGCTCCAAGGGAGAACAAATTGTTTCGGTTCAACCTCTTTCTGCAGATCCCGCACACGGTGAAGTACTCGACCTTAAAAACATTAAACAAAGGTTACATTGATGATAGACTACATAAATATACTGAAGATGAAGAAAATACGAGCAACTCAACAGGCAGAGTTCACAAGAGATAATCTTATGCTTTTTTTTTTCAATCTCCACACTTTCCCTGGGCCGAGAGCACTCCTCTCTCCAACCACTAGTTCAGGTAAGCCCAGGTCATGGGGACAGTAGCATAATATAGTTGACAGTCCTAAAATGGATAGATGTAGCTGGAGAAGACTAAGAGGGAAGCTAGGGAGCTAGAGGGATTGGAGAGGTATGAATCGAATGGATATGATTTGTAGACAAATGCCCTTGAACTCCACTACATTCAAGAAAGGTCAGAATCAGAAATGTACATAGAACAGAACTTACCCAATAGTGATGTTGTGTGCAAAACGGATAGTATACACCGTGTCCTAGTTTTTCCATGTCTATGTTCAACTGAAAAAAGCAGAATTTGGGTCATTACAGGAATTGAGTCGATGCCACATAAAGCTGTATTGTACACTTCGAAATAGTTATGCGTATGAACACTGAAGCCTTCAGAACTGGCAGTACAAAAAGGTTTTATGACATTATTGTAGTTCTAAAGTTGGAACATAGTTCTAAAGGGGTGCCATTCATAAGCGCCAAGTCGGTTTAATCCCTATTTAATGACCGTTCATAAGCGCCAGCTGTGCTCAGGAAGCTCATTAGCGGACCGTTCATAAGCGCCAGGTCCTGGTCCAAGACACATTTTGGCAGAGTTTCATAAGAGCCAGTGGGAGGGTGAACGTAGGGAGAAAGGAGAAACATCAGGAGTCCGAGTACGAGTCATGAGGGCAAAGATGCGAGAGGGCAAACACAAGCATATATGAAGCACAAGCAGCTGAATAACGCTTAGGCGGAAACTTATATTAAAATCAACGAGCAATCGAAGGGGAGAGGACCAAGAGCAAAGACGCTCGAATCAAATGATTAAGTATTAGCACTTAGGGACCACTATTGAATGACAAAATATCGAGATTATAATACTTGCGACGTGTGGGTCTTATCAGACAAGCAGTTGACATTAAAACAAATAAAAAATAAATGAAATTAATGAGAATTGATCGTGCGGGAAGTGACGTGGAGTGATTTGCCACAATTAGAACATCGACGACGCCGACGCTGAATCCGAATCTCTCACCCTGATAAAACTGCCTTCTTCACGTTAACATTCATTCAGGTGAGTCCCACAATTCTCTGCATCTTTCCCTTTTCCCCCCCATTCTGTGCGCTTAAGAACCGTACAGTGGCTTATAAACACCTGGCGCTTTTGTAAAGCTGAGGATTTGTGGCCGATGAAGTACGTGGCGTTTACGAACTTAGTGATGAGCTAAGTGATTTTTTAGGGTGGCCCTTTCGTACGATTCTTGACCCCCTCTGGCGCTTTTGTATGGCAACGTTCTAAAGTTAGCGTTTACAAATAACACAACCCTCTTAAGAATAAACAAGTCAATAAAACGAAGAAATACTTTACAACCGTAATTTTAAAATGTTAAAATATTATTTGATTAAATATTTACCTTATTAGTTATGCTTTTCTTCAGTTTTATAAGCCACTTGCGTTTGATGGTTCGTGTGGCCGGTTCCGAGCAATGAGTGACACAACACACAGAGGCTTGCGCGGGCGGTTTCAGCCGCCCGACTTTTAATTTCTCTGGGAAATTGGCCTTCCTGTCCACGTACCGGTAGCAAGCATCGCAAAGACACGACTCGCCAGTGAGGTGGGGTTCATCTAAAAATGTAAGGAAACTACGTATGAAGATAAGAGCCTCATTATTCAGGGTTTAGGTAAATACAAATTAAGATCTCCGATTGTTCGACGATGTATGACTCTGACAATATTTTCAAAACTTGAAATTGTGGTTTAACAAAAAAAAGGTTCTTTCAACCTTCAATAAGTATTTACATTGAACTACCTTCAATAAAAACACTCCAACTATTTTTCTGCTCCTTTTTTTAGAAGAACAGAAAACTCAGGAAATATCTCGCAAGATGGCGTTTTCGAAGCGTTAGCAGCCTTGAATGTCATATTTAGCGGGTTCCAAGATTGTAGTGATGAGTTGGAAGATTTAGGGCGGGATTTATAGACGGTCCTCGAGTTTCAAGGAGATCTTGAGATACTACTACTACTACGTCCTTTCACTCCGCAGGGGAGCATAGGGCCTCAGACCTTGAGATGATCTCCTCGAAATTTGGAATACGGATTCGGCTTAAGGAATCCTCGAAAACCATCTCAAGGTCTCCTTGAAACTCGAGGACCGTCTTTAAATCCCGCCCTTACTCTCCGGTAGAGCCGAACAAACTCATCAATCAAAATTGTGTAATTGCGACTTGGTTCTTCTGGAGGGGGGACATGAACCTTTCAATTCATTTAAAATAATTATCCTCAAATTCAATTCTCTACACACACGTATACATAGATCGATCATTATAAAACATGTTCCTTTACTAAACAAGTTTGAATCCTTGTTAACTAAATTGATTGAATCCTCTTACTTTCGAGTATCTTCCTTTGACGATCTTCACCTTTCAGCTGGGCAACGTGACATGGCGTGTCGAGCGAACCAAACTTGCCAAAGCAATAGCTACACACGTCTGAACAAAGGCGACCAGGATGTATCGAAAATGAAGAGCTCTTTTCGGGTATGATGAGTTTAGACTCCTTGCTGCTCAAACAACAATAGAGTGTGTTTAAATCACTAGTGAGGGACGTAATAAATAGTATAATAGGTACCAACGAATATATAGAAACGACTGAAGAACAATGATGATGATCTAACTGGCTGGTCTTCGACACATTGCCCTAAGGAAAAGAAGTGTATGTAACAGCAGGAAATCTGAAGGGAATAAGTAAATTATTTTCATCTTCACAGTAACATTGCTCCTCCGTCTATTACATTCGGCTGAAGGTATAGAGGTTCAAAAACTTACCCAGTCCCATCTTCATTCGTGCCATCTTCCTCTACGACAGCACTGGGGTCTGGAAAGGAGAAAATTCAGGTTAAATCGCAAAAAATAAAAGAAAAACGTTGTAATTAATAAACAACCATAAAAAATTCGCACCTGATAGCAACTTTTTAGTTTCACCCCCAGTCTTCTCATCAGCTGATATCTTCATGAAAGAACACCAATCATTAGTAAACAAAGATCAGGAATACGTGAGAAAACAATACAAATCGTAATGGGCAGACGATCATGTACACACCTCTGAACATATACGATATTCCAACTTATTTGATGTTGCCAAATCATCTTCTGATCTCTTGTACACCATATGTTTTTTATCGCCGGTTCTATTGAGTTTAATTACTGCTTTTAAAGTGCCTGTATACCCATCAGATCTAAAAAAATAAAAAAACAATTAAAAAAAATCAAACGTTAAAAATACGGACCAATATAACTTTTTTTTAATATATTCAACCATACAAACCTTTTAGGAGGTTTTTCTTCAGGTACTTCATTGCTGACGCTAGACAGTGATTTCAGGCCAAGTGCTTGTAAAACCGATTCTTTCATTTGCTTCTGTTCCTCAGTTAAATTTTCAACGAGTTCTTCTTTTTCAGTTTTCACATCGGTTATGAGAGGTGTTTCCATCAAGTCTTCCGTCTTTACCGCGTTTTCTTCCGATAGATGGGCTTCGGATGGAACTACATCATTTTCCGAAGGTGGGTCCACTTGGGTGGTGATATTGGTAGAGTCAGGTAATCCTTCGTCGTGCTCTTTCCCGTGCGACAAATCGTCTTCAGAAACATAGAGAGACAAATCTCCAAAAGAATCATCCAGGCCTCTCGGGTTATCACAGGTAGTCGAGTCGGCATCCCTCTTGAGTTCCTCACTCTCCTGAGAACCGTCATCTAGAGCAGTGTCTTTCTTGTCAACTGGCGAAGGCACTTGATCAGGCACTTCAGTTTGAGCGTTTGTTATCAAGTCGATATCTTTGCTACAGCCGACGTTATCATCTGCCTTAGGGAGATCGTTGGTCTCTTCAACTGATTTAGGTAATACGTCATTTGTGGGCATCAACCCATCATTAGATACGTCAGTCTTCATGCATTGCTGCACATTTGCCTCATTAATAGTATTATCCAAACTTTCACATTTTGTTAGAACTATATTGTTAGTTTCATTATTCAT
Source organism: Lygus lineolaris (assembly GCA_030264115.1). Lineage (NCBI taxonomy): Eukaryota > Metazoa > Arthropoda > Insecta > Hemiptera > Miridae > Lygus > Lygus lineolaris. Next base: position 23,997,705 of record JAEMON010000004.1, read on the forward strand.
GATGTTTCTTCCGAGAACTGATGGCAGTAGCTGGGCTTCAGACTGCTCATTCAAAGGAGTCGAAACGGGATTATCATCAGCAGAAGCCACAACTACGGTTGCTTGTGTTGGCACATCAGGAACGGGAGGTGAATTAACAGAGCTTACATCGTTTTCAACCTTAATGTCCGCAATATTGACTTCAAGTATTGCATTGGCTTCCTCACCGCCCAAAGATGTAGCTTCGGCACTAACAGAAGGAGCCACTTTTAAAGTAACTGAATTGTCGTCACAAGCGAGCTCTGAACAAAATACATTTGCTACGGTTGTTGTTTCTTGTTGCTCAGTCACGTCCCCACTCGCAACAGGTGGATCAGGTACAGATGATTTACAAGCTTGATCCACGATAACATCATCACATTCCTCATTATTGTCATCCAGAACTGGAGCCAAACACGGTTGGGAATCTTTAACGTCAATATCAGCTACAGGTGGAACTTCCAGTGAACACTCTTTTACAGGTGGAACTAGAACATCCATATCCTCAAACTTGACATCAGATTCTGGTTTCACAGCATTATCGTCCACAACTATCGGTGATTCTATCTCCGTCTCTTCTCTCACTTGGGGATTGTCAACATTGGATTTTTCCTCAACCCCACTAGACTTGGTCCAAGGTAATGAATTACTTTCTTGAGTGGTAGAAGACATCAAAGAGACGTCAGAAGCCCGGCCAGCATCATCATCTTCGTCTTCATCGTCTTCCAACACAGAATCTCCAGTCTCCTCCACAGTCCCAGATTCTTTACTTCTTTTCTCTTTCTTATTGTACTTCCTCACATACATGGAACATCGCTTCCGTTTTTTCTTCTTCTTCATTACTTCACCTTCGTTCGTAACAGATGTAGCATCGGTCGCAGCAGTACACCCAACGGCATCCGGTTTGTTCCCGGCCTTTTTGGCAGTAGGTCCGGCTTTGGTTGATACTTGCTGGGGTTTCAGCTGATTAGAATTATCTTTTTTGACAACAGCTGTTTTTTTGGATCCGACACTATCCTTCTTCACCGAAACATTCCCCTCTTTTTTCATCGGCAATTCGTCTTCGAATTTCAAACCATTTGCATCATTCGAACACAAGTTAGAATTCGAATCTTTCTCAGTTTTCAATTTTTTCCTTTCTTCGATTCTCTTCTTTTTGTCAGCTAGTTTCTTACCACTTCGAAGGGAGATCGGCACTCGTTTGTTCGAAGATATTCTAGAGGATTTCCTGTTGGTCCCAGACTCAGTGTTCAACTTCTTTTTAAGAGTTCTTATGCCCAAAGGATCAACCTTGTAACCAGGTTGATTTCTGGATTTTTTACAACCATCTTTGCTGGTTGGTTGATTTCCTTTCACTTTTTTAGCTGAAGTTGAAGAGGTTGGATCAGGGTCCCTTTTTCGCTTTACGCCACCATTGCTTGCAGCACCGCGAGCTTTTTTCGGACCCATGATAAGAGCTGATCTATTTCGATAAATAAGGTGATCGATCAACGTAGGTTTATGTCTAAGAATCGCTCGTTTGGCAGTCAGGAAAATTTCTTCTAAGGGGAAGTCGGATTGGTGAGATATACGCTTTCTTCGACCAGAACCCTCCTCCACGGTTGAATCATGCAAACACAGGCAAGACGATAGCTCACTCAAACTACAACTGACAAGTTCGACTTCACAACTTGTCCCACCTTCCCCAGACATGACCAAGACTGCTCATACAGCATTATTCACAATCACACTTTATCACGCGAAGAACCTGAAATCAGAAGAAAGTGATTCTATTAATAAAAAACCTACATACTATTAATATTATATACATGTCAAGAGCATACTGGTAGGTACTTTGGAAAACTGTCGAAAAATGGAAATCCTAAATAAGCGTTTGTCTCACGAGGATTGTTCAAATCAGGGTGGCAGCTCTTCACTATTATGGGTTGAGGGTGGAAGGATCTTGGCTATCTTCCTGTTTAACTCTGGTTTTATTATCCGACTTGTTTCGCAACTACGTGTTGCCTCATCAGAGATTTATAGGTTTATTATGCGGGCTTGTCCGCTTAGTCATCAATCTTAACTTATTGTGGTACATGAGGGGTTCTTGTACAGTAGACATCATACAAGTTTATACAGTTTTTTATGCGGGCTTGTCAGCTTGTTTTCAACATTAAATTATTAAGGTACATGAAGTGGTGCTCGTGTACAGATCTCATCGTAAGGTTTATAATTATTAGGCAGCTTTTTCGCTATATTGATCGATATTGGATCTATAATGGAGCTTGATGGTGTTCTCATATGGAATCATCATAGCAAGTTTGGAGTACCTGATGATATTGCGAGTAGGGGTAATATAGTGACATACATTAGCCTTTTTTAGTACAAAAAAGTGGTAAAAAGGGAACTTGAAACGTGTTCGAAAACTCTACATTATAATGGATAATAAAACCAGAGTTAAACAGGAAGATAGCCAAGATCCTTCCGCCCTCAACCCATAATAGTACGTCTACGATGGCTACCCACAAACAAATTCCCTGACTTCCAGAAATTTTTCCAGATTTACTCTCTTGCGATTCCTTGCCATTGAAAGAAATCCAAGAAAAATATAACGGAATACTGGTGGCGTTCCATTACTAATTTGCTTCCATTATCATAATTAATCACTGAAACACCATCAATATTATGAAAGGTCAGGTGTAAAAATAATCTACAAACCAAAGTAGACAATTCAGAATCGGATTCTTGTCCAATCTTTGTTATACAGAGAGTCCCACTTTCGGAACCACGAAACTTTCAGGAATCGATTCCTTGGACCCTTTCGAACAAAAAATGTCTCATAGAAATTGTCTTGAAACGCTTGGTTTTCGAGTTTTCGTCTTTCCAAGTTTTTCTTCAAACTTTTCGCTATTTACGCCTTTATGGCCTTGTGGTTCAGATAATATTTGCCCAACATCTAATGGCATCGCTGGAAAGAGCGGAGAAAACCCAAAAACATGAATCTTAATAAGGCTGCATCACTTGACTCTTGAGTTGCTTAAATAACGGATACCAACGTTAGGACGCAAGGGAATTTCAAGTTTTTTGTATTTTTTCATCCATCCTTTTCGTCTAATTTTAGTTTTAAATTTTTTTCCCCCTAATTCACCACCCAAAGCCGTACCGTTTTCAGTAAAAACTTCTCCAGGGTCGGAGCTTTCCGATAGTACCTAAATAATTTATTATGATTAGGCCAAGACTTGACTAAGATATTAGGTACTGTTTTCTCAGAAGAATAGGGGCAAATCTCTGTAACCGTGGTTGTCTGGCAAGGGTGGGCAATCATGAGATACTTTCTTCGAGGTTGCGATTTTGTTTTTGCTTCATGTTCAAGTTCTTTGGGTGCTAAACACGAATCTGAGGTTAATATTGGCAATTTTGGATCCAAAATCGATTGTTCGAAAAAAAGGTGTTGTTTAACGACACAAATTGAATTCGGCACTGTTAATGAACAAAAAGAAAGTATCTGACAAACCATTTTTATTTTTAAAATATTATCGAAGTAAAAAACCATTTTTTTTTTTTTTTTTTACTTGGCCTTATCATAATAAACAATAAGTATACTTTCGGAAAGACCTGATTCCGGAGACGTTTTCCCTGAAAACCGTACGGATTTGGGTGGCGATTTAGGTAGGTACGTAGTAATTGAGAAAGGCGGATGAAAAAATACAAAAAACATAAAATCCCGTTTCGTCCTAACTTATCCGTAATTTAAGCCACTCTAAACTGAACGATGTAGCTTTGTTTAGGCTCATCGTTTGAGGCCTTTTCTTCCCAACGATACCATTAGATTTTCTGTTGGACGAATATCAGCAGAGGTACAAGACCATAAAAGCTAAATAGCGAAAAGTAACGGAAAAACATAAAATGGCTAAAACTCGAAAACTAAGCGTTTTAAGAAAACATACGAATAGACCTTTTTTGTTCCGAAAGTGGGACAACCTATATACCTACGCCCTTTTAAAGGTACCTGTCGCCACAAAGATTTCACTGTATTTTATAGCTAGACCCCGAAAAAATCAAATCCTCAGAGGAGATTCAATCAGTTATACACAAATATGATATTGAACACAACACTCTCAACTACGAATGAAAACAGTAGAAGTCGGATAGCATTGAAGTGGGATATTCAAATTTGAGAATCATTGTGCAGGGTGCGCGGACGCCCGGCTCGAGAACGGCCTCAACGATGCCCCGACACAGCTCAAAATCCTTTTTATTATTGTTCACGATTGTGATTTCGAAAATTCATCGATTTGCGTATGTTATACAATAATGGTTACATACTTTACGACGTGAATCATAATTTTAAGTCTATTCCATCCAGAGAAAACTGGAAGAAACTGATGAAAACCTGGTTTTTCATAGGTTTCTTCCAGTTTTCTCTGGATGGGATAAACTTAAAATTATGATTAAAATCGTAAAGTATGTATATGTAATTATGATTGTACAACATACGTAAATCGTTTAATTTTCGAAATCACAAACGTGAACAATAATAAAAAGGATTTTGAGCTGCGTCGGGGCAACGTTGAGACAGTCCTCGAGCCGGGCGTCCGCGCACCCTTAAGTTTGGCATGAAATTAATGGACCGTCATTACGTTGTACCCTTTAACGGCAAAATTACATGATTTAAAGACTGCAAATTGTTTTTGACGAAATTCCCTGACTTTTCCATGTTCCCTGACTTTTTGACGAAATTCCCTGACTTTTCCAGGTTTTCCAGGTTGAGTGACCACCCTGTCGAATATCTTCAGGGTAGTGGGAAGTATCCACAAATATGGAATCCTAACTTTCTAAACCAATAATTACGTACATCAAGAGGGATTTGTTCAGTTTCAGGATATCCAATTAGGAAATTTATAATAATCAACGTTAAGAAAACATGATGTTTTTTTCTCACTTTCTGAAATTGAAAAGCGTATTTTCTTCCTAACTCAATCTTGTCCAAAACTGTTGTTTTTTTTTACCTACTTACTCTAGAAATCTAAGTTATTGTTAGACGTTTCAGAAGGTCAGAAAATCGTGGTTTTTTCATAAGTTGATCAATAACATCTGGTAATAAGAAGAGAAACACAAAATGTCGGAGTTGAAGGATTGGAGATATTTGAATAAAAATTCAAAGCGTACCTAGTAGTTACCTCGAACACGAGCAACGTAACAGAACCCG
>JAEMON010000004.1:24020070-24034725 GCA_030264115.1 Lygus lineolaris
CCCCCCCCCCCCCCCCCTCGAGCCCTGTATCTGAGCTTTCTCCATACTCTCGCGCGAACGACCACGCTTTTCCTTTATTTTACTGTAATTACACGTTATTTTGCCTAGTTTTTTCTCCTATTTGTTTAGGAATAGTTGATGAACATGATTATTGTTGTTTTTTAGAGATTGAAGCTCAGTTTCAATCGAATAGAGGAACCTAGGTACCTAGCTGGGAAACAGCCTGCTCTTCAAACGAGGTGGATCCCACCCTTCCCTCTCCAGACATTTCTCATTTCATTTTTGTTTTTGTACACTAGTACACTCCGTGATAATCCCTATGGAGGCTGAGTTCGCCGCAATATAAAATAGAATTGGTGGCTATAACAACGGGGGAAGAGAAGGGTAGAAGACAGATAGGAGCAGGTAAGGATTGAAGGTAGATGGTGGTGGGAGGAGAGGAGATATCGACCACTTCTTGTTGACGGAGAGAAGTCGGAATAATAGTTTTAGAAAGTTCCAGTAGGCAACAGCACAGGACAGAGTGCGATACGCCGAAAGGCAGGTTCAGGGCCAGGGACACTTTTTCACTTCCCGCCAATAGGCGGGCTAAGGGCCCAATGAGTTAAGATAAAACCCTTTTCATAAGGACCCACACTAATTTGTCTTAGAGGGCATGAGGGATGTGACAACCTTGATTTTGGTAGGTCATATGACGTTAAATTTTCCATTTACTGAATCAACTGATGATTTTAGATAATCCTCAATAGGAGACGTGAAGATTGCTCTAATGAGTAGGTAGCGTTTCTGCCATATTTCCTCAAGGACTTACTTTTTCAGAAATAGCTGTAATAGGAGCCATTGCATTCACCACAGAATATGCATTTACCTTTAAAATTCTAACAGTCTACGAATCATCTAGTATGTAAGTGCAAAATGGCATCAACTTCAAGTTGGAAACAACATAAAAACATCTTGATCTAAAACTGACTAATTTCAGATAAGTGACTCGACTATTCGGAGGTCAACAGATTTTAAATGATCGAAACAGCTCAAGTAGTCTGGCCACTAGAATTTGAGGGTCGTAAAGGAATGGACGATACCTAATCAGAATAACTGCTGCATTTGCTTTCTTGGTAGTCTTGTAGTCCTGCGCAGCAATGAAGCATGAGCACAGCTAGAGCTTGGAGGCGTTCTTCACTCTTCCCTGCCAAGAAGGCCACCTTCGCTTTGGCAGCAGCATTCTCTAATGACTGTTCTTCTTTCTGAAGGGAATGGTGGTTGAGGCTCTCAGAGTCAATAGCATCCTTCAATTTGCCAATCTATATTAAGACAGAAAGGTACACGGTGAGTTGGGTTCCATATTTCAATACGGACGTAGGAAAACCGAAATTTCATTTAATGATAAATGTTTTAAAAATTCACTACCGCACATTCCTGACTTTACACCTAGTTTTATAATAGATTTTGATGGTTTTGGATGCATCCAAAGTGGATGTTTGTGGTGGAAGAACTGCTTCAGTTCTGCACTAACTATAGGTAGGCACCTAACTACAAGCAGTTCCTCCACCACAAACATCATCAGTCATCAGGCTCATCACCCATAGTTTCGTTCACTCTGAGGCACATGTTTTGATTCTCATCCCAATTTTTGACCAACACGAACATCAAAAAAACTTTGGCTAAGTGAGTGAGGACTAAAACAAACAGGCCTATCAAAATCTTACCATGGCGTCAATTTTGACTTTCCTGGCAGCTGGAGGCAATTCAGCGAACAGCATCTTACCAGATGCCTTGGCTGCATCCATAACTTCCTCGTCATGAGGTCGGGACAGAAGTAAGTCCAATGCTTGACCGATTTCATCGTCACTCGATGTGGTTAAATTGAACAAACCCTCTTCAGCCAGTGATGTCTGGAACAATATCAAGGTAAGATTGAATGTACGTACCTACCTATCCACAATGTAAGTAGCAAGTTGCCCGTTCTTTTGAATGTCTAATTTCCAAGTGGGGAACTTGCATTGACTTTACATGAATGATTAATTTTTACCACTTACTGCTTTCTAGAAAGCTAAGAGAAACCAACGAATACAGGTACAATTTATTGCATTTTTAGGGGCTGCTGCTCTTTAGTCTGTGATGTGAAGCCAGTAGGAGAATTAACCCAAATATCAGCGAAATCTTCTTCTTTTTTTTTTTTTTTTAAACACTCATAGCTTTAGTTTGAAATTGCATGTCTCTGATGAGTAGGTAGGTGAAGAACACGACAAACTGAAAAGTTCAGTTCAAACACGTAACACAGATTGGCAGAAAGAGAGGACCAGTTGAGTTATCTAGAGGAGGAGGAATTTCCTTCTTTCATGAGGAGGGATATTGAACATGGATGCTGTACAGTAACTATGGATACTCCATACAGCATTCAGATAAAAATTGTGATGTTTTGCTCGGTTGGGCCGACAATGACTCTCAGAGCTCAGAGGTCTTCTTGGTGCAGGAAAGCATTCACAAATTGGGCTAAAAACAGATGTATTAAGCTCATCGGGATAATAGTAGGATAGAGGGAAGACAGAATGTAGGACAGACGCGCCTGGTTTGGTAGCAGTAAAATGGGCCACGACCTAGAACCCAGCTCTAGGTTTTTGAAAAATTTAAGTAGTGGATACACACATGATTTTTGCCACAGTGATCCGAAAACGAGGATCTTAAGTGATTTTCATGTTGAATGGGTTACCTATGTAGTACGTGGGTACTAGTCGGGGTGGAACGCGTTTCTGCGGGCAATACCACAATTCGTTTCACCGGAATGTCTATTGGGACACACCAAGGGGATCCACAGCGGTGGATTCTTAACCTATCCTAATTCTAACAAGGAAAACTGTTTACAAAAGAAAGACTATTTAAGAGGAGAAGAAGGATAAGGAATCGTTCAGTTATGAATTCCTTATGGTATTTATTAGTTTATAATGCAGTTCAAATATTCGTATTGTACAGAAGAAGAATTCTTATATTTAATTACAAAATGGCCAATTCGGCAATTGAAGAGGGCTTCAGAAACGTCAAGGTTTTATTGGACCTTTCCGTCGTATTTTCAGGGACCAAATTGTGGTCTCGCCCTTAGAGCAATGGGTTGGCGTCAGGAAACTCTTGCTTGTTTCCTGCCAACTGAAGATTTAGAAACTTCAAAGGATTTGGGGCTTTTTCAGGTAACACTTGCTAGTTACTGCCCTCTAGATGATATTCTTCTTAAAATCGTGACACGAGAATTTGGCCACACTCCACTGAATATCAGAGAGAAACTCCTTAACATTAAATAGACTAGAAAAGGATGAGGAAGTATTATTCTGCCCGGGTGACACTCCGTCTACCGGAAGGCAATACTTTCTTGATTCTTGAATTAAGATTAATGATTTAACGAGCTTGAATATAGGGAACTCGACCCTGACAATGTGGCTTATTGCGCCAACTTCTGCGACCTAGGGTTTTCCCCTTCGGTGCTGTGTTTTACACAATTTATCACAAATTAAGACCTCCAAATTCGAGGATTTCACGCGACTTGACGAACACCTTGTCAAGTCGGAAAACACGTTGCTACCTAGGGTTTTCCCCTTCGGTATTGTGTTTCAATAATTACGACCTCAGACTTTGAGGATTTTACTACGACAAAAGTCGGAAACACAATTAGGAACGGAAGAGCATTCACCGGGAATGTACCAAATCTTCCTGAAAGAGGGATTCTTATGCTGAGTTGGCACGCCGTCAACCAGAACATACACTCTTTCTCTTTTTAGGTGTGATTGGCACAGGTCACCACTCTCCCACTCTGAGGTTGAATATTCCAAAAGAAAATTGGAAACTATTTTTAGCAAAGCTCGGGAATAGGGCCCAAATTTCGAACAGCTATTCAGCAAAGGCTCGGTTGCTTAAAACAATACTTGAGGGACTTCTTTCGGGGGATGTTTCAACCCAGAAGTGGTCAAGTGAATGACGAATTTCGCAGGCTGCTCCCGCCTCTTATAGGCCTTTTAGTTCCGTTGTCGGCCGCGGGAGGCGCTGTTCGTCGACGGCAGCGCCGAGCGCTCACTCCCGGTACTACGACTCCTGGGGTCGATCGGAGCACTAGGTGATCACGCCCGGTACTACCATCTATCGGGGCGGTTTCTCTCAAACAGTAGAATATGATGTCGGACAAAGCAAATCAATATATAACTTTTGAATACAATTGGTTCTAGGAAATTTAACAGAGGAGAGTTGAGGGGAGTAAGGTATAGCAAATCTTGGAAAAATAATGATTATTTAATTTTATGCAGGAAGCTAATTCTTATATAATGTGACAAAACCTAGGTCCATTGGAAAGGACAATTGAATTTATCTTGGTTACATCTTGAAATGAATCATACTAAAGTCGAATTTGAAATGAATTTAGAATTGGAAAAGTTGACTTACTACACCTACATCCTACAGTATTTTACGCACTGAATTCAGATCTGAACCTCATCGACCAATGTGTGGAATGTCACCTTTGAGTGAAGCAGTAACTGCACCTCAATTTTTCAGCACCTCAATACCTCTCACAGAGAAGATTATTCAAACAAAATTTGTTTCTGTATAAAATTATTGTTTCCTTCCACCTCAACAAATCACTTCTGTGAGCTAATCCTATTAGATACTGAATTATGAGGTAAAAGATGCGGTCACATTCTTGATGTTTGCAGAAGGTCTTACTAATACATCTATGGTTACCACCGAGTGTCCATGATCCCTGCTAGATCACTCGGCTTGTCCTCATTTCCTGCTCACATCTGCAAGTTTAAGAAAATCATCGGAGGACCCATAGGAACCAGGCCCGTCTTCATTGGTTTTCAGAGTTTTTTTTTCCACATTCACAAATTCCCCATTTCAGAAAGACTTCAATGGTGTAAAGCCTAGCAGTAGGTGTGATGCAAAAACCAAAACAAAAAAAGGTACCTATTCGAATTATATACCTACACCTAATATAGCCGAGCTAAATAATATGGAAGAAGAAGAATTTAAAATGCAAGGACGTTGGAATAGGAAAGAGAAGTAATGGTTAGGTAAAAGGATAAAAATTACCAAACAAATCCAGAAGAATGCCTATAACATATGCTCAATTTTCTCCAAAATACAATGAGAAATAGTGGAAACTGTGTTGAAAATGGAAACAATTCACAAACTGGTGCTGGGAACATGAGATCATCATCCAACAGTCGTCAGATTTGAAATGAGGTTATATTATGTAACCTGCTACGGAACAGGTTACTTCATCCCCTCCAACAATTTTAGCTTCAAAAGCTCTCACAGGCTGAGGTTGTGCCCTCTCCATCCCATATTCTTTGCATCAGGTCTTCAATATTTTCGAACCTCTAAATTCACAAACTTTTCAGGAAAAATGAGTTCACGAACCAATGACATGTCCGTTATGAATGTTCATGGTATCCATCAGAAGAGAATAATCAGTCAACTGTCCGATATTGTACACCACACCACAATGATGAATTTAATATAAACTATGCTAGAAAGGGTGTGGGTAATCAAGAAACTTCCAGTTCCTCAAGGGTTAAGTAGGCGGGAGTAAAATAAAATTCAATCTACCATAAGAATAAATTGTACAGTATCCTGGTAAGTCATGTATTAGGTAGTACTTATTGATAGTTGCAGAAAACTGAAACTGAAAGAGGATTGGAACAGGGTCAACTTGAAATATAATGTAGGTAAAGAGTCATTAGAGAGGAAGAGGGTAGCAAAATTGGAGTTCTCAAACACCGCTGAAAGTACGAGTGAAGAAAACATGCAGTTAAAGACTCAGCCAAAACATACATACATCAATCTGCTATTAGCAAGCTTGACCGTAGAAAAAGCCAGTGCTATTAGCTTCACGCCCATCCTGAAAAACTTGAACATTATTCCCTAGTTTTGGTGTGATAATTTTGTTTAAAAAGTTTAAAACCAATAATTTTTACCAAAACCAACTTAAACCGGGCAATCAAGCCGGTTGTACAATAAATAAATCATCTTGCCATTCAATTCTTACATTGCCTAAGTGATAAGATAATATTCGAAAATAGATACTTCGTAAACTACATGAGGAGAGTGTCATGGAAAACACTAATCCTCCCTGAAATGAGAACACGAAGATTTAAAAACAGAATAAACCTCACTTGAAACATAATGAACTAGTGCTGGCGAGAGAAATATACAATATTAATTTACCTTCTACAGAAGTTAATGCCATGCCGAATGAAAGTGGAAGAATCTAAAAAACTAAGCACTAAGCGCAGTAAAAACTAAGCTCCCCCACACCGAAAAATACATGATTGTATATATATATGTACAGTTCAATATGAATTCGCCCCCGCACAAATCACAGCTCCCAGCTTGAAGAATTGAATCTTGTTTTGGGGTTTTCAAACAAAATATCGTTTGAAGTGCCCCCCCGCAGAATTATCTGAAAAAATTTGCTTCACAATAAAATCCAAAGAAATGTACACATTAATTAGCAAGAATGTCAGCCAGTTTGAATGGCATCAACAGTACCTACCTAACTAGAGTTCAAGCAGTTATTATTGTTAATTCCAACTTATGCCATGCGAATTAGCAAGTAGTCAGCCACTATTTATCAACCATGCATACCTAATATTCACCGCATCAATTCTACGTTAATTAACTGCAACTCGACGTTCATCGCATACACGACTTGACTTGCACTCTAGCGGTGAATACCCCTCCTACTACTCTTCTATCAAATCGAGCGTGTTCCCCCCAGACATCCCTGCGTACCGCCATCCATCCAGAAATTCCTTGTCAAATTAGTGTAGATTCACCAGATCAAGAACGTGGGAGCAGCTCAAAGTTGAACATTTGCTCACCAGAGTGCAGCTCGATTGTAGGGAGCAGCTTTCAGTTGAACATTTGCTCACCAGAGTACATAGGTACCCCTCTTGAACAGATGTCAAATCGAGCATGTTCACATTTGCTCGCCCGAGTGCAGCTCAAGTGTAGGGAGCAGCACGAAGTTGAACATTTGCTCACCAGAGTGCGTAGGCACCCCTCTTGAACAGATGTCAAATCGAGCGTGTTCCCCCTCATCCCCTCTATTTTAAAATCTGATTTGAATAGCAATAGCGAATTCAGGACCTGTCTAAGGACCCCTTCTTAGAGTGGTACCTAACCGTTTTTTCGAAATTTGTTCAGGAATGAGAGGAGGGGGTTATTAAGGAATTCGAACTGTCAAAATTATTATTGAAACAGCGAAATCTGAAGGATTGGCTCACCGCTAAACCACCTTGGCCATCGAAGACCGATTAATGGGGAATGATCGTGTATGAGAAAATCAAATTTTTTCTGCTCTTCTATTGTTATTTGGAGTAAAATAACACTGTTAATACAAAGAACAAATAGTTTATCGTTCTGGTGCGGAGAAAATTCTGAATAAAATCTCAGCTGTTTGAAAAACAGGCGGAATTCCGAGGGCCCTTGAGACACCGGGTTACACGTCACACTAAAAGAACAACTTAAAGAGGATGTGCTGAGATCACACAGGGAGCAGTGAAAAAAGAATTTATTTAAATAATTGATTATTAATTAATTAATTAATTCAATCAATTATCTAATTAAGTTAACTATATTCTCACTAATCTGGAGCTGAAACAGTGTTGTTTTAGGAGATTTTCAGTTTTGTTTGGTTGACAGGCATGGACGGGTGGGTTCGGCCAATGACAGACGACACCCGTTTCAACGTAACTTTCCCGCCATATTACAATAATGAAAATTTTAATAAATTTTCTAAAATTACAGATACATAATTTTTGCTCTGCGACTTCAATATTATTTCTTTCAAGCCATTACCTTTCAGAAAAAAATTAAAAAATTTGATGATACTTCCCCATTGTCTCCCCGTTCTACTGATGGGTCGAGCTTTCGTTCACAAAATTTTAAAACCTACTCGAAGGTCTCAATTCACCATTTACTTAGGTATCTCAATTTAGTAGATAAATCTTTCTCATGCAGAAGAATCCCCCCCTTCCGATGTAAAAGTTGGAATATTACTATTTCAATCAAATGGCAGTCAGTGCGCTAAAATTCCTTCCTATCTACCTAGATTCCCTTTTGTGGTTGTCAAGACTTCAAGGATCGACGATTTTTCCAACCAACTATTTTCATTGGTATTGTTTTATAGTATCAGAAATATTTTTTACATAGAGTAGAATGATACCTAGGTAGAATTTTTGTATAAACCTAATGCATACGTACTCAATTCAACCGTTTTCTTCAACATTTTTCTACGATACTACACTTAATTTTTCTTGCAGTATTTAGAAATTCCTCAAATTTAAAGGTGGCGATAGGAACATGCACTTTTTATACCTGGCGCCAGTTTGGAAGGGTTGAAAAAAAAATGCAGCATCGTCCAAGATGGGTACGGATTAAAATATTTTAAAAATTGGGTATTGTGACCAACAAGTTTCTTGATGGATCAGACCGAAAACATTGACATCGGAAAATCCTTGGCACTTCTGGCCTCGGCAGTGGGCCAGCCCCCAGCACCCCCTGATGATTTTGCTTAGAGCCTACGGCTAAAATTCAAGAAACATGGAACATGCTTCAGCTGCTCTTTTTGTGACAGTTAGGTGGTGACAGTTGGGTCGCATTTGTGTGACACAATTTCGTAACGTTTTCGGGTAGTTAGCTCAAGGCTAAAGCATGTTTCATGCTAAAATTAGCTTCAGGAAAAAATATATGCCAAAAACTGGCGCCAGGTACAGAACCTTGTTACCCTACCTAGTTAACTACAAACCTTAGCTACCCTGGCTAAGTTCCGGAAATTTCATTCTCGCCCGATTGGAATACTTTCTCTATAAGTAAATAAAAATAAACATAAGACAAGTTGCAATTTTTCCGTACCTACGTAAAGCCAAAGCCGCTCAAGAACGATGGAGAACAATAACAACCACACAACAGATAACAAGCGCCAGATAACGTGCAGAATAGTGCAATCGCCCGTAGAGTGCAGGACCAGGCGAGTGCGCGATGAACGTAGAGTAAAACTGCACGACGGGAATGTCACATGTAGAATTGGATCCTGTACCAATTTTAATGTATAAAACACTAATACAACTTTTCACCCATTGAATATAGATAAAATTACATAGGAATCTTCAAATCCTTGTTGGGAAATCGCTATTCAAAACTCGAAGAAAACGATCATCAACCCAAAAATATTACATTACAGATATATTTCTGTCAGCACTCCATTTCTCGTAGATACGTTGGAACTCGGTGGAGGATAAGCTAGCTATCCAACAATAGTGTTGGTCTTATCGTGGCGGTGTTCGGCGCTCAAGTCACAATTATTCACTGACGAACCACAGGAATGAACAACCACTGCAAATAGTTTCAGAAAACCAGATGGCGGGTAATTCAGTAATATTGTGAATCCCCCTAAACGTGCTTGAAAGCACCAACATCAAGAGGGAAGCGATTCTTGATAACTGCCGAATTCCGGCGTTATGTTAAAAAATAATAATAGTTCCTAATCAATGAATAATTCCTAATTATGGATTTGTATATAGGTAGGTACTGTTAATGTGTGTGATTATTTTCTGATCTGGCCAGAAAAAAGGAATTCTAGCGAAAATTGAAAGCCTTAAATTAGTTGAATATTACATAGCGAGTGGTCTTGCACATTTAGAAGCTTCAGAAGAGAAAATAATCTACTCAGCTACATTTATTATAAAGTTTGGCTTAGCAGCACTGGAAGGAAATGTGCGGTGAGTTGATAGAAAAGCTAGTTGAGTATAAGCCAGAGGAGACATAATATTCGAAGATATCACACATAAGTACCTTGCGAGAGGGAGAAGGAGAGTGATTCGGTGAAGGGGGAAGAGAGATAGAACTTGTATTGCTCCCATCCATTCCCGGGGGCGCAAGGTTGGTGGCAGATCCAGCCCGCCTCATACTCCTGTTAGCGACATTGGCTATCAGGTTCCCTAGCGTCCTACCCTGTAAAACCTCTGACGGTCAGGATATTGAGGTACACGGATAATTACATTAATCAAAAAGAAACTAGTAAGACTTCTTGAAATCAACGGGGGAATATTTGCGAGTAGCAACTGAAATTATAATAAAGATGAGAAATAATTCTTAACATTCCCCCTCTGTTGGTATTTTTTTAAACGAAGATGTTACGGAGACATCGCAGATGTATAAGACTGTATGTATGTAAGTATGTATTGTAGACTAGTGTGCAGGAATGTTTTTATACTTGAAAAACTATTCTCTCAAGGATGGTTCCAAGATAAAATTCAGGTAAAAATACACTGCCAAGGAGATGGCACAGAAGCTTCCCCACAGTGGCCCTCACAGTAGGTCACCATTAAATTTTCAGAAAACTAGAAATGACCGGTTCGCCATGCTCATGACGATAGAATGCAGGGCAACCAAAAATTAAAATACCTTTATTTTTGGACAATACAAAGCACGAGGGCAAAAAAGATTTAAAACCGCCATTTCACCTCACGCAACGGCTAAAAATCGCCGGAAAAAACGGGGTTTCTCTAAGTTTGCGCTTGCGCAGTAGATATTAGGTACTGATCCAACCGTGATGAAATTCATGGGTCTTGGGTCAGCCCTCAACTATCCTCCGAGTTTGAGCGAATAGTTCCATTAGGAACTGAGATATCGTAGTTTTAGGAAATTAACGTTTGCGCATGCGCACACGCTACAAGTGGTCCGATGGCTATCCAATTAATAGGGCACTATCTAGGGGCTACCCCGTACAATCTCTGAAAATTTCACAACAATTAGTCGGGTAGTTCCAGAGTTATGGCCATGAAACACATTTCAAAATTGCCCATGCGCAGTACTTATTACTGATACAATCGTGTCGTAATCAGAAGGGAATGTGGCCCTCAACTACACACCGAATTTGAGCAAAATCGGTCCATTACGAACTGAGAAATCGTAGTTTCAGGAAATTCAAGTTTGCGCATGCGCAAACGCTGTCAATGGTCTGAAGGCGATGCAATTCATAGGGGACTCTCTAGGGTCTAACTCGATTAATCTCTGAAAATTTCACTGAAATTGGTCTAGTTGTTCCGTAGCTACGTCTATAACAACAAATTTCAAGTTTGCGCTTGCGCAGTAGCTATTAGTGATCCAATCGTTACGAAATTAATAGATGATTGTCTTAGAGTCAGCCCTCAACTATCCTCCAAATTTTAGCGAAATAGGTGAATTAGGAACTGAGATATCGGGGTCTCAGGAAATTCACGTTCACGCTACCCATAGTCCGATGGCGATGAAATTCATAGGGGACCATCTCGTGGCTAACCCGCACAATCCCTGAAAATTTGATTGAAATCTGACCAAAATTGTGGAAGTTATGGTTGTGGCAAGGAAATGTGGACAGACATACGGACAGACAGACGGAAGGACAGACAGACACGAAACCAAATTTGTTCAGGAGGCCCTGAAAAGCAAAATGCGAGTGGAAATTTTGATTTTGGAGCACAAAATTTTTTTTCATTTTGAAAGTGAAAACAAAGCTTCCTCTGCCCTGCAGACTCGGAAGCAAAAGTAGAGGTTGTAAAAAGTTTTTCAAGGTGGGAGTTTGGGTTGGCTTTTGGCTTGACCTTTGATCAACTTTTTTTCAAAGCTGTCCCATCTCATCCGCAGGGTTGACAATATTAAT
This sequence comes from Lygus lineolaris, assembly GCA_030264115.1. NCBI lineage: Eukaryota > Metazoa > Arthropoda > Insecta > Hemiptera > Miridae > Lygus > Lygus lineolaris. The sequence goes on from JAEMON010000004.1 coordinate 24,031,757, forward strand.
GAACTCCGGGCCTATACCTGGCCTGAGCGTGTGCAGCAGGATTGGAACGAACCTTCACTTAGAAGAAACATGCCTATGGTCCTGGGAACGAATGTATGGATGAACCTACTTTATGTACATACAAGGGACCTGAATTCTACAATGAAACGAAATGAGGATGACTAACTTTCGGACTTGTGAATCTAATTTGGTATGCCATAATAATGAAAATGGAATGACTAAACATGTTAGGTAGGTACTAAAAAGGTTTTCAGTTGGTAGGATTTTTTTTTTAACTTTACTCTTTATCCATTCATTTTTTTCGGTAATCAACCCAAAAAACGATTTTGGTATAAAACCAGACACCTTCCGAACCATTTTCTTACTGGAATAAGCATTTCTTTTTAAGCACTTTTCTTAATAAGCACCTTCTTCCATGTTACCTACGATAAGCCATCTCGTTTCAGATTCATTTTTCAGAAACAGTTTGTTTATGGGAAACCAGGTGAGATGCACCCAAGATTTCGTAAATCACCCGAAGCCCAACACCCACGACTAACAATTTTTATGACCATATACCTGCAAGTTCTATTACGCATGCGCACGTCTAGGCTATACCCAATCGAAACCAATCATGCTCCAGAAGACATTCCACTATAATTCAAGTTTTACCCAGGTACTTGCGGCTCTATACTTGAAATATGGTTTGTAACCTAAATCATGGAGAAGCTGTAACTCTATCCTCTCCGGCTGCCTTGTTGCTCCCAAGACGTTGTTAAAACATAATCTCAATGGATTCATGGAACATTCGAAGGATTGTACTTACAATATCTTATTCGAGGACACACCGAGCCACGACTACCTACCTACTAGTAGGTACCTACCCGCTATAAATGGGGCAATTTATATCATAACAAAGATCGTTCACACAGATCTTCTAAAATGACGGTAGGTGAGGGCTAAATGGTGAAAATAAGTAAAAATGGATTACAGAACAAATAACGAGAATTTAAGTGACGATGCAAATTAAGATGATCGCTCTTGAAGTAGGTAGATACCTACTATCTACCTAAAAAGTATCAGGAAGACCCATGCTGAATTTAAACTACCTACTAATAACCCTTTCCACAAAAAACTGAATATGGAAGTGATTTATCCATCGCAACGGACTAAATCACTCGCTATGAAGTTGTGGAAACCCATTTCAATAAATACAAACCAGAGTTCTAGTTCCACGAAAATAATGAGTTACAAAGTTAAATCGATTTTGACGGTTAGGGTATCAGTAACCATCAGTAACTGATGTTACAGTAATGTTACTGATGATGGCCTAACCGTCGAAATCGAATTGACACTGTAAAGGAGCGTCCACACTATGCCAATTGGCATCGTTCGGCTCAAGCCAATCTAAAGTGGACGCGTCGTTCGGCCTTGCTGACGAGCCAAATGCCGACCCAAATGGGGTCTGCGCATGAGAAATAAAAATTGGAAAAAAACCCATTAATTATGTTATTTGAGTTGCCATGACTAGTAAACACTATTTATCAGGACAAAAAACTCCATGTGAGAGCAGAAATCGTAATGTTAAAATGGAATGTTTTGAATTTCGCGGGGGGTGTGACGTAGGTACCTCCAGAGGTACGTACGTCACCACCCCCTGCTGTCCCTTTGGGCAAAGCTATTCAATTCGTTTGCTTGACTGAGCACTGGCTCTCACAATCTGAATTGGAAAATGTTGAGTTAGAGGGTTTCAAACTGGTGGCTGGCTTCTGCCGGCAAAAGGGTCGACATGGTGGGTCGGCAATCTTTGTTTCATCGTCAACAGACTACAGGATTGCAGTGAGGTCTGATTTGGTCAACCTATCAGTTGTGAATGTTCTAGAGTGTTCAGCAGTGGAGATAGCTGGAACCTCGACTCACCCATCAGTGATATTATGTTCTGTATACAGGCCATATGGATCTGACTCTGATGTTTTTTTGAATCTACTGGAATGTATTCTAGCAGCAGCAATTGGCAATAATGGAAAACTTTATATATAGCTGGGGATTTTAACATTGACTTGATCTCTTCTTCCAAGGTGAAAGATGACTTCCTATGCCTTCTTAAGTCTTTTGGAGTCGGCCCTTCTACATTTGAAATTACTAGACCTGCATCAGGTCGATGTATTGACAATGTGCTTTCCAATTCTCCTCTACCAACAACAACTGAAATACGGAACAGCTTTGTGTCTGACCAGTCATCTTTACTATGTTCTATTGTCTTGGAGGTGCCAGTAACCAATGTCCAGTATAAATGGCGTAGATGCTTCAGCCATTCCGCAATTGCCATGTTCTCGGAGAGTCTTGATCTCATTGATTGGTCTAATGTTTTCATCCATGACTCAATGAATGTACGCGGTATGTATGTACGCGGCCTTCAAAAATCTCTTTGATGCTTCGTTTCAGCAGTGCTTCCCAGTCAGGCGGGTTAAAGATGAGACTGTGGATAGAATCAAAAGATTGGTTAACAGATCTCCAGCTGTTATAGCTTCACGAGATAAGATACACTATTTGCGTGATCGTGCATCAATCAACCATGAAACCAAAAGAGTGTATAGGATCGAACTCAGACGTCATTCGGCGCTCCTTAAAAGAACTAGACGAGAAATAAACGACTCTTCCATAGCTGAGTCACCCAACATCGCGAGGACAATGTGGGGTATTGTAAACAGCTGCACCAAGCGTAATAAATCGTCTGAACCTATAAAGGCTATTGCTATGAGCGATAAATTAATATCGGACCCACAAGTGATCGCTGACACCTTCCTTCAGTATTTTCATCAGTCCGTGGCCGCACTTGCACCAACAGGCTCTACTCTGCCACCTCCACCACCATATTTTTCTCAGTCAGGCAAGAGTTTTTTTCTTCGACCTGTTACTGGGTTCGAGATTGAGAGGGTGGGCCAGATTTTGAAGAACTCGTTTGGGGCTCCTGATGGAGTGCCTGCTTT
>JAEMON010000004.1:24044580-24066497 GCA_030264115.1 Lygus lineolaris
AAAGTATGAACGGAAAACTTTGAATGCGATTTGCCGAAAATCGCTTTTTTTGAGTTGTGCCCTTATTCCACAATGGGTGTCGCAGAGTTGCGAATATTTACCCAGTTAATTATTTTACTTTTACCAGATTCAACAGGTGGTCGCTGGTGTTTGTATTAATAAAAATATTCATTCATGCTAGAAACTTGAAACTGACTAGTCATTCTTAGAAAGAACAGATAGATATAAATCATAAATAGTTTGTGGATATTCCACAACGGGTGCGACATGTTATAATCAGATCCTGATACGAATGTAGGTAGGTACTGTCTAGCAACGATTACTTTGCATATTTTTCTTGGCTCGTGACAAAGAGAGGGGGAACGGAACACCCTGTGGTTGCACTACCCCGCATACATGCGCCTCCCCTGCGACGCCACCCCCTCCTAGACTACCCTCGCCTTGATGGAGGGTTGCTGCTAGTTTGAACGGGAAACCATACGTGCTTCCACCATCAGATTTCAGGTAATCCGCAGTGAAGGGTCCCAGAGCACCTCGACCTCACCGATTGTGGCATGGTGGGGACTCGCTTCTACCCAAAAAAGATGCAATGTAATCGTTGCTAGACGGTACCTTTGCTATTCCTCGTACAATAGTGGCAATATCAAATTACCTACCTACATGCTAGGAACTTATCTGAGTAAAATAAAAGCTAGAAACCTAGGTATACTCAGTGGGAGGTACCTTTTTCACTTAATTACTTCCATTTAGGTACCTACCTACTGTTACGAGTTGGCTGATCACGTGATTACCCCATGATCCAAGTGCCTACGTGACCTAAAGTGCAGGAGTAAGCATAATGCGCTCGGGAGAAGCCCAGCGCCCCTCCCTAAGAGAATTAGTCGAGTTCGATCCTCCAAGATAGACACTCCGCTCCGTGGGCCCGTACCTCATTTTCTCCCCATGTGTTTTACCTAAGTGAATACAGTCATCCCCAGTATCATGTGTTATTAATATTTCAACCCCCATACGGGTCAAACCGTATCACTACCTACTTAGTACCTATTGTAGATACTTTATGGCAATTTTAAATAGTAGGGAATGGTTTGATTCTAAAAGTGATAGGTACATTTTGAACCCAAGAGAAACTAATCTAAAAAATTAAGGTAGGTAGGTATATCACTTATCTATCTACCTTATGTATCTACCTACGAGGGTTGGTACTCTGTAGGTATACCTACGTACAAAGTACAAACTTGTTCATCAAAGAAACACATCTGAATGATCCTCTCAAGTTCATCCTGAGTAAGCTTTTCCTACCTGCATTTCAAGAGAGAAGAATCATAAAGGGAAGGATGTTTTGGGGGAGTTAGGTACATTTAGAACAGTTATGTAGGTAGGCAGGTACTTACCAGGTACTAATGTACCTACTAACAGTAGGCAACTTTTACGACTACCTAGTATCTAGATTCTATCCAATGTCAGAGCGAAGTAGTTAATAGAACTTCAGATTATTAGTAGGTACACATGTTTTAACATTGAAGGGTAGGTAGAACTTCTACTTACTCTTAGAATATTCAATATTAGAATATTCACAAGCTTTCTCCAGTCAAGCAGATTGCCAACAGTCCAAGCATTTCCGATAGATTCTGAAACTCGTTGTAGCACTAAATAGGTAGCTACCGAAGAAATTTACATTCCTGTTATCTCCAACACTTCAGGTACCTACCGTAAACGTAAAAACACTCGAAAATAAGGTACCTCAGACCTACAGTGGCCTCCTGCAAAGATAGATAGGGCTTCAGTTCAGATGAGTCTGTCGAAGTCGAACCACTCCGAACTGTCAAAATAAAAAACAGCTGACAATTCTGTCTTCTGATTGGCGAGAGTAAGTAAAACTGTTACTTTGTTGATGACGTAATTGTTAAAGAGCAACGAGCAACTAACCAACTAACCTTCTTCCATGGCTTGAAACTTGATAACTGAATTTTTACCTGAAGTTTATTTATTAATTTAATAATTTCGATCCCCAAAGCTGTAGCGAATCCTTTACTTTCACATACCTTCTTTATATTAATTAGGAATCAATTAAACGGGCTCATTAAGGATTACCGTCATATTTGCATTACCCTTGAACGATGGACCTTGGGCGAGGACCAAGCGTTTGAAGGATAACAAGACCCTGTAATCGTCTCCTTTTTATCTACGATTGCTGCTTACATCACACATCACATTCTTTGTTTTCATTTTCAGTGATATCCTGCTTTAGATTTTTTCAAATTTCCGTTTTCGCGTAGGTACCTAGTTGAAGTTCAACGGTTCCTAGTTCCTACTTGAATACAGTTGATGAAAGCACAAGCCAGGTTTGGAATTATATAAATAAATTAGTGGCAATCTGATTCACTTAGCTCTAGACAGCTAATGAGCTAGGTAGGTACGACATCACATACGTTGTCACGAATTTCGCTCCTCATATGGATCGTGATTGGTAAACTTTTATTGAATGAAAAATCCTTCGACTTGGAACTATGTCTGGAAAATCGCCTCATAAGAACTGTCTTTTGAAAGTCATCATTCTCGGCGATGGAGGTGTTGGCAAATCTTGTCTCATGAACCGTTTCGTCAATAACCATTTCGACGATCATTCGTTTCACACAATCGGAGTGGAATTCCTGAACAAGGAGATGAAAATCAAGAATGAGATGTACACCTTACAGGTGAGTTCCATTTTTTGGATCCCTTAGATATTAGGGAATGTATGAGTGTTCGTGAATACCAAGTGAAGTGCCTAACTAAGTTCCTACTTTAACGCAGTACGCCTACCTACTTTTTTACTTATGGGTGCTAGGTAAGTAATCGTTTATATTTTTAGTCAATAATAATTCTAATCTTCAAGTAGTGTTGAAACCCAATTGATTACTGTCTGGTAAGTAGGTACGATAAATACCTATTATGATCCTATATTATTTCCAAATGGTATAATTCACGAACCTCAAAAGAAACACTCAAGTTTAATTACATGATTCTGTGATTATGTCGACTGTGTTATGTTATATTAAGTAATTTGATACCAAGCTGTTTGTCTGATTCTGTTACAGATTTGGGATACCGCAGGACAAGAACGGTTCAAGAGCTTGCGAACTCCTTTCTACAGGGGATCGGACATTTGTATGTTAACGTACGCAGTCGATGACAAGACGAGCTTCCAAAGTCTTGGAATGTGGAAGAATGAATTCATATATTATTCTGACATCAAAGACGGCAGTGCATTTCCTTTCGTTGTGGTCGCTAATAAGGTTGGTTAAGTATTATTTGTAAATATCTACATTGTACGTACGTTCTTCAGTTTATAGTTTCATTTTTCTCAACCCTCCTAGGTATTTAGTTGGTAGGTAGAGTTTTGTTCATCTTCCTCAAGACGGAGAGGGATTGCCATAATAAATAATAGGTAACTAAATAATGCCGGCTCGAGTTTATTAGGGATGATGAGGGAAGTGGGGGAAGGAGAGATAGATGACAAGAAGTGTTCCTAAAAAATTACCATTAGTTAAGTTATGAGCCGAGCATGATCTTCGAGTATAAATAAGGTGGAATGGTAGTGCCCATCTTCTCAACAAAGGGGACAGCGACGAACCAGACGACCCGTTCCTTCCACCCCTGTCTCTCCCTTCTTTGGTATCTTTGATTGCCTTAACACGTGGTGGCACGTATGGTTCGTCATTGGAACTAGCAGCAATGGCCATCCATCTCAAAGAGCAGGATGTGGGTGGTGATATCGCGGAGTCTTCCTACCGAGATGCTCAAGTCGAGTTACTCCAGCACTTTTCCCACACCAAACCCTGTGCGCACAAGGTTGCGCCGAAGTCAGAGAGATGGGATGCTGGCAGAGAGGGAGACTATACTGAGCCAACCAGATTCAACCAGTGTGTGGATTTACATTATGCACTTGGGGCACCATGCGAGAATGGACTTTGGTCGGAATTCAATAGGGGTCTTCACAGTCGGGCCATTGTCGACGTTTTAACGGGTTAAATGTGTCAAACTTGTTAAAAGTGGAGAAAATCGGTTGCAAACATGTTATCAAAGTGCGTTATCAACTGTTTTAAGTTAACTGAGTCCAAGGTGTGGTAAACGTCGACAGCAACCTGTGTTATCAGGTTTCTTTAGAAGAATCAAAATGGCGGCATACGCTCAGCTGTTTTCCTGAAATACGCCGAGTTTGACGTTTTTGTAGTAGTTTTTTAGTAGTTTGAAGTGTTTTAAAGTTTTTATTTCGTTGTGACCCGCTTGACGGATGGAAGTGGAGTCAGGAGGAAAGAGGAGGAAGGTCATCAACCCTCGTTCCAATTGGACGAGGGTGGAAACAGACCAATTCGTCCAGTTGGTAGTCCAGTTGGAGGATAGATTTGAGGTAAGTTTTCACCGGTAGATTCGTGATAACATGTGAACACGTTAGCAAGGGCCAGCGTAGGGTGCCTCATGTTTTTTTGAGGACGAAGTTAACAACTTAGCACGTTTAACTCGGCAAGCTCAACCGTGAATACCCTATGTATAAGATATCAAACATTGTTTTCTATTCTCCCGCTGTTATCTCCACACCATCGGATTGTAAAATTACAGCAAACCTCAAATTTTGCGGAAGATTATTATGACAATAGTGTTACTATAAGTCTTCAACATCATCAGGGGTGAAAATTAAGGGCGACTCGAAAAATTTCGTCAAAAGAGATTCTCACGTTGATCTTAACCATCGAGAGAATTATATAGATCAACCGTTGTGCGCTCCCCTAAAGATACCTACAGGCTGAAAGAGACAAAGTTGTAAACTACCCGGAAAATTGTACCTACTAGTACAGTGGAATCCGCTAAACACGTTGAATGAGTATCCCGTTTTCACGGGTCTTTCCCAGGGGCGGGACCCCATTTTTCCTCCACGATCCTCCATGCACGCTGAACGGGGTTGATTACTGGTGCAAGAAAGTTTGAAATTAGGAATGGAACGCATTCTAACGGTGGCTAACATCACTAGATTTTGGCCCTTTCATTCCACGGATATTATACTCGAGGACCAAACAAAATGTCTGCTGACTGATGACTTCGGATGTATTTCTTACCCGTTGTTTTGCCTCCTATTTTTGAAACGTTGAATTTCAAACTTAGATCTCGGCGCTCTACGCCTCGGCAGGGGGCCAGCCCCCTCCACCCCCAGGTAGTTCTACTTCAGCAGTACCGCCAAAAATTAAAAAACATGGAACGTGCTTCATATGATGTGAAGGTACCTATCACACTGCCAAACAGTAAACTCCAACCAACTATGTTTGTTTACCCTACGTACCAGTAGTTCTCTGAGCTGTGGAAGGAGGGGAAAATTGCGATTGCAGCATGAGATGTGGTGTGATGTGTAATAAATTCTGAGCTTTCCAATGGGTGGTGAACGATTTGTGGGATGGAAAATAAGGAAGTTATTTTTCCCTAGCAACAATTGGTTGTACGTGAAAAGCATCAGAAAAACAAGCACTACTTTAGGGTCGCATTTTGGGTCATTTTTTGGCAGTTAGGTCATGGCTAAATTCCATGCTGAAAAGAATCTATAGCCTACCTACTTCAAAATTGAATTACAGGTTTACTGACTCCAATTACTTAGTTAGTGAAATACCTCCTATTCAGGTTGTATTGTTGAGAGTGAAGTTAAGGTGTGATTAGGTCCTTTCAATTTAGATAGAGACAGACACTAGACGTCTCCTTTCTAGCTTGAGAAGGATGTTCCTATTATAAATTGATAGGGACAGCCGAGGCGTCTCCAGTTCAATTTGAGGTATGATCTGGTCCTTTCAATTAGATAGAGACAGACACGAGACGTCTCCTTTCTAGCTTGAGAAGGTTGTTCCTATTACAAATTGATAGGGACAGCGTCTCCAGTTAAATTTTTAGTAGAATTTTGGTATGTGCAATTTGTTTGATCGACGGAGACAGACGCTAAGATGTCTCCTTCTCTCACAGACAACTTCCAACGTAGATGAAGGAATTTAAGCTTGAATGGTTTGGTGAGACCTGAATGGAAGATAGAAAATGTGGATGAAGGGATGATAATTGAGGACTCGAGTTGAGGTTGAAAAGAGCGTGGGGATTGACTTGACGAGTGGTTTTTAGAGAGCTTGAGAGTGGAGCTAGAGAGTGGAGCTAGAGAGAATGGTCTCTGGAGCCAGGACCGGCCGTTATATATTGGTCCCTGAGTGGGGAGATCTCCTGTCTCTAGGTGGGAGTCTACCCACTCCAGGTCGCCTTAGGGAGGAGTCTACTTGGTCCCTGGCCAAGCCTACCCAACTTGATGACCCAACATGATTAATACTATATGGTGATATGTTGATTTCACCATAACAGGGTTTGAGCATTTAGAGAGAGAAGAAAAATTACGTCTGTTGTCCAATTCAGCCAAGAGCGCACTGCAGAGCTAACTTTAAGGTCTAAATCAAGCAGCCTCCCGGCAGTACCTTTGGCTATCTTTGGTTTTAAGTACGCTTCTGCTGTAGCTTCGCTTGCAACAATCTACCAAGTTCCACACCCATATGGCTCGCAACAACGGTGGCCATCCCCATGAAGTTGACTCCAAGGTACTGCAAGACCTCCATTACTGATCAGACATGGATGGGACATTGCCCATTGACATCGTGGCAGATTAATTGGCTAGGAATCTGTGGCTCATTTCTTATTGCTTTTGTTGAGTGACTGGGGACTAAGAAATTCTTCGATCTGGACGAACGTGATGAGATGAAAAGATTGTGAAGATAATCCGGAGACCACCCCCTGAAGATCCTATTACGAAGGCTTTCAAACCTAATTTTAAATTTACACCAATATATAATGTACTGGGAAGTTTGGCTATGAGGTAGAAGAAGGTACTTCTAGCGCACACAGCAATTCTTTGAGAACGATGAGCCTCCTCGTTACGGAGTTAAGGTCGTTCATGTAAAGAGGGTTTCTGTCCTGCATCACGCTATTTGGAGACGATTGGGGCCCCATTATCTCGATTTTCTCTGTGTGTCTGTCTGTTTGTCCGCTTTTCATGGACACAGAGATCATTCAATAATTGATGTGAGTGAGTGAATATCTTTGGATCAGTCTAACTTAGGTTAGTTATAGGCTTTTTTGACAAATAATAAGAATCATGTTGGCTGGGAAACTCAAAATCAATTATGAAACGTTATCTAGCATATTTTCTTCTAGGTGGACATTTCAGAAGAAAAGAGGCAAGTGAGTGAAGTTGAAGCGCGGAACTGGTGCAAGGAAAATGGCGACCTGCCCTACATCGAAACAAGCGCGAAAGACGCCATAAATGTCGACTTGGCATTCAACATGGCCGTTGACATCTGGTCTCTACTGGAGGCTGAAATGGATAAACAGGGTATGTCCAACGATACTATTAGAATTGATCCGAACCGAAACGGCAAGAGAGAAGCATGTTGTGGTTTATAAAAATCACTTCCCTACCTTATTTTCGTTACCAGTAATTGAAGTAAACTCTTTAATATTATTGTCAAGCTGAAATGTGATATGCGGCGCATTTTCAACCCTGGTCTGTAGCTAGTATAACATTACTTACCGAGGGAATTCATGTACTCAAATATTCATTATAATATAAATATTATATTTATCTATATAACTGGTTGGCACTGGTACGTTTGAAACATACTGTAGAAAGGAATTAATCTTCAAGTACATATTTTTTCATCTGATGATCGGTTTTGATTGTTATTTTATCGTTCAATTAGTAGGTACTATCTCGAATAATATTTGTTACTATTTTACATAATATTTCTAATTTTGGTGTGAGTCAAAGACAAATGGAAAAAGATTGTATGGAGAAAGTAGTAAAGTTCTGATACCTCAATCGCAAATGGGTTTTTCTAGGTTCTAAATCAATTTATTAAAAGATTCATATAATGATTAAATTACTTTAATCATCCCTGTTTGCAGAAATGTCATCGTATTTTCAATTGGTAGTTTGAAACAAAATACATAGTAACTACTGGTAGATACTTGTTCACTCCCAACCAAAATTATGAAGCATTGTTACTCCCATAATGGACGCTGATTTCATTCAACCAGACAATCATGAAGGAGTATCTCGTTTATGTTTCTTGTACCTTGGTTTGACAGGCAGTAGAACTCGAATCGCGAAAAACGCAAAATTAGGAACTAAGTGGGTACCTACTAGTTTGGAAGAAAAACATCTTGGCAACTACTCTCCATAAAGCACTGAGAAATCGGTGTTTCAGGAAATTGATGACATTCATTGGAAGCTATCCAAAGGCCTAATCCCTTCAAAGATCATTAAATTTGGACCACAACGAGGTCTGCGCATTAGAAACGAAAATTTCAAAAAACTCATTATGTTGAGTTGCTGTGACTTGTAAACACTATTTATCAGGAAAAAAACTTCATGTGGGAGCAGAAATCGTCATGTGAAATTTGGATGGTTTGAATTTGGCGGTGAAGTAAAAATAAAGGATTACACCCTGCCATCCCTTTCAACAGCCGTTTGTGGATGTTATAAAGTAATCAGCTGGTCGCATTTTGTTCAGTGAAAAGGACAACACACTCAGGAAAGATGAGCTGTCGCCATTTTGTATTCACGCCAAAAGGTTTTTAACTAGGAATAGCTTCAATCAGGTTTACCAACGGCTCTAGTCCTTTTTTGGCATGGATACTCAAATATGAAAACAGCTGGGTGTCCAGGGCGTGAAAGCGACGCCCTGGACACCAATCTGCAATAATCTTCTCCTCACGTTTTTTCCAACTGTAACGATTTTTTTGCGCGCGTTTTTTCAAATGTTACAATTTTTCGTAGTCAATTAAAAAAAGAGGGCAGATAATTATTAAGTAACGATGTTGTGATCGCTTTGAAGCCACTCTCTTGCTATATAAACTGTAAAAAAATGCGCAGACCCATTTCGTATTATTATAGTTTTGCCTGGGGCAAGGATTGACCACAGGCAACCAAAATGACACAGAACCAAAATTTTTCAGAGAGCTTTGAGACGCAAAATGCCAGTGGACATTTAAATTTTGGAAGAAAACTTTTTTGACTTCACTAAGGAATATTAGACAGGCTTAGGTAGTGAGGAAGCAAACATCAGTGGAGTCATTGTCCTGTGAGAGGTGCCTACCTAATACAATTGAACTGTATTTGAAAATATTCATGTTGATGAACCATCAGGAAAATCATGTTGGCAGACGAGTTTTGACGGTTATGAACTACTTCTCTACTTCTCATTAGTGTTCTGCAAACTTGTTAAATTGATCCAAAAGCCATTTTCGTCATTCGTAGCAGTACAAGCTCTTCATTTATTACGCTTCAAGCAAGTATTTTGTGCTTTCAAAGTACTGGTAAATAAGTGAATCATCAAGATACATACCTACTAATACAAAGATTTAGTCCAGGCTGTTGAAATAAATTATCAATAGCATCAGCTCTTAGGTTTATTCAGTACCTCCACTCCTTTTTGAAAGATTACTTTGTTTGTTCTAGTCTCTTAATGTAACGCCAATACTCTTCTGAAATTCCGACCATTATATCCACTGTTACACTCGTCTCGCTTTGTGAAATCTGTGGAGTTATAAACAAGAGTGTCCAAAGATTATTAGAAGTGTCTTCTAGATGAACAAGTAAACTTCACTATTTTAGGACCTCCAGTATTGTGCAGGTTATCTGGTTCAGGTACCGACATCAAATCAGGTACCTTTAATTTTGTATTCTTATAAAATAATTTTAAATTTCAAGGTGTTGGCACTCGGGATTATTTTTGATCTTACATAAATAATGTAGCGAAACTTATTCTTTAGTTTAGGTAATATTCTTTGGTACTTGTATAATAAAGGGTACGAAGGTACAGTAGATAATACTACTGTATTTGGCTTATCAATTTTTATGGGTGATGAACCTCTTGCGAGAAAGTACCTATATCACTGTATTTTAGGTGCTAGATACCTACAGTCAGACAGCAATGACATAGTGGAATCAGTAACTAAGTAAGCTGATTTTTTTCTCATAAAAAGATTGTTTAGATTAGAGTTTTATTTTCTTTGAATGTTTAAATTACTCCTGAGGCGCTGGTTTGGCCATTCCTAGGGAATAAAGTTGCATCTAGCAAAACAGAGAAAAAGGAGAAAGTGGAGGTAGGTAAGTTTCGCAGCTTCAAACTCTAAGCAACTACAATGTCATTACGTCCTGACTGTAGAGTGGTATATGGTCTCTATACGGTTCAAATGAATGGGATTAGTTTTTAATACGATGCTATGGTGTGACTGCGGGTGGAAGAAATTATACCTCCATGTGATATGTGTGTAGTAGAATAAATTTCAAAATCCTACCTAGTGGTTTTTATTTCAAGTTGTTTTTGGGTGCTCAAAATTACTTAGAAGTCTAGTGTAATCTCTTTCGAAAATACAATTACCTACATATTCTAACCCCGACACCAATTTTGATCTCACATAGAAATACAATTTTATGTTCTGCTAAACTTAAATGCTGGTAAGTTAGAAATATGTTGAACCGAACAAGCACCTATCTTCATCTTTAATGTGCTCATTGTTTGTAATCTGTGAACATGTAAATGTTATAATGCACAGCTACACGATATTCTTGTTCAAAATTTCCTGGAATGGAACAGGTTTTGCAACGAAATTTCTATTAGAGTGAAAAAAACCAATGACGGCGGTGAAAGTTAATGGTTCTCATAAGTCTTAAAACGCAAACAACTTTCAGCGCACCAATGAGGAATGAATATGACAATATTATAATTTTTGAGTCATCTGTATATAGGCCTTTGGACTATAATCTAACTGGACCCTCCCCCACACCCACAAAGCTCCTGAAATCAATTGGTTCGCCCACTAGGCACAATAAAAATATTTTGATTATACAGTGAACGGCCTACCAGCAGGGCAGGCAGTAGGCGGTTACCTTGTTAACGGTTCCAGTGCGGCGTACAGCAGAATTTCATTAAAGGTATCTACTACCTATTAGAAAAAAGTAGGGACGTGACGTTCCACCTAAAACCTGTAACAGTTACAATATTTATAGTTACCTCGGTGTAACTGCTCCAATAAGGAGTTCCAGAAAGAAAGGCCCTACACATTTTTTAACCCGTTCAATGCGCTGCTTGAGTCAGCCTTGAAGAAACGTGTCTTCCACCAGGCGTCGCCCAAAACGTCCTCGGGGTCCCCTCTTCTCACGTGCTCCTCCCTAAAAGCTCCCCCCCCCCCCCCCCCATCATTCCTACAGTGTTGACTGCGGCTTTGGGAACGGCAAAACCACACACACACGATAGTGGGTTGTCAAATGTAATGAACTTTTCGTCAGAGAGGGTCTCAGACGGCGCAGTGGCTAACGTAAAAGATCGAAAGTACGACTTTGGAGAAAAAAAAAAATGTGTCGGTGAGGGAATGACCAGAAAATTGAGGCACATTGAACAGGTTAAATGGTGGAACTTCGGGAGCCATCCATACTTGCTGAAACTGTCACGTCATAGTATCCTTCTCAAAACTTCCACAGTTACAAGCTTCTGGTATCCCTCGTTTCTTGCTCTCACTGTCACCATCGTGGCGACAGACAGTCAATAAATAGGGGTATTCACGGTTGGGCTTGCCGAGTTAAACGTGCTAAGTTGTTAACTTCGTCCTCAGAAAAATCACGAGGCACCCTACGCTGGCCCTTGCTAACATGTTAACATGTTAACGTGTTATCACGAATTGCCGGGTGAAAATGTGAAGAAGAAGAAAGGGATGTCATACAATTTAGATAAAATGTAAAAAACAACAACATCCTAGGTATTTTGCTACCTTCCCGCCTAGGTTATAATTTATAATTATTTGACGTTTGGTTATAATTATTTGACGTTTGGTTATAATTATTTGACATTTGTTTACATTTGTGAGTTTTTATTTGCAAAAATGACGAAGAAGATCCGTCAAACGGGTCACAACGAAATAAAAACTTTGAAACACTACTAAAAAAACGTCAAACTTGGCGTATTTCAAGAATACAAACAGGCGTATGCCACCATTTTGATTCTTCGTAAGAAAGTTGATTACAGCTGATAACACAGATAACATGGTTGCTGTCGACATTTACCACACCTCGGACTCAGTTAATTTAACACAGTTGATAACGCACGTTGATAACACATTTAACTCGTTAACACGTCGACAACGGCCCGACCATGATTACCCCTAATAATTGGCAGCACCGTTTCCAAGGTGAGGTCAGCTCGACCCATCGACTCTCCTTTGTTTCTCAGGACGCGTTCCATAGCAGTTAAGACGGGTTCACATTGGGGCTCAATGCCATAATTAAGTCTGCAAAACCGCAACAACCTTGCGAGTGAATCTGATTAGCTGATACTCTTATAGTATATTTGCAATCTTAATGGTTTTACGCGGTACAACTTTTATTGACTTAAAAATCCTGATTTTTGTGGCGTAACGGAGTAGTGGATCTGTGCATGGGGTTCTGGAATTCAGGGACTGTTGTTTACAGATCCATATGATTGCTTTGGCGTTATGGTGTTGCTGTTTTGCGAACTTGATTACGGCGTTGCACATCAATGTCTGCCTTCAGTGTTACAGGATAGATAGGTAGGTACACAGTTGCCACTGGATCTACGTAATTACTTTCTTACCAACCCCAATTTAAAGAGATGTCACCGTTCCAATCTGTTTGGGCGATGGATTAGGTTCGGTGTAACGGTTACAGCTGGAACGTCCCATCCCTACAGAAAATGAGGGTCCCTCCCAGTTCTATTTGCCATTCCGCCATAACTTGCGATTGTCCTGTTCTATTATTACTCCACTTATCTATTTTATCTATGTTTTCTAGCTGTACGTTTTAATTAAGACTTCTTGAAGCATGACCATAACCCATGTGGGCTGTGGTAGCAATAACATTCTCCAGTTAACATTGCGTTGTTGAAGTTGTTCTTCATTGCGTTCCAATATTTTTACTTAGTCCAAATATTATTACGTAGAGGTAAACTTAAAGAAAAATGCCGTCATATTACTGTTTATCATAACTAAAAGTTCCTATATTATACAGAAAATGGATTTGTTTCCTGTACCTTTCAATGAACTTATCCAACAAATTACGAATAATTTGAAACTCTTTAAATTTGCTCATCAAAGCTATCTCTTTGAGGCTCATCTGTGTAATCACGTGGTTTTCAAGATTAAAGGGATCCATGCCCTGATGGGGATGTAAAAATCGAAACGTTGATCAAAAGAGTTTAGATTATTAATCTCCCCCCCCCCCCCACCCATAAAAAAAAGTCACCCTCCCATTAGTAACAATGAGTCCAGATTATTTCACATTTCAGGTCTGAAATAATCAGATCAACACTTTAATTCAGTAACAGACCTTATTTGTGTCCCAAAATGTATAAATCCTTAATAGCTTAATTAAATAGCTTAATTTGTATCTGAAATTCCATGGGAAGCTGTACCAAGGAAATCTGCTGCAAACAATAATTTATAGTTGTCTTCTTACTCTATGTAAGGGGAACTTGCGTAATCCCTTTCAGCAATATTACCGGACTCTGCTTCGAATAACCAGTCCAATAATAACTTAGTGAGCGAGCACATTATTTTTTTCTGAAAAAGAATCAACTTGGTAATTTCCTAACCTACCATTTTCTTACACGATTTTCTAATCTTGAAGCATGTATTTGGCCCGCCATAATGGAAGACATTTTAATTGATCATTTTTCATTTAAACGCTCATCCGTACCTGGATACCACTGTAATAGGTGCTGGTAAAAGTCTTTCTCAATCCCAAACTTGAACTCTGCGGAAACTTTGTCCTTTGAGCTCATTCTTTCTTTCTTAGTAAATGTTGTGGATTCACTAAATAATTATTATATTAAACTTTCGGCATTATCACACTTTCTAAATTCTAAATTAGCGATCATCGTGTTCTTAATAAATGTGAAGTTCAGTTCACTTGACGTACTGGAAATAATCTCATTCACTCTAGAGTAGGAACTGCTCCTGAACTGCAGTTCCCATTCCTACTCCCCCTCTCCTCTCCATCCTTCAACATTCTTCGTTCCAGCTCCCACTCTAGCTCTCGTTCTCACTCTCATCCTGGAAGATCTGTGATGGATATTATAGTAAAACTTCCTTTGCTGTGGATCATATTAGGGAGGAACATGGAAGTAGGAATAGATTTATTCCTACTTCCATGCAGGAGAAGGAGACGAATGGTGAACGATCATGGTATTAGTAAGAGACTCCCTTCCTACCATGGAAGTGACCTTCCTACCTACTTCCATGCGTTCCTCTTTTCATCTGACTGTGAATGAGAAATGCAGTTGTTCTCAACAGCCATTTCTGATTGGTCCGAGATGAAATGTTCCCTTCATCGTTCAGTAGGTAGGTCCCTATATAGGTATTGAAATCGAATAGTGGCGGTCAAAGCTCAACACACTGGGGGAGACAGGACCTTTTGTTTGTCACCTACCTGATCCTTCCTCATACTTGTACTTGTACCTATCTTTCCTGATTCCTTATACTTATCACCTTATACCTGATGTTTCTTTACTGTATCCAAGTACGTAAGTACTAAACGATCGTTCTTTCCTCACAGCTACCAGTCTGAGCAGTTCACCTCAAAGAGTAGTTTTTAAAGAGCACTTCCACTCTCCATCACTAATAAAAGACTCGTTATTGTCAGAAACGTAAAACGGAGTTGATCTTTCGTAGTTTTATGATTCCTATATATTATATTTCTCATATTTCCATAATTTGTAGACTGTTTCCCATTACGATACATACACTTTAAGGTATATCTAGAAGTCTGTTTCAACTAGCAGCGGTGCAGGTAATATAGTATTCGAATACAACCTGCACCGCCGCTAGTTGGAGCAGACCTTAGGAGTCTTCAATAATAAAATTACTGATATTTTGGCGCTTAGGTATTTTTACAGTTAACCCTTTTTTAAGGTCCATTATCTCCGGAAATTACGCTTTTTCAGATTCAGATGTTGGTTTTATGAAATTTGTTAGTCACTGCTTTAAAAAAATCGGATATAAACGTTTTTGGGCCCAATGCAATAGCTTGATTTTATTAAAAGATCAGCAATAATATTGAGAAGTGAGTTAATTATTATATTATGTCACGTGTAATGTATTCTAACATAAATGTGTAAGTTGAAAGCAATATTTTTCAATTTGAATCCTTAACATAAAGTTTAGACTAGATATTGGCGCACTTTTTGATCAAATTATATTAGCCTTCCGTTTCATAGTATATGTAAATGTTTACACCAATACCTATGAAGCCTTAAGTAAGGACCTGGTAATTAAGTTTTCAAGTCCACTGTAACCAAACTAAATAATCAAATCGTACCTATATTGTAAACATTCCTACTTTGTTCTAAATATTATATTATTTTATTTATCATTGCATAGAGATAGGAACTCTTCATTTCGATCTTTGTAGGCACATTATATTATCCCCGTAAAAATATCTGAAACTTTCGATTCCATTATTGAAAGGATTTTTTGTTTCCACTGTTTTACAACTTTCTATTTATTCGAGCGTGATAAATTGGAGTATAATCGATACCAGCGACTTAGGTAGGTTTAAACTGAAAACTAATCTGACAATTTTGGAGCACTATCACGGTTTTATCAGTCAATTTGAACGATTGTGAGACACAGTTTTCGTAGTTTCTCTGTGAGACAAGTTCCTGTTTCTTATTTGGTAGACCGAGGGGGGGGGTCTGTAACCTAAACAACTGTTGATAACAACAGTTGTCTTTACAATTATGGTGATCCATGACTTCAGCTCTTGGTAAACGCCGCCATGTTGTGCCCGCGAGTTGCTCTGTAAAAATACAACATCAACAAAAGCTCTCCACAGTTGACAAACTTGTGACCATCTCGGAAGGTGGTGAGAAGAGATGTCAAGATGAGGTTTAGGTGTCTGAATCAAGTTATCTTGGATTTATCATCATTTACTGGCGATAATTTGAGCGTTTGTTTTGAGTTATTAGCGTGATACAACATGTTGCGGTAATTTTTAGTGATTTGAACCATAAATTATCGTGTTTTCTTTCTTTCTACCTGACAATAGATACCTTCATCGTTTTCAATAGGTACATTGAGAGCTATCTGTCCGGTAGTGCTTTGAACCAAGTTTTTTACAACTGTTGTTACAACAGTCGTTCTGCTCGTCAACAGTCGTTTTGACTTTCCAACAGTAGTTTTCAAGAGTTGTGTCTTAAGTTACACTCCATCCCTCTCTCTCTCTCTCCCCCCCCCCCCCCCCCCCCCCCCCCCCCCCCCCTCCAGCCCTGACAGGATAGGAATGGTACCAACCTAAGATAATTGGCACCAGCGTTAAAGATAGTTGCTTTCGTTCACTTAACTAATCATATCAACAATCGTTCCGTAGAGTAGTTATGAGAATTTAGTACGAGAAACGACTAGTAGGCATCGCTACTTATTTTTTCACTTACCTGATAAGCAGCATCAAGTCCGAATTCGTATATCCGGATAATGCAAGACTGTGTGTTTTAATCTTGCTTGAAACATATTATATGCCTTATGTAGTCGCCTTACGCAATATTATTACGATGTTCGTATTTTTAAGTGATTTTCAAGTAATAAGTACCTACTCTTGTAATGCATTTTCTTGTATGGTGTACTACACTCACATTATTTTTTCATAATGTAGTCAGAAATTGTGACACTTTTTATTATCAGATATTAAAACTACGTATAACATCAAATCTAACACTGACTTTATTAGCTATTATACACCTTCCACACATAATTTTCGATATTAAATCATCTTAAGGACGTAGGCGTAGGTCCCTTGGTAGCTGTGAACGGGAAATCGTTAAAATAAAAGTTCCATGCATGCAGCATGAGTTGATGAGCGAATTTTCAAAGAATGATTTTAACCGATTTGGTGGGTGATCTAATAGGAAATTCCACGCTGATTCCCAATATACCATATGTTCCTATGTTTAGGATGGTATCTCACACCAAAAACCTCAAAAACACGTTTTTAAAGCGATTTTTGAAACTAAATTTTCAAAATTTGACCCCTTGGGGTACTCCAAAAATTCTGGCCAACGAACTCATCCTTGCTTTTGATATTATTGACATTTTGAAATTTTTTCAGATTTTTAGCTCGATTCCTCGGTCAGATATAGTCTGGAATGACACATATATAAACATATAAATATATATAAAAGTACATACATATAAAAAGTGTTAAATTTCAGGGATCGTTTTAGAATGGTCAAACGGATTTCCATAAAGAAAATTTTCAAAAATTTGCATTACAAAAATTTTGAAGCCATTGCTTCATTTTCTTCGAAAATTCGCTAAAACTAAGGTACTTCGAGGTGGTTCGAACTTTATTGACACAGCGGAATCTGAAGGCCATCGAAGACCTGATGTCTGTCTCTCATTTCTGCTGAGGGATGAGCTTTCGTTCACAACAGCGATGCAGCATGATTTACAACTTACCGGATATCCTTTGCGTTGAGCAGAAGAGTTGTTCAGAGGTTGGGACTAAACGGGATGGTTGAAAATTTGAACGCACAAACCTTGAAAAATGTCCCGAGCCTTGTTGGTTAACCTTCTTTTATTTCGTCAACTTTGATCGGGAATGGGGTCCTCTGAAATATTCACGGTGAATATTTCAGTAGACCCCATTCCCGATCAAAGTTGACGAAATATTTCTGTGTTGAGTTGATCTTATAACTGCAGAACCTTCTTGTACACACTCCTATTCGCATTTTGAGGCTTTAGAGAACTGAAGAGACTCTTTGAGCTATTTATTCTGAGGGATGAAAATATACCGTGGTAATAACTTTATGACATGTGTGATATTCATTCGTGTTACATATTGAACGGGAGGATGCCTGTGTTGAATGAAATATTGTCAGCTTCTATCCATACTTTTGTTCCTGACTGTCTTCATTGTCTACATGTTGCTGCCACAAGGGAGCATAATATATAATTTAATATATATAACATAATAATAATAACTTATCATTTTGTCAGCAATCCTTGCGCCACGTTGAACGAATCGTCAAACACGGTAATCGGTTCAGCGTTTCTCTGGTCGTATTTTTTATCTTTCTAAAATAAGTAGGATAGATGAATGAGTAGGTGGAAGTGCTTTAAAAAATTATCATTTATTTAAAAAAAAGGAGAAAATAAAATCATGTAAGTATAAATGTAGGAAAAAGATGACCAGAAAATACAATAATGTATAAATGTAGTAAGAAGATACAGCATTTTACAAATATGGGATAACGTTGGCACCTACTGTAGAATTTCGACAAAATGAAAAGTTTAGAGATTCTGGAACCTTGAGTGATGTGGTGGAGTCGTTAGACCCCGTGACAAGTTCTAGAAATGCCCGAAAAGGCACTTCTAATTATACTAAACTTGGTCACGTGGAATAATCGGGAATGTGTCCACTACAAAAAGGTTAGCAGGATTGTTAATAAGCAGTTTTAAGTCATGCAGCATGAGTTGATGAGCGAATTTTGAAAGAATCGTTTTAACCTATTTGGTGGGTGATTGAAAGTAGAAAATGTTACGCTGATTCTGAATAATGGTACCGTATAACATACACCAAAATCTTCAAAAACACGTTTTTTAAAGGCGATTTTGACCCTATATTTTCAAAATTTGACCCCTTAGAGTAGGTAGTTACCTACTCCAAAAATGCTGGCCAACGAACTGATAATTTCTTTTGATATTATTGACATTTTTAAATTTGTTTTGATTTTTTAGATTGATCCAAGGGTCAGATATCGTCAGATATAATAAGTTATGTTTAAGCGATAAACTTCAAGAATCGATTTAGAATGATCTGAAACGGATTTCCATGGAGGCAATTTTCAGAAATTTGCTCAACGAGAATTATGAAGCCATTGGAATAGCTGAAAAATCTAATCTAAACTGACGAACATCAACACGATCAAGAGTTTTGAACTTACAGTGTTTCGATTTCAAATTTTCTTGGAAGCGATGAAGCTATGTGCCGTTTTCACTTGGCAGAGGACTGATTGTGACTGTTGGGATAGCGTTTTTGTTTTTCATTTTGGTTCTCACTATACTTAAGCTCCTATTACAATCCAATAGGCGTATTATGTACATGAATAGGTAGGTAATTATGTATAAGAAAAATAATTTTTAGTGTCTAAGGGCAAATTTGACGGAGCCTTGAACGGACATTTGAATTTTTGAAAGATAAACAATAATTCATTCAATTTTATGTAGATCTATACCTCCCCATTCTGTAGGTACCGACTTTTACGACGCTCGTTTCATAGGAGAACACTTAGCTACATTCCTTAATCCTTACTTCCATTCCTTACTTGCTCATCGCTTCAGACAGATCAATAATATTTATTATTATTACTCAGCAGGGAAGTTATTAGCGAATTCCATAAACAGTTCGATGTTGTAATCAAACACAAATTAGACATTTTTAATTCTTACATTATTTGGGGGTTTTGTGGGTTATTTATTTATTGAGCTGATCTGATAGGCAGAACAACCACGCGATATCCACACTCTTCCTAAACCCCTTCTAAAATTATGAAGGTGTAAGTTCACACTTTTGAGCCAACATTGTTGAGTAGGTACCTACCCTGGCGTTTTGAACGGGGTTAGAAGTACATACTACATAATATTCGTTATTTCCTACATTTCGAGAAGGGATTTTACCTTATTATTTTCAATTTAAAAAAATGTATGAGGACATAAATATTATTATACTTATTGGAATCTTTAAACCCTCTCCGGATTTAGGGAAATGTAGGAATAGGCTGATGCAGATAGGTATGATTCACATGACCTACGCACTCTGTAGATGCGATACTGACCTCATAATGATAGGATACACTCGTAGGATTGGAGACAAGCAAGTTATCGTAATCAAGAGTTCCTTCTGTTGTATCTGTACAGACTTGCGGTGGCGATTCCAAATACCGCGACCCAAAACATGTTGACTCCCACGCCAAAGTACAGGTCGTAATGGTCCATACCGAAACCGCGAAATATCGTGCTCGGGTAACTCCTGTGAAGGCACGAGCCAGGCCCGAGGTTGGCCCAAGTTTTCATAAACCCCCAAGCTCCTTCGATGGGCCATATCGTTCCTGAAACCAATATGGGTAAATATTATTTTATGGGCGAATTTATAGGAGCCTATACTAATCCTTTCCTTGGATTAGGTAATTGATTCCAGACGTTTTACTACGACGAAGTCTATAGGTACCTACCTGCCTACTACTTGTATAAGAGGTGATCTCATGGAGTTACCTTACCTACCTAAGTTTGATTTTTGGTTTCGTGAATTGGTTTATTATTTTTTCAATAGTGAAGCTTTAGAATCTAACATTCATGAACAATTTTTAACCGTCCCTAAAAATTTGCTGTTTAACGTTTCACGGAAAGGTAGGCCAGTAGAATCCGAAAATCGAATGAAAATATCCGTCCGTCCATGGTACTTAGGTAGTTAACGTGGACAAAAATAAAATGGAATTTACGATCATCCACCCATGGCTTATCCATCACTAGAAACACGGACGCCAGAAACACAAACTTTAAAAGCCTATATTACGTTATTGATCGAGATTGTTTTGCTTTCGAGTTTCTCACCATCTATAAATCTTTAGTCTGAAGCATGAGCTTGAAAAAGTCTAATGTAGGTTAGGGATTGGCAGTAATATAGGTAGGGAATTTTCGCCACTCTTCGATATTCCAATGTCTCGTTAAAGGAAGTTGTAGGATCCTGCCTGCATCATAGGAAGTTTTCGCCTACCGATGATCAGAAGGGCGGAGTATGTTTTGCGTCCGAGTTTCAAGCGATCAACCAATCATAAATCAGAAACACTAACTTGAAACGCCTAGATAGGTTGTGGATAGAAAACAGAATTGATCGGGGTAGTTTCACATTCGTATTATTAGTGATAGATCTATTAGTTGTCAGAAAACGATCTTGAAAACGACCTTGAAACTTGTTTGAGTTCTTGTTTGCTAATGATGATGGCCTAACCGTCGAAATCGATTTAACTTTGTAACTCATTGTTTTCGAGGAAATAGACAACTTTTTTATTAACTCCGGTTTCTTTTTATTGAAATGGATTTCCACAACTTCGTCGCGACTGATTTAGTTCGTATCCACTTAGTAATACTCACAAAAAATAATATAGATGTATGCTTGCCTGATAAATTGAAGATAGCTACCATGGAGAAACAGACGGCATACACTACGGCGATTTCGACCTCACATAATTCAGTGAATAGGAACCCTGCACATCAAAATAAATTATCACTCTCTGAAGAACCAAAAGATTGTTTGAAGTGGAGTTACACATAATGAATCAGGTAGGTAGGTACTCTTAGTATCTATGTATTACGTGGAAGCTCAAAGAAATATTTATAAATAACTAATGACATAATGAGACTTCCCCTAAGATACAGTGAATGGTCCTGGGTTCGAGTCCCTGGTGATCTGCCGATTTTTTCCACCTCATTATTCCAGTTTTTTTTCATCAACCATAATATCTAATGAGACGAAGCTTGGAAGAACGAGTAAAGTTTCTCGGAGAGGAACTAAAGGAGGGGTAAAGAAAGTTGGTCCACCTTCAGCCAAATTTTGAAATTGTGGGCAACACTATTATTTGACACATAAATTACCTACATTTTCAGGGTTTTGGGTTAAAGTGATAACGGAAATTTTCAGAGATTCCGTCCTCCAAAGTGTTACTAAGTTATTAGGACCAAAAATAAGTTAAAAAACGGGCTGCAGTAAAAAGTGATTAGCAGCAGTAGATGTACATATCTATTTCTTTGGTCTCTAGTTTGATAAAAAAACGTTGCCGTTGGGGGTGTCTAGCCGCCAGTGG
>JAEMON010000004.1:24074608-24087032 GCA_030264115.1 Lygus lineolaris
GACGTTTTTTTTTTATAGTGAGGTGTTTTTTCCCTTTATATGTTCCGGGGTTTGGTCTCTGGAAACTTATTTAGGGATCCAAGTCCGAATTCGTGGGATGGAATTAGGCACCTAGGTATCTAACTAATCCCATATCTCACTGAACGTCGCGAACTTTTTTCGAATTTGCGTATTCTTGTAGATGGATGGGGCAAAAAGAATCCCCAGTTCCATCGATCGCTTTTAGCAGTGCTGATATGATAAATTACCTACAAACACTCACGGAATATTTCGCTTGAAGAAACAATATTGTTTGTACATATACGCCAAGTAGCGATCTTTATTGAAGTTTTTTTCTTCGCCGAAAACGTCAACCCGGCCCCGTATTGGTGGTGGGTGTTTCTGAAATCAAAGTTTTGTGACATTTTGGATTAGTGGGTGTGCGTGACGACAGACGACTATTACTGGTATTAAAAGTTATATTGTTGAAGTTATATAATATATCAGTTCTGAAAGAACTGGTATGCTTTCTACGCTTTTCTCTAGTTTGAGTAATAAAGTTAGATTCACGGTACTCGAGTACATGTTGTAAGATGTAGATGGTAGAAGGACCTACTCTGAATACGTGCGTACCTTGGGTTGTTCCTGATTATTAGTTTGCATGCAACATAATCTCAAAAATACGTCTTCTAAGTTGTCTACTCCGTGGGATTCCATGAGAGCAGTTGGCGAGCCTTCCGTCAAAAGTGTTCCATTCCTCATCATTCCTACCTACAAAACGAATTGGCGGTCATCCCAGTGCCCACATAAATATAAATGATTTCAATGGGATACCTACATAATACTATAATCTTATATAAGCAATACCTACAGTTTTCATAGGTAATCATCAACACCACGCCATTACGTCTTATCTGGCTGTTACGAAATCAGGCCCCAACGGTAGAACCTTTTCTTTACGTAGTTTCAACATATAGGTAGGTACCTAAGTTCTTTTTGAAGGGGATAATCGGATCAGTTACGTACTTGATTTGGTGAAAGGATTCACTTTAAATTAGCCAGAAAAATATTATTCACAAATTTTAATCAAAACAAAAACATTCTTGATTATTGAATCATAATATTTAGACCAATTTATAAATTCAGTTATATGATTCAGTTTGTGATTCTATTTGTGGCGTATTTTTTATTTATTTATATTTGGTGTCTATGATTCTAACATATTTTTCATTCAATTTCCAAACGTGTGGCCCCTGGGACTGCGATCTGCATTGTTTGTTCGTTTGTCTATCTGCCTGTACGCTGCAGGGCCCAATTTTCGGGTTTTTTCCTTGAAATTTCTGAAGGAAAACTCGTTTGACCCACAGAATTCTGAGAAGACAATGACTGTTGTGACAGTGTGTTTGAAGTTGGGACCGAAAACGATACGAACAAGCATACATTACCGTATGACAGCGAACTGTTTCTTGAATGTAATGGGTCGTGATCATAACGGTTGTTCCTTGATTTGTCAGATTAACCAAATGGTCCCAAATCCTGTTTCAAACCCACATCAATTATTGATTGATAATGGCATAGCATAATATCGGTTTAAAACATCATATATAACAGGGATGGCTGAACGGTGTATGCAAGGTAGGTACTGCTTACCCTGTACCCTAAGCCAATGTTTTTAAGAATTGAAGAAAAAGAGAGAATTGTTTGGAATGCTAGATATTTATTTATATTACATTCATCATGAATTAGAGGGTCAGCAATATAACATGGAAGTGAGGAGAATATGGAATGAGCTGTTCATGGAATCAGAAGCTTTTCAATTCATTTATTAGACTTGTTACTATAGAACTTGTTCTATAGTAACAAGACCAATATATGAGCAAACGTAATGTAAGAATTTAATTTTTCAAATCTTTGTTAAGCAATTTATGTGGTCGGTATACTATAGATTTAGTATATACTTAGATTTATAAAACATTTTTTTTTGAAATGGATAAATTTAATTTAATGATTTATAAAACATACATTTAGTTTTGAACATAAAACAGTAAGAACAAAAATTATTTGGTTGTTTAAAAAATATGTAAATAGTACCTACTATTCATCTTCAAAGTCTCTGTCGAAGAACTGCAACTCATTGCAAAACTACTTTCGACTTCAATCAACAATTTTTTCGTACATCAATCACTGTATTAAATTAATTAAATTAAGACTTTTCTCAACTCATCTTAAACATTTTCTTTGTTATTAGGGATACCTAGTCAGACCTATGTGTTACTTGTAGTAAGTAGTCTCCATATACGAACTTGTACGTATTATACTCGTACTTGATTTACCTTGAAGCTACGCTATAAAACTGATAGAATCGAGTTAGTAATATGAATATCAGATTTGGCAATGATATCAAACGTCTTACTTCACAGTTAGCATGCAGTCAAGGCCGACAGTTGGCTCGTCAAGTATGAGAATTTGGGGCTTGTGCAACAATGTAACGATGAGGCTCACTCTTCTTTGCTGACCTCCACTGAAAATAAATAATGCATTAAGTGGCCACAGACGAACAGATTTTCATGGCAGGTGGGGTTTTTGAGAGATATCCGCGTGAAAATCTGGAGGTTAGCGGGAGCCTGGACGGGAAGATCGAGCGATTTGAACGTAAAATTTGTTGAACTATATCGGTTAAAGATATCGGGACCAGAAATCGCCCGACGTGATCTGGCGCTTACCCCTAACGAAAGGATTCGCGGACGAGATATCTTTTGTCGTGTCAGAAGATTCGAATCTGCCAGATCTAGCTGGCCACACACGAGCGGATATTTACGGCAGATATGATCGGCCAAAAGAGTCCATGATGAATTCTGGCAGACTTCACTCGCCGATGTCTGTCATCAGATCGTCTCGTTAGTCTCGTTAGTGGGGCAAATCGGCAGATTTCTGGCAAATGTTGATCGGTCACCGACCTATGATTTGGCTGATTCAAATCTTTTGACATGACAAAAGATTTCCGGGATCTGCAGCAGATCAAGGATATCTCTTCCGCGAATCCTTTCGTTAGGGGGAGGCGCCCGATCGTTGAACGACGACAAATTTTCCGTTCAAATCGCTCGATCTTCTCGTCCAGGTATTCCTCTAACCTTCAGATTTTCACGCGGATGTCGCTCAAAAACCCCAAATGTGCCGTGAAAATCTGCTCGTGTGTGGCTACCTATCAAGTACATTTTAATTTTTTTTTAATTTTTTTTTAATTTTTATGTTTGTAACAATTTATTCAACAATAGGTATCTATTGGGTGCGCATGTGTCAAGCAGACGTCTGGAGAAGGATGCTGGTTGTCACTCCTGTTCCGTTTCCGTCCATTTTATTTTTGCTGCCTTCATTGCCTTCTTCACTGACTTCGTGGTTGCCCCACCGTCCTTCATTCGTCCCTCGGGAGGGGTAGAGGGGCGCCATCCTCCAGACCAAGGGCCGCCTCCTCGCGTTCTGTCTGAGGGTCCTCCCCTGTGGCCGACCGAAGTTTACTTCTTGAGCCCCTTAGTCTGAGGGAGATGGCCCGAATCGTGGCTATCTGTAGCTTGGTTAGGATGAACCCAGCCACAATTGACCGAGCTTTATTCCACCTCTCGGCCAGAGATTCAATCATCCTCTGTTCAAACCAAATCTTTATGTCGGCCACCAGCCCTGGTTCTCCTGCATCTCCTTCGCGCATGATTGGCTCCACAGTGACTCCCCAGAAAGCTTGCCTTGCCAGGCCTGCTACGACGTCCCGCATCTGGTCATGGCCTTGTTTGACCAAACCACCACGCTTACAGTTGAGTGCGTGATTGGTGCTCATCTCGCCACCAATCTCGCCGTCGCAGGTTCCTCTTAGGCTGAGCAGAGGCTTACAGTACCTCATACAGAGCGCATCCTGGAATTGGGTTGGTGACAGATCCAGGCCGTCGGCTGCTAGGGGGATAACCGTGAGCCACTGGGAGGCCTTGCCTTCAATGATGCGTTCTAGGGTCCGTCTTGCTGCTGGAGCCAATGCTCGCACCAACTCCTTACTGAGCTCTGAGTCCCGTTATGAACGCAAGGCCCTTTCTGCTGCCTGTTCTCTGGCAACTTGCTCGGCATGCTGCTGTCTGTTGAACTCAGCTCCCGTGGCAATGGTGTTGGATAGGATGGATGTGGCCTTTTTTGATGAGCTGCATCTGGTTGTTGCTGCAGAGACTGGATCTTCGATAGCCATGCCTCCCATACCCACTGGTAAAGCCAAGAGCTCTTGTTCATTTGTTGTGGGGGCCCAACCAAGTATGGATGGTGTTAGGTTGTCTCTGATGGCAGTACGCAAAGGTTCGTACTCTGCTTCGCAGCCGTGCACCACCTTCTGAAGGTATGCCCATTCTTTTTGTAAGGACTTGACGAGAGCTGTGTAGGTCGCCTGAGGGCACTCTGGGGCACACTCTGCGAAAGCGTTTTCGTAGTCAGTCCATTTTGCTACCTTCTCTCTGACAAACTCTTCACTCTCTCCAGGTGATAAATCAATGATGCCGCCGAGGTAGCGGTGTGAGCCGACTACTCTGAGCTCTGGAAACAGCCTTTGTGCCTCTTCTTCCTTTCCAGGTTTCACGATCAGGTAGCTCTTCTGTGGCTCAGGGTAGTATCCCCATTTTGGTCCTTCCTGCATGAGTAGGGTGAGCCATTCCTTGATTCTTAAAAGGCTTCCTCCGCATGCAGAGTCGTCAGCATACCAGCATTGGCGCCAGTGTGGGCTCTTCAACTTCCTTATGAGGGGTATGGTGCCGACCGCATACATTAGCATGCCCAGAGGGTCGCCTTGCGTTGTGCCTTCCTTGCTTAGAATTGTGACTTTACTTTGCCTAAACGTTGTCGTTGGGTAGCCGCGGTACGTGTTGAAGAGGAAGCGAGCACACCTGGTCCACAGTATTCGGGCATTCCATAAGGCTAGTGGTCGGCTCTAAACGCATTTGACGCGTCCATCAATAGCACAGCCTCGCAGCCTTCCTCATCCTCCACCATCCCAGCAATGCCATGCACGGCTCCCTCAATGCCGGCTTTCGTTCCTCCGCAGAGCTGATCTGCCCGACATTCTTCGGCTAGGTCGCTTCCTGTCAGTGTGGCCATTGTCTTGGCGCAAACTCTGTGAAGTACTTCGCCAACTTCGATAGGTCTGACACCTGGCTTTTTATCGAGTGCTACTCCTCTTCGTGCCAGTAGAGCCTTGATCCTTCCCCATTCGATGACGCTATTCGCCAGCATTCGCGTTAGCGCAGCTACTGCGTCTCTGAGTCGTGCACTGTTGGCCCGGTATCGAAGAAGGAGGTTTCTCCACTGCTCTGCATCAGTCCCGCTTGGTCCAGCGCTTCCTTTCAGCTTGTTGGCCGCCCGCTCTATGTGTCCTGAGGTTACATTTATCTCCATCATTTGGGGAAGGTCATTGGCTAGGAACGGTCCTTCGGTTGGGACCATCTGGGGCGGGTGTTTCTCTTCCAATACGTCTAGCACATTCTTGCCCTCTCCTACCACCTGCTCTGGCATCAGCACCTCTCCTCCCCCTCTGCTAGTGACCCACCTAGTCGCGTCTCTAAGCCTTCCGCTCGAGACCAGCCTTTTTAGGACCCTTGCATTCAGTTGCTGGCTAGGTGGCTGATGGAATGGTTTTTTCAGTTTCTTGTCACATCTTTCTGCTTCCTGTACTAGCTCTTCGTAAAATCCTCCTTCCCATAGCTCAATGCGCTTGCTTACTGATCGGCTTATGTCGGATCCCTATCAAGTACATAGTTTTTCAAATATTGTCAAAAAATTAATTGATAGCTATAAAATTGTCTCCCACCAAATTGTAACCTTTTTAAGAGTTCAAAAACCCATTACTGCTGTACTTGTTCATTTACCTGAGATCTTTTATTAGTCGCGTTGAACCCATTGGAATTTGGAGCAAAGCAATGAGTTTTCGTGCTTCTTTTGCACAGCTTGCCTTCTCAAGTCCGTACACAGCACCGAAAAATGCGCATGTCTCTTCGACAGTGAAGTCTTGGAAAAGAGATATTTCCTGAAATGGGATTCGAAGATTGAAAATACGCGTGAGTTGGACGTATGAGAATATCTGGTATTTCTTAGACACCGAGAGGGACTCACAGAATAATAGGTGTTTCATAAACATGGATGGAAATAATTAAATCAAAATTTTATTAAAAACAATTTTTTTTTGCAAAAAAAGTAGGTACCTACATAAATTGTTAGGAAATACAGTCAAACTTAAGTGTGGAAAAAGATATCGGTCATATGTGCATCCTAGATGCGACGTTAGGCATGGATTCTCTCCACGAAATTTGTCACGATTTCGTCGCGAATTTCTTCTTTCAGTTCCTCAATATTGTTCGGTTTATTTTCTACTCGAGCCTTGATGTATCCCCATAGGAAGAAATCTAATAAGAACACGTAATGCACCCACAGAGAGTGACTCTTTGGTGCTGATTTTGGAGCCGAGGGGTGGTTGGGCCCTTCTTTTTTGAGAATGATGAGTGAGAAGCTGTGACGGTCAATCGAGAACGATACAGGAACGTGATTACGATTTTTTGTGGCCTTTTTGGATTCATCAAGGCTCGAGTCTATGCAAATAAACCGAACAATATTGAGGAACTGAAAGAAGAAATTCGAGACAAAATCACCGAAACCGATCAGGATTGTGTGGGCGGGTATTGAAAAATTTCGAGGGGAGAGAATTAGTCACTGTCGTCGCACCCAGGGTGCACATAATGCCCGATATCGTCTTGCACACCAAAATTTGAATGTATATAGGTATATTTTTTTTAAATTCATTTACTTTTTTTTCAAAAATAATTTGTTATCAATAAAATTGTGTGGGTTATAACCTACCGATAAGGAATGGCTACACCAACCAACATGGAATACAATTGTGATTTTATTATTTCCGTCCATGTTAATGACACACTATATATACCTACCTACCGAACCGCAGACATTTTTAGATCTGTAATAAGAAATTTTCAGTCTCACTTCATACAGTGGGTGACGCAATGTATCTGTATATCAACAAAACCGGTTTATAAGTACTGTTACAAATAAGTAGTAATAACTACCTATCTATATGTAAACCCATCAGATTCGCTGGGAATTGTATGATTAACCACCACACACTACTCTACATCTATGAATAAGCGTATTTTTCGTCCTATATCTACGGCCTATTTCAGAATGCGTAAAATAAGTATAAGCGCTTGTAACTTGTAAATCCTGTTTCACATTCGAATTTCACAAGTGGGAGAGATAATAGAGGAAAATGTTGGTAAACACTTTTATTTTACACACTTTAATTTTTCATAGGTAGTGTAAATAATTATGCTTGGTGATTTGCTTTTTGACTTTTCTGAACCACGCAAACCGAGACATCAGAATCATTCAAACACCACGCTTAGCTCTCAATTATTAGTCACAAACTGCAACTTGATAATTATGAAATGAAGACACTTGAATAGTACCTACTCCAGTGTCTAGTTGGAAATATACAGGGGGTAATGATTTGGATGGTTTAGCTTTCGTGTTTATGACTAACGATCAATCATTACCTAGTCAGAAACACGAACTTGAAAAACCTGTTTTGCTGGGTTGGGGATAGAGTTGACCAACAGTAAGATGGAGATGGTTTTGTATATATTAGTGTTTCTAGGGACCGGTCAGTCATTAGCTAGAACCACACATTAGAAGAGGTTGGAGTCAGGCAGACAATACGGTGATGGTTTTGAATTCGCTATTCTACCTTTCGAACAATCATCAGTCAGAAAAACGAACTTGAAAAACAAAGATAAGTAATAAAAGCTAAAACGTTTGTTATTTTTCTATAAGTTAAAGATTCACGCGAGTTTCAGACACTATGTTTTTTTTTTTTTTTTTTTTTTTTAAATAAATATTTTATTTTTTTCTAATCTTATAAAGCACTAATCTTAAAGTTGTAGCTATCGCTTTTCCTAATTTTTGTTTCAACGAAATTACTATCTAATTACTATAGGAACCAAAACACGTGAACACAACAGAAAACACAAACAAACCCCACGAACAGGAAACTGATCTGAAAATGTTGAGGTTTCGTGAATGATGGGGGGGGATGGAAATAAGACTAAGAGAAGCTGACTAGTAATTTTTGATCAGCTGACTGCTAAAATTTCGCTTGTGTTATGAATTTTAAGAGTCTCATTGTAAACACAAGTTGCATAAAGTAATAGGTAATACTAAAACATGCAGATTTGTAAAATTGTACTAGTAGGTATTACAAGATAATTGGGGAACAAGGTCCAGGTCTTTCATTTCCAATAATTAGATTCCTAATGTTAGTGGAAGTTATTATTTTCTATTAAGTTGTAGCTGTAGGTATCTTTTTTTGTATTACCTGGGGCATGTAGCCAAAGTCTCGTTTTCGTTTGGGGCCATTGAGGACGACTTCCCCTGAGTCCAGGTGGTTGAATCCCACAATGGACAACAGCAGTGTAGTTTTTCCACATCCACTGGGTCCTAAAAGCCCATATCTGAAAAGCACATTAATTTGATCCTCCTCTGCTGGCCGTTTCAAATAAATAACCAGATAGAGTTTTGTACGTAGAAAATGCCCCAAACGTGCTCAATTTTTGTGATAGCTACTTTGACCTCGGTCTCCTGCCGACAACTTTCTACTTAATGTTAGGTACATGTGTAGTGTACATGGGTAGTATTAGGTACATATGTTTGTTGGTTCAACATTGAAACCAACATGCATCATGTCAAAAACAATAGCTGAAGCTTGTTCCATAATAGCTACTCTTTAGATGCTCTTCAAAAGGTCTGTTCCAGCTGTGCGAATAATTGAATATATACACTCTTGTCAAGATTCTAATATTCTGTTTGTTCCAACTGGTATGTGTGCAAATTACCCTAGATCCTACTGATAAGAATTGGAATCCTGTGCCAACTGCCACAGTAGTCCGAAATGGGGTTGTTGAGCGAAAAAACTATTTGAAAGGCTATTCCGATAGGAAATTCCTCGCTGATTCCGAATATACCATAATATGGTATATATACCATAATATGGTATATATACCATAATATGGTATATTTGGCATAACATGGCATATTATGCTTCTATGTTAGTCATTCTCATCAAAAACTTAAAAAAACACGTTTTTTGCGATTTTTGACCACCAATTTTGAAAATTTGACTCCTTAGAGTACTTCAAAAATTGTGGCCAACCAACTCGTCCTTTACTTTTATATTATTGACATTTTGAATATTTTTTCTCGATTTTTAGAGCGTAGCTAGTGGTAAGATATCGTCTGGAGTGACACATACAAATAGATATAATAATATATGAAAAAACACAAATAATACTTACACAAAACGTTCAACATAGGTACGTTTTAATCTTCAAGAATAATTTTAAAATGGCCAGAACGAATTTCCATGGTGGAAATTTTCAAAAATTCTCGCACTTGCTGAAAAATGTGGACTCATTGAAATAGCTTAATATTCTTCGAAAATTCGCTAAAATAATAGGACCTCTTTGTGGCAGAGCAAGTTGCACTCAATCCGAATATCCTGAGCTCTGTGGTGGGTGTTAATACGAGTATCGTATCCCCTCGTATCCCCTGTTGGTAACAACAGTTGAGTTCGTAACTCGGTGATAAACGCCGCCATGTTTTGCAGGCGAGGTGTTCTGGTGAGGAAGTAACATCGACAAAAGCTGTCCACTGTAGACAAGCTTGTGACCACCTCGGGAGGTGCTGAGTATATAGATTTGTCGAGATGAGGTTAGGTGACGACTGAATCAAGTTATCGTGGATTATTATCATTTACTGGGGATAATTTGAGCGTTTGCATTGAGTTATAGCGAGATACATCAAGTTGTGGTAATTTTTAGTGATTTTAACCATTATATACCATGTTTTCTTCCTTTCTCCTTGACATTAACAATTGATACATCGTTTCCAATCGATACATCAAGTACCAACTCGATAATTTCTCACAACTCTTGTTACAACAGTCGTTCAGCCATTTTGGTTTTCCAACAGTATGTAGTTTTCAACAGTTGTGATAACTTCCAAGTTACAGTACACCCCCCCCCCCCTCCCTGGATTCGGCAACAGAAGCCTTCTGCCATCCTTCAGGTTTGTTCCAACTAACAGCGCAGTTCGAAGATATTCGCACTCAACTTTGACATTGGGAAACGACTCGGAGACTATTCGAATATAAACTGTTTGAATTGCAGATTTCAGTTGGAACAAACTTATACGAGTATTATTTCACTGTGCACCCAATGCTGTATTGGATCTAGGATCCTTAGGAAAGCAGAACAATTTTTATTTCGGAGGCCCGAAGAGTATGAATGTTTGCTGCTCATTTTTGAAATATAGGATACTCACATGGTGTTGCGAGGTACTTTCATATTGAGCCCGTTGAGGACCAAACTTTTTGGTCCGTATTTTTTGTACGCTTGAATAACTTCTACGATGTTCGCCATCGGACGTGTTTTGAGCGAACTTGAGCGGCGACTGTAAGTAGATAATTTTTTTAAAAACAATAATTTATGATTTGAAGCAATGATCATTTTTTATCATTTTAATTTTTTTTAATTTTTATATTTTTTCAACAGCGAGTACATGTATACAAAGATGCCTACGCATCAATATAATTCGCAGACAAATTGACACGTTTTAATCCTTGTGTTGTTGATATGTAGGTACATAAATTATGTATACTTATGGGTCAGATCAAACTAACGAATAGGTAATCGATTCTTCTAGAAATAATGAAACGTTATTGAAGATAATGGAGGAAGACTCGGCGATCCGTACCTATAATATGAACCCTTATATATACCTTATACCTACGTTATTAACCCTTTGTATTAGGTAGACACTGAACAAATAAGTGATGATTAAAAGAAAAAGAAAAACTGAACTTTCCTTTGGATGATGACCAAAATACCTAACGTGTTGGGTCGGAAATAATTCCCTTTCGCGGTGCCTCTGAACATAATTTTACGATTGATTGAAGCTCTTAGCTTTTATTTGAGTTTTATTAGTTTTGGTTTATTATTTCCAATAATGGAACCTTTGGAATCGATCACGAAAATTTTAGTGTTCAATCTTCAAAATATATGGTTTAGTAACGACTCGTTTACCAACACTTTTTATGTGTAGCGTAAAATTCTTTATAGTCCAAATCCTCATAGCACAATGATTTGACATTAAACTATGAATTCAATATGTTGTAAGAGAGATCTTTTTGTGATAGTTCTTTAAAGGTCATTGTGACTTTTCCACTTCTGCTTAAACCTTTTCTACTTGGATTTTGACCTTTTCTATTTTGACTTAGTCATACATTTAGACAGCTTACAATACCTAGAAAAAAAGAAGAAACGTTAGGTACCTACCTGATTTAGTTAGGTACTAGGTTAAGTTATAGTTAATCGTTTAGGATGTGCCTTATTGCATGTACCTATCCTGCCTTCTCATTAAATTATTTCGAGTTATAGGTAGAAAAAACTTAACCGAAGGAATGAAGGATTAAGGATTTATTTTAAGGGGGTTAAGAGTTTAATTTTAGAGCGTTCTTATAGTAGTTAGGTACGTAAGTATAAATGATTCAGTATCGAGAAATTTTTTAAATATCCATCAATGGGAGGATCAATGAGGAGCTCTAAAAGTGTCTACAGCAGTTTTTTTTTTTCAATGACAATCTGAGTAAATTAATAACCTTGCTTAAGGGGGTTCGGGGTTTAATTTTAGAGCGTTCTTATAGTTGGTAGGTACGTAAGTATAAATGATTCAGTATCGAGAAATCTTTTAAATACGGGCAAATCAATTAAATATCCATAACCCCGGATCAATCAGGAGCTCTAAAAGTGTCTACAGCAGTTTTTTTTTAATTCAATGACAATCGGAGTAAATTAATAACCTTGCGAACCCCCAAACCATTTCCTTTATAAAAAACCAGACACTTCCAGACGAGGTTCAATTCAGCATCAATTGGTTCTGCAAATCCACCTGCGATTAGTCTTGACCTTTTTTGTCTTCAATGCGTCATTGTAAGTTACCGTGACTGAGGATAATTCTTTTGTTTCTATGCTCATGAAAAAGATTCCCTCCAAGTGCAAGACTTGACACGTGTACCTACCTATAATTACAGGATATACCAAATCAGCGTAAGTTAGTGTCACCGTTTCCGATAACGATTTCGGCATAAGCACATTTTTATAATTATTATTTACTCTAGTTTAATTACACTAAAGGGGGGGGGGGGTAGTTATTTTTTACTCTAATTGAATTTTGTATGTAAGGAAAGATGCATTTTGAAAGCTCTGGTTTTAATAACCATTTTTTGCAAGGATAAGAATGGGTTCTTTTTACTTATCTTACTTTAAAAAAAAAGTCTGCCAAGTTGGATGGGCAGTATAGCTTC
>JAEMON010000004.1:24095574-24109442 GCA_030264115.1 Lygus lineolaris
AATTTTTAGCGTCGAATGAGACCTTGCGGAACGTTTTAGGATGAACCGTTCGCTCCCTGTAAGGAGTTGAATGGGTTGAACGAAAAAAGAGCAGAAACACGGGTGTGAATGGCAATTCTTCCGGAGTAGGCAAAATCTCTGTTCAAATATCAGCTGTTCAAATGCAACTTTCTTTCGATTCCACCGAACCAAGTTTGTTGTTTACTTTCAGAAGCTTCCTTACTGAATTTCATTAAGAATGAATGATACAACTTTCCGATAATAATAATTACAAGAAGGTACCTACTCATTGTGAACCTCGCGGAAGGTGGGTATTTTATGTCAATAGGATCTTTGTAGATGTTCGATCTATACAGAAGATAATAAGCCATTGTGTAATAATTTGCAGCGTTTTTATTTATTCGATTACCTTGTCTTGTTGAGGAGCTACAGCTGTTTTCGTTGAACAAATATGTGGACTTGTATGCACGTTATTCACTCACTTGCTGTTATACTGGTTCGATCGATCCTTAATATTGCTTAGTTTAAACTATTCTATGTAGAATAATTAATTGTGCATTAGTCCTCCAGAGGGTGGGAACTAATGCCTTAATGCCTCATGTTTCATTTGATTGTGTTATAATTATGTATATTGCAGTCACACCTAATTTTGGCAACCACAATGAAGTGTCTACAATATAAAAAGAAATGTTTTTCTTGTTCGGTAATTTTATAATCTCCTTCGAATGAATGAAATATTTACTCATTAAAATGATATTTATGTTTCCAATGAAACATTTTTTGTATTTATTTATGAGGTGAATGATTAATGATTGATGGATTAGTTTGATTAATGATTCATGATCGCTACATTGAATAAATTGATGAATGATTGATGAGTTGAAACAACCTTTTCGTGTCCGGCGAGTTTGTGATCTTTTTCAAGTCACTGATTCGATTCCTCATTAATGAATGAATCCAAATTAATGAAAAATTTCTTCACACTGGAAACAATTGACCCCACTCACCAGAGCTCGTCCCTACAGACTTTTCAGCGAATTTTCAAAGAAAATTAAGGGATTGTAATGGCTTCAAAATTGTAGTCATGCAAGTTTTTGATTTTTTTTCTCATGGAAATCCGTTTCAGATCGTTTTAAGATTTCTGAAATATAACATTTTTTCAGACGATATCTGAACTCTGAAATCGAGATGAAAAAACCAAAAAAATGTTGAAATGTCAATAATTTCAAAAGAAAGGATGAGTTCGTTGGCCAGAATTTTTGGAGTACTCCGAGGGGTCAAATTTTGAAAATTTAGAGTCAAAAATCATTAAAAAACGTGTTTTTTGAAGTTTTTGGTGTAAATTACCATCTAAAACATAGGAATATATATGGTATATTCGAAATCAGCGTAAATTTCCTATAAGAATATCACCCACCAAATCGGTTAAAATTATTCTCTGAAAATTCGCTCATCAACTCATGCTGTATGAATGGATCTTTTCTTCAGATACAAGAGTCCAACAGCTTTTTGATCACAAACTTGGTCTATTCGTGTAGTGAAAATGAACGAACGTATTCAAACGTCCTTTTGGTTGATTAGGTTTTGGAAAATTTGATGTACGGCTGGCCCCGGTAGAGTTGAGTGGAAGCACTATAGTAAGGAGGCTTTGTTCATGGTTATTACGTGCTTCAATACGCAACTGTAACACATTTTTTGTAATTTTTAAATGTCACCTTTTGGCCCCATTCAACATCAAAAATCAAACAATTATCTTTTTTGAATCTTACCGGATA
Organism: Lygus lineolaris; assembly: GCA_030264115.1. NCBI lineage: Eukaryota > Metazoa > Arthropoda > Insecta > Hemiptera > Miridae > Lygus > Lygus lineolaris. The sequence continues at coordinate 24,097,350 of JAEMON010000004.1, forward strand.
TGAGGAAAATTACGTTCAAAGTGGAGATGGCATTGTAAGTAATGAGTCGTTCGCAAGAGCACACTTCGGTAATGAAAAATCCTGAAACAAGGAGTAAAGAACCGAAGATTAAAACTGAGATGGTTTATTTAATATTATCTTAAAGCTCAGGAAATTGAATCATAGGAGGCGCCTAAATAATATCTACATACAGGTATATAGTATTACGAAGGTAGCATAGTACCTGTTACATACAAAATATGAGTACCTACACGCTTTTACATGTTTCTAGAGCAGGAGAAATTCATTACTACGTTAATCCAACCCAAAAATTTCGCTTAGAATTTCTCAATCTTTCTGCATAATAAGATGCAAATTTAAAAAACCGATCCATCCTCAGTTAGTGGAGTCTAAAGTGATTTCGTATCACAGAAATAGTCTAGAAACCCTCCTTTCCGGTTTTACGATAATTCATCTTGCTATAGTTTTGCTCGAAGCAATTTATTCAAACAATTTTAACGAGTTATTGTAAAATAAATAATTCCTCACCGTAGGCTACGCCGACAGCTTCAATAGCGAACAGAAGTACCACTGCTAGTGTTTTACTTCCCAAGAGGGTTTCGTCGTAGAACACGTAGAAAATCACGAGCATGATACCTTTCTGAACGGCGATCAATGCTGTTTGGAGAACCGTATGGGCTAAGGCAGTCTCTAAATAAGTCATACCTGTAATAAATTGGTTAAATGGAAAACGTTAACTCATACCATCGCAACTTATCAATATGAGTCAAATTACAACATCATTCCCTCCCACAATCAAATCATGTAACGACTTCCCCACCTTTCAGAACCTTGTTGAGCATCATTTCTGCATTACTCAATAGTATTTTTAACACCACCAAGTTTAATTTAACGATTCATTTTTTTCAAGTTTTAAAAAAATTAAAAATTCTAATTAAAATCAAGCCTCAGTCATAGCAGTGCTTTGTACGCTATGAGGGCCTTTGCAGCCTATGAAATATATTAAATAAACATAACTCTTTTAATCTATGTTCATCCATCGTTACCACCGAATATTGAGTTTACACTAATAAAACCGTAGTATTTAAAATAACAAACCTAGGTATATATTTCTCTCCCGGAAAAACAGTCTGAAACATTTGAAATTATTGTTTTCTCTCTTGTTCATTCGGTCCGTCAGTTTGTTCATTTTTATGAATCCTTGAGAGCGAAGGGAATCTTTGAACCATTCTCACTAGCATTACAAGTGATTTGGGGCTGTTCAAACTGGGAGCGATCTGGGGAGTGTTTTTGCAGCAGGAGAGAGGGGAAAAACGGGGAAGTTTTTCTGGATATCCATTCCTGTAACGTTGATCCAATTCACTTGAAAGTTGGGGAATATCATCGATTGAGTCCTACGCAGGTAATAGGCGATAACTCTGAAGAACAGGCATTTCAGCAGTTAGGGAAGGTTTTTTTTTACGAGGGACATCAAATTTAAATGTTTTAACCCAACCGTATGAAATTGAATGGAATGTATATTTGAACTTCTACTTTTCTAATCTATAACTATTTAGTTTGAATTAGATAGAGTATGGTAAGAATCTGGGTTCGACAGGATCAGTAATTTTCATTCAGTATGATATTGTCCAATTCCTTTCCATGAAGAGTGAACGGTTCATGAACCTAGGTATTGCGTGACATTAATTCCTTCATCGATTATTGATATGAACTACTACATAACATCATACTGTATTATATACGTCGGACAATATTATAAATATTGTACTAGTAGGAAGGTACCAAATGTTGGAAACTTCCCCATATCAAATTTGTAAACTACAGGTAGGTACTCCATTACAATATCGCAGGAGATATATTTAATACTTTTTAAAATGCTTTTAATGAGGACCACAACCCTCAAGGTGCCAACCAACAACCACTCTAGTGACAGACTGGTGAACAGACACAAGCATGTGGACACCACCTGGAGTGGTAGTTGGTTGGCACCTTGAGGAGGGTGATCCACTTCCTTGCTTTCAGTTGAAAATGACAGCCAGGGGACAGTAGAACTTCCTCATTAAAAGAAGTTTAAAAATCTCGGATTTTTACTGTCAATCTCATGTAATATTGTATTGGAAATTTAAAAAAAAGAAAAAATATTCTGTGCGTCTGTTATACGGGTACCTGCGACCGTATTCCGTTCAACCAACCCAACTGATTTCTCCATCATGACAGCTCCGGATGTGAAGAGCAGAGTTAAGTAAAAACACCATCTGAGACAAATTCAAAGGATCAGATGAAGAACTACGTAAGTAATAAAGTAGGTAGGTACATACAATGATGGTAAATAAGAGGAAAATTAAAAGTGCTCAAAAAGCACGCTAAAAATGGTATGACATATAATATGTATTATATTTTAATATAATGTTATATTATAATACATTAAGTAGGCAGTTTTGAGGTAATTTCACCAATTTTACCAATAATTTGATACGTACGTATCAAGTACGAGCACGTTTTTCAAAACAATTTTCAGAACAAAAAAGCTCAGGTTTCAAAATTTGTTAGTGTGTGCTAAAAATGCTGGCCTTGGACATATTCTTTTTCTTCCGGTCCTAATTGACATTTTGAATCAAATTCAGATTCAAGAGACGAAGCAACTCACTATAATTTTTACGAAAACATAGGAAAGACATTCATGTTATCGAATCAGAATCGTAATTCCAATTTTCGAAGGAATGTATTATCTTTTTTAAATTAGTTGGATTTAGATTAGTTTTTAAATTAGTTGGATGCACCAATTAGGACCTATGGGATATACAGTTTTGAGATATAGATTAGATTATCCAGTATGAGACACCCATAACTTCATCGCGAGTGATTTATTTCGTAGATAACCGTATTAGGTTGGTGAAGAAAAATAGCACTTACGCACCGAGGAACGCTGGCAAAATACTTTCCGTTAATAATGGATCAATGTGCCCATGAACTGGTTCCATGATCTGAAAAATTGTGCATAATTATATAGATAATGAAATTAATCTCTAACAAAAAGAAAAGCAAAAATAATAATATAAACTGATTTGTGTGTTTTGTGTGTTCAGAACTATAATATTACACTCAATGGTAAAACTTACTCGTATTGGAGCTGTTGCATAGTTATCAGGGAGTCCACATGACACTGCCAATTTCCTAATAAAGAATTGATAGCGATCAGCAAGTTTTTTTCGCAACCATTGATTCACGATGAAGTCTGAAACAATGAATATATTCTGAATTTAGTTTAATTTGTAGAACAATCCGTATAACAATGCAACCTAACGATATAATGGAATGGTAGGAAGGTAGGAACTTTGTTAACCGCCCTACTCCTTTCCTCCATTTTATCACAATTTTAGGCTTGGACGTCGGAAAATCGGCCAATTCCTTGGGTATGTTTCCCTTTTTGCACTGATTTATTAAAAAATCTTCCTCGACTTCGTAAAAACGGCCAATTTCCCCATTTTATACCATTCTAAACGTGATTCTATTTAAAAAAAACAAACAAAAATCCATCTCTTCTTGGGTAGGTAGATCACATTTCGTCCATCCGCCATGTAAGCCCCAGTTCATAAGTCCAAAGTTTCTCAATTGTTTCCTAGTAGGTAAAGACGGATGCTGGTGTCCAAAATCGTTCAAATTTTGATGGTAGTTCAGGGCGTCTTAGATGGCCCCATATAAGTTAGATTGGATCAGTCGTAGCGATTGAGCATGAGCAATAGGTGCATAATATGCATAGGTGCATAATATATTATATACCTACTATATTACGGTCGTATGCCCAACACTTGAGTGATAAACAATACACAAGCAATTGAGTAATAAACAACTTATTGTAATCTATATAATACATTTTGTGTAACATTGTAGGCCTGTTCCAACTATTCGAATATATTTAATTCACTATATGGCCGAGCTATGTGAAAAACATGGACTACTAAGTATAAGCAAAAGTTTGACTTAGCCACTTCTAATCCTGCTTAACGAATGATACGCGGTATCTACGTGTATGGAAAGAGATTCAGCAAACAGTCCAAACGATGAGGCATGTCTTGATGTTGCAGCGAAATCTGTAGTTTTACCACTTCTTTTGTAACATAAATTATGACAGGCGACTCTCAGTCAAACTTATGTTGTGTTGGATATCAAAACGCCCATAAATGGTGGGTACAATGAGGGGCGTAGTAGTGTCGCCTTGTGACAAGTCACGAGAGAGATATCATCATACGGTAGGAATATAGCGCAGCCACCGATAAGAGATTTGGGATTATTGCTTATTCTTTCCACAAACACGAATTGGTTTGGTAATATGAAGAATCTCATAGGAGAAAAAGGTGAAGTAACATTGAATAATATCATTACTAAGGTGACCAGACGTCCTGTTTTACGGGGACTTGTCCCGATGTTCCGACATATCCGCTCGGGACGCTCATTTGTCCCGTTTTACCAATATTTGGTCCCATATACACTTTTATGAATAGGATAGTTCTTAATAATTGAAATAGGCTATTTGACATTAACCTTTGAAATTCTTTACTTTTGACTTTTACAAAATATGAAAGATTGTAATAATTTTGACAGGATCGAGTTTGCTTCCTAATTTCCATGTTCTAATAAAGCCTCCCTCCATCTCAAATGAAAATTTCGACCCTTAAAGCAATGCTGCTAGTGAAATGTAACTTTGCAATGGGCTGTGAACAGTTCTTAGATTTCATCAAACATAAGCCTGCTATTTTGAAAAACATTCATTCATCACAAAAGTAAGAAAAATAAACACTAAAGTCCAGTTTTTACGACAATATCTTATTTTAGGTCAAGTCTATGTCTAATTGTTGTGATAATATTAAGTTACTGAATAAAATATTATTTCATTCGTGTAAGCTGTTTGACTATGATTTACTATAGTTTTTATATATCTTCCTACCCCAATTACAAAGGAATGTACAGAATCACAGAAGTTAAAATAACCAACCCTTTTTAACAGTGAAATAAAAAATAAAAATCTTAATACGCGGTGAAGCTTAAAACTTCTCTCAAAGTTGCTAAAAATCGACAAATTTGCTATTAATCTTAAAAAAATCCAAGGGGAGAAAAATCGAGACTCCCCTATTACTTACAGGGAATCGGGGGTCCCGTTTTGAGAATCCCAAAATCTGGTCACCATCATTACCGAAACATGATATTTATTATTTACCAAAACACCAGGAGGGATAACTTACTCGATGAGTCCAAATGAGCATCGATGTTCACCATTTCTAATAGTTGATCCGTTTCCTCAGTGCTCAGGAAACTAACGCCGTAGAGTACTAGTTGTGTGAGAGTATTTGTGAAATTTGAAGGTACATGCAGCATTCCCCATGCTTCGTTGGTCAATACAGCTGATTTTGCTTCCTCGTCATCGTAATAAATTATCTAAAAAATCGTTCAATCACTTAGAATCTCTAATGATGGTTTTACCAAATTTTTAATCGGAGGCACTGAAGCTGTGAATAAGCGATGTGATAAGACCTTCCTATTACCTGTACCTACTTCTTATCCAAGGATGGGATGAGATTTGGAAGGGACATTTGAGTTTTACTTATGTATTTTTTCTTTTCGATGCAAACATATCGATTAAGCAATTGGGAAATCCGCAATTCATGTTTTACACTAGTCATGGAAGAATGAAGACAGAAGAAGGTACAAAAATCCTTCATGTGGGGAAAAACTACCTTCTTTTATTTATAATAAATTGAAAACGAAATGAACTAGTAGGTTGTGTAGAACAAGGCTATCTTCACCACAAGACGTGTATTTGACGTTACTCTTGGCGTCTAAAAGTGATTTCTTCATTGAGTTTTTTAAGCGAATCATGTCTTTCAATCAAATTACTGATGTACGAGTAGTTGAAATACAGCTTTCGTGTGTTCCAAGGACTTTATTTTTATATATCCCACCTCCACACTAACTATGTAACAATAGTTTAGGTACCTAATCAATTATTAAACTTGTAGGCTGGTATAAACTTACAGTGTCTATACTTTCTCTGAAACTTTGCACAAGAAGACATGTGAAAGGGGCTGCAGTAGTACAGTTGAAGTCTTCTGTACTGAAATAGTCTCGCGTTCGCTCACATAAACTTTCACCTTCTTCATTGAGTTCTTCGGAAACTAAGGCGATTCTCAACTTCGGAAGACCTGAATAGGCTTCTCTCTGTAGAAACGATAATGTTAAGGGCAGCAACAACATCAAACAGACCATCCTGCAATAGAATGGAAAAACTCCCTAACATTATTTTGGGTTAGGGATATTTGAATTATCTTGGGACTGGGCATAAGCACTCAATTTTTTAAATTCAGGCCTTTAAGTTGTCCCTCATCAATGCATACTCAGCTTTTACAATAATTCCGTCTATGGGATTCGTCATGGCAATCTAGATAGGAATCGGAATTGCTCAGATTTGAAGACCTTTCCTATGGTACATCACTCACGTGTGCAAGCTTGTCCAATGGAGCATCGTGGAAGAAGAAATCTTCCCTCTTCCATGAAAGAGCATCTCTTCATCCATAAGAACTCAAATTGCATACCAGGCAGCTGGCACTTACCTAATTCTTAATTTGGAGCTGTACTATCAGTATGAAAACGAATAAGTTGTTGTCATAGTTACGTTAAATTTCTCTTCATCAGTATATAGTTCTTCATATACTGGGCGAAGAATCTGTTTTTCTTGAACTTCACTCCCGGCTCAAAGATTTTTTCCAATTGTTCCGATTTTCTTCTTCGTCTCAAAAAAGACCCCTGTCACAAAATATAAATCAGTATATTTACCTAGTGAACCGTTTACCCAAAGAAAGGAGAGAAAAGAAGCGTTTAAGGGCCTACGGGACGACCGGCTCTTGAAGCCCTCAACAATGCCCCAGCTCAAAATTCGTGATTTTGAAAATTTCGCGAAGCACTTAGAAAAACCTGGTTTTTCATCGGTTTCTTCCCGTTTTCTCTGGGTGGAATAAACTTAAAATTACTATTCACATTGTTAGGTATGTAATTATGATTGTATAACGTACGTATACAGAGAAATTTTCAAAATCGCGAACGTGAAAAATAATACATGGGATTTTGAGCTGCGTTGGGGCGCTTCCCGAGCCGGGCGTCCTGTAGGCTCTTAATTATCACAATTTTCATCAATATATAGGTACTCAAAATGATATTTCTCAGTACCTACATAAGTATACCACTAGTTTGTATCCAATTCTACAGGATTTCATAGTACTGGCACGACGTAAATGTAAGATTGAGTATATTTAAAACGAATATAAATTGATTATGATTTTGTATGTAACAGTAGCTATTTAAGAAGAATTACTTGTTTACGTTCTGACATGCCCAACTGTTGTTGTCTACTCAGCTGTAGAAAAGCGTTTTCAAGTGTGTTGACACGTTGTTTGGTCATAAGTTGCGAAGGTGTCTCTTGCACCAGCAGCTCACCATCTCTCATCATCGCCACCTAGAAAATAGAACTTTTTTTGTGTAGTATGTCTGTTAATTCAGATTTCACTTCAACGCTGTTAACCGCATCACAATACAATTTTCAGTAGGTACAACGATCGAATACAACGATCTTCCGTTACAAAGTTATTGTATTAACAACTAGCGAGTCGTCCATCATTAATGGAAGATTATCAGGAAATAGAGGCCAGAAACTGAAGTTTGGAGATGTATTAATAATTATTCCATAAATATTATTCCATTTCAAAATCCATGAATAGTGATAGAAAAAAGGAATATATTGAATGAAACTGGCTCAAAACAATGCTATACGTTAAGTAGATATTATCAGTGAACATAAAAGATTATTGTTACGTCTTGTTATAACTTCAAAAAATTTGGATGATCATACTCCGAGGGTCCAACAACCTCATTCAACTTCTAAATTAAAAGTTTTTCAAAAAACTATTTTGTCATACCATCGCCTGATCAAAAATCATTTAAAATTCACTGAGGTGTGTCCTAATTAATAACCACCATATTACTACATACCTATATATTAATCATATGCCTATGCATCGTAAGTAAGGTATATTGTCCTAAAATAATATTATTAGACGGTCTGAATAATGTTTTACCAGATGAGCCATTCGGGCCTCTTCCACATAGTGCGTGGTTAATATGACTGTTATTCCACTTCCGGCAACTCGCACCAAGTACTTCCATATTCTATTTAAACAAATATAACAATGATGATAAATAATCAAGAAATATTATGAGGTAGGGGAGAGATAGCAATATTATTTTGTTGCAACCTAGGTGCAAACATGCCTCGATGGTCTCTTATACATTTCAGCCTCTTCGCATTTTCACATAATACGTGAATTTTCATTATTTACTATTTCTCACTATCTAAAGGACTGATTTTGCTCAAACTTGGAGGGTAGGTAGTTGGAATATGTCCTTCATGATTCCCTTGAATTCCATCTCAATTGGATCATCGGATAGCCTTGAAGCATGGATTGTAAAAACGAAAAACGTCAACATGAGAGAAGAAACTCCTTGTCCACTTGTATATACCTTTTACTTATATTTAAATTGTCCGATAGGAAAATGCAAGAATAATAATATGTAAAATTATACTATGCATGTAATGACTTTTGGCTGAGTACAGGATCAACTCCGACCGTTGGTTCATCCAGTAGGAGCAATTTAGGGCCATGGAGCATTGTTACGGACAGCGACACTCGCCTTTGCTCTCCTCCACTGGAATTAAACATACAAACGCATCAATACTACTACTTACATAGGATTCTCAAATCAAATTTGGTAATTCCTGAATAGAAATTGAACGAATATTACTGATAGTTATCTACTAAACTCCAGAAGGCAGATTTGGACATTCATGCAGACAGAGGAAATTTGGAGTGGATTTGGAATTTGAGGAAATGTTGGTCCCTCAGAGTTTCTCATTGTATGTGTAGAATTGGCTATTCATATCCATAAACAAAGTATCTTCAATCTCACGTTTCATATACAGTGGGTACCGCTTAATGTGATCAAGTTGGGGATTCCAGTCTTGATCACATTACGCGGTTGATCACATTATACGTGATCACATTAAGCGGTACCCACTGTACCTACAACGAGCGTCCAGTTGTCTCTCGAGTGGTAGATAAATTGGCATGTAATGGGTATTTTTACTCACCTCAGCTGCTTGATTTGTACATTCATGTCGGGGAGTTCCAAAACGGTTGCCAATTCGTCGATTCTCTGTTTCAAATCTTTGGCGTCGATGTCATAGACTCGTCCATAAAATTCAAGCGTTTCACGAACAGTGAAATCAGGTGTCAGCCCAATATGCTTCATGGAACAACAATGCCTTATAATGTAAACAATGATTTTAACAAAGCTTTTTTTTAAATATATGAATAATAAAGTCACTACAGACTACAATTTATACCATACCCTTTCAAACCTTTTCGAGGTTTTGGCTTTCTCACTAGATCTCTAAATCTAAATTATCATTTTTATCTGAGAAATTTTCACTTTGTTATTTTATTCATGTCAATAAAAAAAAGTCGTCACATTATTGTTTTAAACTCACGAAGTGCCTAAATCCTAATTTTCAAGCTACATCCATGATAATGAGTACGTAACTACCCGACTCTATTCATTCAATTCTTCAGCAGATTTTCATTGAGGTGTGATTTAAAATGTACGACGCAGCGTATGCGAGTTTCACTCCATTTGAACTGAATAAAGAATTCGCAACAACCCATCACTACTAAACAACCAAAAGCTGGAAATGACGAATACGAATGACCCGATCGTGGATCTCTTCGGTATTCTGCGACCATTCATCCACACGCCAACAAGCATAATGAATTCTAATGGTTTACGGGACTCGGGATAACCTCAACCGCATCATTCTTTTGGCAGTGAACTGTTACTATTTTTCAATCAGTGGTTCGGATGCCCTTGCATGGACTTTCTAGAGAAAATTCTTATAATTATCTTAAGGAAATGGAAATTCACTAGCGGAAGACAACATTTTGACTTTTTGAATCTGAATCATCCATTTTTCAGTAGATATTGAAGAACATTCAGGGCTTCCAACAATACTTCTAGTTTACTTTTACTTGCAGAAGTCTTGTCCTTTTCTTTTATTAAAACTAAATATTAAAAATTGAAGAAATGTATTTAATTAATCCCCTATTTCACAAGCCCTCTGAGACTTTTAAAATTTTAAAGTTTCTAAATAACCTGTAATCTGTTAATTATTATATAAAACTTGATAAGTACTTAGAAGAACTCAAACCAGGAACTAATTTCGGACTCACTGGAGACGTAGACAAAATACTCGTACAGACCTGAATCTACGTCGTCAGTCGGTAGGTATGTCATGATCATGACATACCTACCTACTCATGAGGTCATGAGCATGCGAGTAAATTTGTTGCAAAGGAGCGAGGTATGCAAAAACCCGCACTACCTAACCGTTTTGAAGGACGGGTAGACCTTGAGCGCCGTGAATATTGACCTTGACGCTCAAGAGCCGCGTCTCACGTTCAAGGTCAATTTATTCACAGTGCCATCAAGGTGCCCTTCAAAAATTATGGTTCATGCTCGGTTTTAAAGTTTGTTTTTGTGAATAATAGATAAACAAAAATTCAGAATTGAGTTGAACGAATCCGAATGATCTCGTTTCCGTGAAAATTGGACACACCTGCGCATACTTAAAGCGCTGATGGGGAACTTGCATGGGTAGGAATTTTGCATTTTGAACCTCAAAATCTGATTCAGCGACCTTCAAAACCCCCTGGTGCCAATTTTCAGCTTGAATTTACCGCTGGTTTGCCCAGAAAAGGAGTTGAAAGGGAGCGTGTGACGTCATTTAGGTTTCGCGAAAGGGCCCACCCAGGCAGGCGGGGGGTCGGTGACGTCTGTTAGGTTCAAAATATAAGACCCATTTATGGTAACTTTCAATCGTCGGATACCCCCCATGTAGCTTTTTGGAAAGCCCACATTAAGGCCTTTCAAATTACGAAATTAAAAATAACCTTGAAAGTTCCCCATTTAAGATAATGCCCCTGCCCCTATTGTCTGCAAACAAAATGAAATGGAGAAATGAAAAACTTAGGTAATGATCCTAGAAATTGACGGCTCGCGTATTTTTTTATATACGTTTTAAGTAACTCGGGAAAAATTAATATTAATGAAAGAACGTTTGTTTCCGATTGTAATCGGATGACTTGCCTGGTACACTTCAAGGTTACCAAAAAGCAAAGACCACTCGTGAATACGAGAAAGAATTCCCTACATTTAGTCGTTTTTTCAACAACATTTTTATTTCACGTTTCCTTGTTAGTTTCAACCCGTTGAAATTAATGGGTTGAGATCTCGGGGGATAAGACCGTGAAATTTATTCAAACTCGGTGTGAACGAACCCTGAGAGCAGGGATAAACTTCAAATCGTTCGATCTTCTGATAATCTAAGGATTCATCATCCATGAGTGACAGTAAAACATTCCGTGAATGATGGAGGAGCTTACAGGCTAAGGGTCGGTATTTCTAACCACTTTCGGTGAAAAGGAGTAGGTAACTGCAAAATTATTGTGTGACCGAAGCGATTAATATGCCATGTTCATCATAGGGAAGTATACAACGATCTTCAATTGCCTTGGTCCGATGTTAGTAAGGTTGACATTTCCGTTCTAGTTGGGCTGTCGCGTTCAAGTCTCGCGTAGGAAGCCGAAGTAGTAATTACCTAAAGTTTGTTCCTACTGTCTGTTTAGTTTGAACATAAACGCAGGTTTTGGCTGTGCAGAACCCTCTGCGCACAATGTGCGTTTATGTTCAGAATGTTTCTGTTCCATCCGGTTTTGTGTGCAGCTGATAAGAACTTGAATCATGTTCCAACATAATGCATGAACATAAACGCACATTTTCGCACAAGCAACGGAGGATGGGCGAACCTGGGCAAACTGATAATAGGGAAACCTTGTGCAACCTCCCTACTTTTGGTATTACGGTATCTAGTAAAATAAAGCAATTACTCTTGATAAAAAAAAAGTCTGCTAAGTTGGGTGTGGCACATAGCTTCCT
>JAEMON010000004.1:24116123-24126900 GCA_030264115.1 Lygus lineolaris
CCCCCCCCCCCCCATCATCTCTCTCTCTCTCTCTAAACCTTCTCCCATAAAGTTGGGTTCATTTCGCAAAAACTTCGCTCTTGTTTAAGGTAAAGCTTTCTTCAAGCATAGGAGTCATAAATGTTAAAACGAGCTAAATTTTCAGTCATGTGGGTAGGACAGTGACTATTTCAGTGGACGAACTTTAAAACTAATGATGAATCCGTTGCTATGTTTTTTTTTTTTTTTTGCCAATTTCAACCGACTTTAAGTGATTTTTTATTTGAAAATTCGCTCATCAACTCATGCTGCATGAATGGAACTTTTTTAAATGTTCAAATATTTAGAAGGTTCTCCGCAGTCGAAAGATTTGAGCTCAACCTTAAATGCTGCTAGTTGGAACAAACTTCTATACAATTAGTGGAATGTTGTGCTGGAGTTACCTATATCGGGCTTTCAAAGAAGGATACGTCCAAATCGAAATATGGACATCACAACGTGATTCAAAGTGGTAAAACCATTCGAGAAATAGACATTTACTTACTACACTTTGGTAATTTTAACCGATTTTCAGCTATTTTTCGGGATATTCTGAGGTCAGATATTTGTGATATCAGGTACCTTTTAAGGTACCGTTTATCAGGTATGCCTTTTTAAGATAATAGCAGTTCCAAACCTAATTGGACATTTTCCAAACCAAATTGGACATTTTCCAAACCAAATTTTTCATTTTCCAAAACAAATTGGAACGTTTTCCAGATCAAATTGGACATTTCCCGAACCAAATTGGACATTTTCCAAATCAAAATTTTGTAATTTTTTGCATTAATTCCGGGAGAAGCTTTTTTTTCCTAGGATTGTTATTCATGTCCTGAGAAACTAAGTTTTCCAACTGGAAACCCGAGGGGAGTACTTTTGGTAGCCAAAAACCTCGAAATTTTCGAAATTATTTCAGTTTTTCGCTTGTAGCTTGAAAACGACGTATCCTACATACCTAAATAATGGTGAGAAGTAAATTAAAGAAGATTAAATTTCGTGTCGAAGAGGAGAAAAAAGTCCGAAATTGGTTCAATGTGCCAATTTTTACGGATGGTCAAAAATCACCTAATTTTTCCAACGTTAGTAAAAATTCCATTACGGCCGTTTTGAAAGATGTAAGTATTACGCCAACAAGGGCCTATGAAATCGCTACCCCCTTCCCATAAAGATGTAGAGGATCAACTGGAGAGTTCAAAAAGCACCAAAAGTTTCCGATTAGTCCAATTTAGAGGTGTTTAAATTCTACTTTTTTGAAATATGACGTTCTGCTGTCTGATCTTTTGAAAAATTTTGGTGTGTATCAGCCCTAAGTCCTCTGGTAAGAATAAAAAGTCCGAAATTGGTCCAGTTCTCCAATTGGACTAATTTGCCCGAAACCCAAATTTTCATGTATGGCAAAATGTCCGATTTGGTTTGGAAAATGTCCGATTTTACTTGGAAAATGTCCAATTCGGTTTGGAAAATGTCCGATTAGGTTTGGAAATGCTATAATCTGCTTTGTTTGTTCCAACTAGCGGCCGTTCAGCCAGGTCAAATATTTTCAATGTTCAAATTTTTCAGGTTTCAGGTTCTCCGCAGCTGAAATATTTTATCTAACTCTGAACCCCCGCCATTTGGAACGAATCACTATAAAAATTAGTGGAATGTTGAGTTACCTGATCGGTTTTTTAAGGAAGAATAGGTCCAAATCGAAATATCGCTAGGTGATTCAAAGTGGTAAAACCAATAGAGAAATAACATTTACTTATACACTTACGTTTCTATTATAAGTATAGGCACCTATTTACTATAGTTACTTGCCTATTTCCTATCCTCATACCAGCTTGGGCTCCGCAACTTGTGACAATTTAGTTGTTATGCAAGTAAAACATTTTATTTTTGTAGCCAAGCTCCAATTGAAAAAGTTCACAATGTCACCCCTTAGATGTGGCAAGTTGCAACAGGTAACATCCCCTGAAAAGCCCGGGAGTCCATGTTTTATTTATTTTTTATGGCTTCAGATGAATATGTGTAGTTCTGTAAGTAATTGTCCTGAAGCCTTCGAGAAGGAACATCATTCTCGGGCTGAGGAATTTCTTGAGGCTGAGCCTCCGACTCCCTCAACAGAAGGAATTGCTGAAATAGTTTTTACCCATTAGTTCTCACCACCCTCCCATAACCATTTTTCTTGAGCTGTCCATATTCGTGAACTCCGTTTCATCTCATTACATCCCCTAGAGCCGCCCCTGGTGCGAGATGTCATCAATTTCATATCATCTGGATAGATAACCACGAGGATTTCAAGCTATCAAATGAATCAGCTTTCTGACAGACACAAGCGAGATAAGTTATATTAATATAATAAATAATTACGAAGTACCTATCGTAACATAATTCTGATTCTGGTTCTGATATCGTCTTGATGTTGAATTTTGAGACCACGAATTCCACACGCCGTTCCACATACCGTCACCCCATCTCTGGGCAAAGATCTTCCAAGGTCATCTTCTTCGCGTGACCTCATCCTTCAAGATATCTAGGTTTCATTTTGCTATCAAATCAACCAGCTTGCTGACAGACACAAGCGAGATAAGTTATATTAGTATAATAAATAATTACGAAGTACCTATCGTAACATAATTCCACGTTTCTATAAAAACACAAAGAGTTCTTACACAAAGTTAAACCTACTTAAAAACATTAAACATGTCCTGCGGGCCCAAAGTTTCGTTGTGTATTTTCTCATCGGAAGGTGGAGCGATGTCACGGAAACGTAGGATGCCAAAATAATCATCTCTCATCATGCGACGATGAAAAATTATCATTCAGCCTGCGGACGCATGTCAGACGAAATCGGTTTCCACTTAACATGAAACTGTTCGTTTGTTATTTATTTAATTGGTGATGTTGACATCAATTCGAATGAGATTTCAACGGGAGTAGATCAGATTCGCATGACATCCGTTGGGAACAACATAGCTAGTAATTTTGAGCCCGTTATTCACGGTGGATTATTTTTTTAAATCTGGAATTGTCTGCAACGGTGGGTTGGAGGAGAGATGAGGTAAATTTGAGTTCCGGACTGCAAAATAGGCCTAATCTTTAAAACCTGACCACTTTTTTTTTTTAGGAACTTGCACTCCGCAGACCATTCCAAGAACTACCTATATCTTTTTGACGAATTCAACAACGCTTTTTGAGAGTTGCGCTGTATAGTTGGTTGGAAATATATTATGTTCAACAATGTATGTAAATTACATAATGTCTTGATAGTACAACATTCCCGTGCACACTATTAAAGTTTCACAGAGCCCAAGCAAAATAGATTACGCGCTAATCAACGTAGTCCACTCTTTTTACAATTAATTTTAACATGATTTTGGCTATTTGAATTTAAAACAAAATTTGATTTCTCCCATGAGATTCAAATTTACTAACTTTCGAACTCAAATTTAACAAATTGTGTTGAACTCGGTGCAAATTTGGGATTTTCAAGACCTCGTGGTTCTGATACCGTCTTGAAGTTGCATTTTGAGCCCAAGAATTCCACACGGCGTTCCACACCGTCACCCCATCTCTGTGCAAAGATCTTCCAAGGTCATCTTCCTCGCGTGACCTCATCCCTTAAGATATCTAGGTTTTATTTTGGTGAGATATTGGCGGTTTTTTATCTTTTACTAATGTGAAAAAACTCTGCACCGGCCGGTTTAAGAGGCTTTCCGCTTCACCAATCAACCTTGCCTGTGTAAACAAAAAGAGGAGGTGTCGTGTGATCGCAAGTTAATTCTTCCTAAGTTCCCCTCATTTAATTGAGGATAACGCAATTCTAGCCGAACAAGACCATCATCAGCACAACCAACACAAAAATAATGACAACGCTTTTCCTTGTAAGGTATCCCCAATTCAGGCATCCCCTGCCAAATTATTTAAACCACGCCTACCTATAAACCACCAACCTAGTATAAAATGAATAATTATTAATAAATAACTGAGTTTTTCCAGATCCTATTCCTTCTGTGATAATCCATTTTGGTTTATTATTTCAATGTTTTAACAAGGATTTTTGTTCATTTCCCTTCAAAATGTGTTGTTTTACGTTTCAAGGTATAGGTATACCTATGGTATACGTTTCAAGGTATATGTACCTATGGATCTAAGTTGAACCCGAGGATCGAATGTAAAACAAATACTGTATATAAACACAATAAATTACTAACAAAACATTATTTCTCTGAACTTATAACCCCTTTTGCGCACATCATTATTCTACCGCTTTCTGCTGATTTCTCACGAAGGTGTCAAAGCTCAGAGTTATTATCTCGATAGGAGGCACGGTAGATGAAGTTTTGTGCTACTGAAGAGCTGGTGTGGTAGTGAGAACAGCCATGTCAATTCCCCCTGAGGAGAGTGCAACACTGTAGCCCTTGGCCTTCTTGACTATAGGTTAAATTAAGTTAATCAAGAAGGAGCCGTGTCACAAGTCCGGAAGAGTGTGGATATTGCGTGATTGTTCTGCCTATCAGATCAGCTCAATAAATAAATAACCCACCAAACCCCAAAATAGAGTTATTAAGCAAAAGAGTTACCAAAACTTATTGCCGACGGCCTTATCTGGTGGAATAGACCGGTTCCCGGGAGATCGCCGAAGTTAAGATTTCAGGGGCGTGGTTAGTACTTGAATGGGTGACCGCCTGCGTGGCTGGGACCACACATCTCAATATTTTCAAGTCGGGCCGTCGGCGATCCCCTCTCCACTCAAGGGGTTGAGGCAATGGGTAGGCATGAGCGAAATTATCAGACGAAAATCCAGCCTGAAATGGTTACCTACTTACCTTTTGCTTCCTCACTACCGAAGGTAGGAAGCTGTGCATTCGTGCAAGAAATTAAAAAAAAGTTTGTCCTCCAAAATCAAAATTTCCAGTTGCTTATTTTTCGGAGCATTCTGAACAATTTTGGTTCCGTAACTGTCAATCTGCCTGTCGGTCGGTCTGTGGTCAATTCCTCGTCCCAGGCAAAACTATATGAAGTTGTGGTCCGAATTCGATGACATTTCCAGGGATTGTGCTGGTTAGCAGTGACGGTTTCCTACCAATTTCATCTCCATCGGGCCACTAGTAGAGTGAGCGCATGCGCAAACGTGAATTTCCTTAAACCACGATTTCTCAGTTCCTAATGGACCGATTTCGCTCAAATTCGGAGGGTAGTTGAGGGCTTACTCCATCACGACATTCACCTATGAATTTCGCCACAATTGGATAAGTGATGGCTACTGCGCATGTGCAAACTTGAAATTTATTTTCATAGGCATGTAATTATTCTACCAATTACGCCGAAATGTTCAATAACTGATTCTATTCGTCCTTGTTACAAAAGTGAGGAAGCTATACTGCCCACCCAACTCGGCAGAGTTTTTTACCGTTGTTTACTTATTCATTGGTCCTTTTAACTTTCAGATCTTCTTTAGTCCTTCATTGTTGGTCTCATGTGTTATACTTGAAATGAAAGGTATGTACTAACTATAGAAGCGATTTCTTACTATAGAAGGTATAGTTTTGAAGAAAAAACTCAAATAAGGATAACGACCAGTAATATTGAAATTTGGACAGAGGAGCTAGCTAGCTACTACTGATTGTTAGCAGTTGGCGTAGTCTTCTGCGTACACAGACGTGGAACCAATGTCCTGGTCTGCCTAAAGAATAATTCTGCTGTTGGAGGAAAACAGTCGTTTTTCAACCTGAAGGTGATCGTAGAATTTCCGTTACCTTCGCTCTTTACTTGCATTCAACGATATGAATTCATTACAATTAAATTCAGTTGATACTTGATAAACATCTTAGTTCTGCTGACAACCGAGACCTACCTAGGTGATATTCCATTTTCCCATTGAATGTTGCTTATTAAAAAATTGCCACGAAGCTACGAGCTAACTTATTTGATAACTGCGTGTGAACTTCATTGAAACTACACTCAGGACAAACCTTTATAACGAGATCGTTTCGTATCTTTCAGATACCTACAGACGAATACAGTCTAGATGTCAAGGTGCCTAATTGCTTTTTTTCACGACAACTCGGAAACGGTTTTATCTCAAAAATGAACACGCAACAGTTATTAGATGGGTACATTACAAAAGATCCCCTTCTCTAGTCTTTCAAGGACATCGCTCATTTTGTCTCTTCATCTTTTTGCCCTCGACCAATTTTGGTTTATTATTTTCAATAATGAACCTTTGGAATCGAGCACGAAAAAAAAATTTTTAACCCCCGTACGCGGCACTTTCCTTAGTTACCATGGTCCAAAATTAATGAAATTTGGTATACCGGCCCCATTCGGGGTCTAGTTGTGTCTCGAAGCTTTTCGTTACCGTCAGTCTTCTCTAAGGGGTAGAAAATAGGGCATGAAATTTTCAAAACGCCCTAGCTCGAAAATTTCAAATAGGAAGGTATATTTTTTCCATCAATTTCGGATAGAACACAATTTTCAGCGTCAAATGAGACCTCGCGGAGCGTTTTAGGACCAACCGTTCGCTCCCTGTAAGGACTTAAGGGTTGAACGAAAAAAAGAGCAGAAACACGAGTGCGAATCGCAATTCTTCCCGAGTAGGCAAAATCTCCGTTCAAATATCAGCTGTTCGAATGCAACTTACTTTCGATTCCACCTAACCAAGTTTGTTCTTTTACTTTCAGAAGCTTCCTTAGTTACTGAATTTCATTAAGAATTAATGATACAACTCTCCGATAATAATAATTACAAGAAGGTACCTACTCATTGTCGAAAAGAGATGATTGTGAACCTCGCGGTAGGTGGGTATTTTATGTCAATAGGATCTTTGTAGATGGGCGATCTATACAGAAAATAATAAACCGTTGTGTAATAATTTGCAGCGTTTTGTTTTATTATTTTCAGTAATGAACCTCTTTTTCCTATATAGGAATGCTTACTTACTACTCTGAAGCCACTTATCTTTGTTTAGAGTTATCGGTTATTTAAGTCAGTATATTTACTCCGTGCGTACTCGTAAGGACGTGACTGTCAAGTCAAGGCGACTCAAAAGAACTATAACAAGTGTGTAACTCCCCTTGAATAAACCAATAGTCAGTCTATTCCGAAAATGTGAAAATTTGCAATAGAACGGATAAGTACCTTGAACCTAAGTACCTACCACCCTGCCTTGAAAACTCGTGGAATTTTGTACCATTCTAGTATCGACTCGGTTTTCTATAGGTGGAACGGTTCAAATTGAAAATCCAACATCACCACGAGATTTAATGTGTGTTGTTTGTCAGGTTAGAAAACTAAAAATACGACCGCGGAGATCATTGTAATAGGTATTTTCACCTACCCATTGAAAAGGTGCACCATAGCACTATAGATACCTACGTCTATGTTGCAATAAATGAGGAAGCCCACCTAACTTGGCAGACGTTGTTTCTGACGAATCAATATTCAATGCTGAACCTCAACCTACACCTTTACAAACTTAGTTGACTAGTTTCAAAAAAATGTAAGTAAATTCACGGCCAGGCTGCCTCAGGTTTAAAACATAGGTAGGTAATAATTTTGATTGAATTAGGAATTACGGAGAGGCTGATTGGTCCAATGAAGATTTCAAACGTATAGACAAAAAGGTTATTGTACGAAGAAATTGAGGATTTCTTCTTTCTGAAGAAATACTCGTAAGTAGTGGATCCTTAGTAGGTTCCTAGGTGGTATTAAATATAAAACCATTCCTACTATAATACAAGTTCCTAGGTGGTATTAAGATAATGAAATCGTTTTTAAAAATCAATGAGTTTATTAACAAGGCAATGGAAACGTATAAAACTTGAGTAGTTCATTCGATCCTACTATCTTATTATAAATCTATTAGGTCACATTTTTGTCGATTCAGAGTGAATTCATGACATTTTCCATTATAAGTTCTTGTCCACAATACAACTTATTTTAATCAACATAATTTTAACTATTGTTAACAATGTCGATGGACGACGCCTATAGGATCTCTAGTCTATTGGTCAATATAAATTAATATCGCTCTGTTTGCCACATTTATACCTTCAGTAAGCCAATACAAAGACGAACGCTAATAATTGGTGGATTTCTGAGGTATGGCACTATTAGGTACAATATTTCTATATAAATATATATTGAGGTATTTTTGTCCATCGTGATATTTATGCATCATAACGGTGGGATTCTTGTCATATGTCATATCACTTTATTCCTTCACGCATGGCGTTTGGTTCACTTTCACTGTACCGACCGTTCAAAATATCAACAAATTAATCAACTTTGCTCATACATTACCAACTATGACAGTTACTAGCGAAATTTAAAACAAAAACATAAACATTTAAGCATTTCCTTGGTGGGTATGTGGATATCTGATTTTTCACACTGAAATCTAATCATGAGTTTTCTCTCATCTCGTTCAAGTGATGTCTTCAAAAGTAACCACAAATTTCAAATCGCGTCGTTATCTCACGCCGAAATTTCATATTTTAAATTAACATTAATGTAGATAATGTGATATTTAAACATTGCATCAATGGCATCCTAGACTGATTTTAAAGAGTTTTATAGAGTATTTTTTATAGAGAGTAGAGTCAGAAATCGGGTGATTCAAACATCACGCCCTTGACATTTGTTCCAATCTGTATGAAACGAGCAAACATAGGTATGTATAGATTTCGCATTGTAATCCAGAAAATTATTAGTTAGGCACTCAGTTTAAAGTTTAGGTACTCAGTTTAAGTGAATACGCTTTGGTAGGTAGGTACCTAAAGGAGACACTTTCAAGACAATGAAATAGAATAAAACAATACAATAAGTCCTTATTGCGGTCAGATTGCCTACCTTAATCTGAAGCATGGATGAATTTTCCCTATTTTGCATCGAATTTCAATGCACCAATCACAATTTCAGAGTGAATCAATGCCCATCTAAAGGCCCGCTCACGCAGTTCATTTTTTTTTTTCGGCAACTGGGTAGTGTTATTGTCGAACTACAAAACTTGAAAGTTCCTCTTAGCCTTGAAAACGACCACCGTGCCTAAAGATAAGATGAGGATCCACGAGAAGCAGGAGATGAAACCCTTCAACACGATGAAGTTGTCCAGGCCGTGGCCTCTCAGGGTGATGCTCTTGTAGGATTCCACTGCTGGGCTGACGGGGAAGGCCCACGCCGTTTCCCGTAAAATCGCGTGAGCTCCTTCCATCGGCCAAATAATACCTGAGGGAAAAAAGTTTGCAATTACACTTCACATTAGAATTGCGGGATTTAACACTATAGGGACTTTGAACCCAGTTTTCTGGGGGAACCAACATTACGGCTTTTTGCCTTTACATATATTTTATACTTTCTTGTTCCTGCATTATTCGTTTTCCTATATATTATTTCAAACTCTAAATGTTCACTATGAATTCTTAAGTTAGCAATTAGTTGCCTAAGCCAGTATTCCTATAATATTAAAGTATAACCCAGTGTTCCTCAATGTTTCTTGGGCATCTCGGCGTATGTTAGGAGGGCCCAGCCGACCCCCTTCCTCAGGAATCAGGAAAAAACGTCTGCCAAGTTGGGAGGGCAGTATAGCTTCCTCACTTTTGTAACATGGACGTATAGAATCAGTTAGTGAACATTTCAGCAAAATTGGTGAAACAGTTCCGGAGTTATGCCTATGACAATATGAAACACGAATCGAATGATACAAAGGCAGGGGTAGGGGGGTGTCGTATGATACGATATGAATTTTGCGCAAGCGCAGTAGTGTACCGAAATAATATGTCGTATTATTTCGGTATACGGGATCTGGGTTAGTTATATTAGAAGAGTAGGTATACACTGGAGATGTAGAAATATGGTGTATATTAACATAACTAACTCGGAGGTATAATATTATGAGAACCACCACAAATCGCGGAGTATCGCGGTGGGAGCCTCGTCCCAGGTTGAGAAGGGAAACTCGACTGTTTTATAATAGGTAGGAACCGTGAGAATCAACTCGACGATCGGACGGGCTGGGGGAACGAAGTTGCGGACCTCAGCACATCAGCTTTCTTGGTGTTGGATTCTCCCGGTACAGTAGCCATCACTCATCCACTTGTGGCAAAATTCGTAGGTGGTTTCCTTGGATTCAGCCCTCAACTACACAAGCGAAATCGGTCCATTAGGAACTACAAAGAAATCGTAGTTTCAGGCAATTCATGTTTTTTTTTGCGCATGTGCACACGCTACCAATAGTCCGACGGTGATGAAATTGATAGGGCACCGTCACAAGACTACCCTGTGCATTGTGAAATCTCTGAAAATGTCACCGAAATTAGTCTAGTAGTTCCGGAGTTATGGCTATAAAACACATTTAAAAATTGCGCATGCGCAGTAGGTATTACTGATACAATCATGTCGAAACTCGAATGTAATTGTCAACCTCCAACTACCCTCCAATTTGAGAGAAATAGGCCAATTAGGAACTGAGAAATCGTAGTTTCAGTGATTTTGGAGGACACAAATTTTTTCATTTCTTTCAAGTTAGTTACCTATTTACAAAAGTTAGTTATTTTGCTTCCTCACTACCGAAGGTAGAAGGTGGAAGCAAAATAACTAACTTTTGTAAATAGGTAACTAACTTACATAAAACCTTGCAAATTTGGTAACAGCTTAAATAAATTAGGAGCACTAAGAGAGAACTGTAGTCAGGAAATCGCTTCGAAATACAAGTTTCGGAGACCAATTCTTTACGAATAACCCCGTCCCTTTCCCTCGCCGGTAAAATTGGTCATAT
>JAEMON010000004.1:24132415-24148327 GCA_030264115.1 Lygus lineolaris
AATAGCTTCATTTTCTTCGAAAATTCGCTAAAATGAAAAATGATTTCAGGTAAAAATGTAAGCAGCACAATTCCACTCATCTGTGGGAATTGTTGATAAGAACATAAATACAGGTAGGACAACCACTTCTCTGCACTCAATTTTCAAACTCGTCAATTTGCCCAGGAAATAAAAAACAAAATAAAAAACAGCAACTACAAATAAACTCAGCTGTGGCAGCCTGTTGCAGAGCTGGGCTGGGGCAACAACTTATGGTAAACATCTCATATAATGTTTCGAACATATTATCCTCAAGAAGTATTTTCCGAAGTGTTTGGCAAGTTTGTAATTCAGGTCACTAAGGTAAAAAGTAAACTAGAGAAACTTTTTTCTCCAAGAACAACCAACATCAGCCATCTGCTTGGAGGAAGAGTTTCTCTATTTTACTTTTTACCTTAGTGACCTGAATTGCAAATTTACCTAACACTTTGGAAAATACTTCTTGAGGATGTGTTCTAAACATGTGAGATGTTTACCATAAGTTGTTGTCCCAGCCCAGCTCTGCAACAGGCTGCCACAGCTGAGTTGATTTGTTGCTGCTGTTTTTTCTTTTCTGGGCAAATTGGCAAGTTTGAAAATTGAGAGCAGAGAAGTGGTTTTCCTACCTATAATATTGGTATATATTCTCATCAACAATTCCCACAGCTGAGTGGAATTGTGCTGCTTTCATTTTCTCCTGTACCCTGATGAGTTTTGAGTGCAGAGAAATTGTTTGCCTACCTATAAGTTCTAATCACCAATCAATACAGTGTGCCAACAAATACAATTTTTTTTTACTGGCATCCAGTACTTACTTGTTATGTTGGTTTCTCATCGACTAATCCGCGTCTTTCTTTACTCGGGTTTACGAAAATTTCAACCTAGCTTTTGAAGATGTCCAAGCGAAGTGTGACGAAACGTATTAATGAATTAGTTCTTGGTTTCTATCTGGGCCGTCTCCTGACTAACAATGGAAGAGACGGGAGTATACGTTTATAAAAACAAGCGTTGAAATTCAAAGTTGAAATTCAAACTTTCTTCATAATAAATTCTTACTGGATGAATCCATGTGAACATCAATTACGACCTGTTCCAAAGCTCGATCAAGATCATCCTCGCTTTCTTGTGCACCGATGCCTCGTATCACTAGTTCTGTCAGTGCGAGTGAAAAGTTGCGGGGTATGTGGAGGTAGGCCCACACCCTGTTGGCGTACACAGCAGCCTTGGCTTCATCTGAACTGCTGTACATG
Organism: Lygus lineolaris; assembly: GCA_030264115.1. NCBI lineage: Eukaryota > Metazoa > Arthropoda > Insecta > Hemiptera > Miridae > Lygus > Lygus lineolaris. The sequence goes on from JAEMON010000004.1 coordinate 24,133,684, forward strand.
ACCTGCAAACAACATAGATCAATGGTGATGGCTCAGCGGCAGTGACGGGATAATCACTGGTAATAATCGAGGGTCTGGAGGCTCCAGGTAATAAGTGAAATTTAATGAAAATCTAGTTAGGTAGTAAAATGTTCACCTAATCCAGCCCCCCCCCCCCCCTGTTCCCCGTTCAATTATCCATGTGTTTACTATATATTTATGTTGCAATCACTACCTGAAATCAGTCAGAACTAAATTTTACACTTGTTCATACTTATTTCCCCAATTTATTCCTGCATTTTTGTGAGTTTTTCATATTTATTTTTCCTTGAAAATTTTCAACCAACTGTCTTCAATTGTCTCCACAATTTATTTCTATATTTAGATATTATATGTGTCACTCCAGATGATATCTGACCCTAGGATATCGATCTAAAACATCCATCAAAATGTCAATAGGTAATACCAAAAGGAAGGATGAGTTCGTTGGCCAGCATTTTTGTTGTACCTACTCAAAGGAGTCAAATTTTGACAATTCGGGATGAAAAATCGCGAAATATTTAGTTTTTTGATCTAAATTACTATCCTCAACATAGCAAAATATATTATATACCTATGATATATTCGGAATCAGCGTAAAATGTCCTATGAGAATCACAGAATTGGTTAAAATGATTCTTTGAAAATTCCCTCATCAAATCATGCTGCATGACCGGAACTTTTTGATATCACTGTGAGTAGGAACCTACATCAGTATTGTCAGAGTGTACACTTTTGGTGCAAACGGTAGTGTTTTCACCGATTCTGAGTGAAGCTTGTTCTCCTGCTCGCCTAATGAGTAAATATTATGAGTGGGTACTTTACTAACAGCATCCGTAGATCTTTCCAGGAGGTGAAGCAGGTGACAGCTGAATGGAGTAGGTATTGTACAATTATCAACATCTTCAACGGTGACGTACTTCAGCCCATCCACGCACAAATTGGTTCCTGAGCTAAGTTCATCGGCTACCACGGCCACCTTTATATTAGTAGGATTATGGCCGAACGATAAGCAAAATAGGAACGACTGCATAGCTGGAAGTAAAAGCAGCAATCCTATGATTCTGAAAAATGAAATTAATCAATTTATTACATTCGTTAGTGATGATAATTATAATAATATATTGTAACGAAATATCTCGAGAGCCGTGTTTGATCTGTTTTTACGAAGAATCTTTTTTGCTATGAAGGGCTTTTATTCAGCCTATAATCTTTTCTTAGCCAGTATAGTTGGCCAGATAAAAATAAAATATATATTATGTTGGTTACACGTTTATTTTCACCCCACTTGCATCTTTGCAATGGTACATTTATTTATTTTCTAACGTGTAGATGCAGAGGTATGGTTATGTAGATTGTATGAAGCATGATTGTGCTCTTAACTATGATGTAATATGATAGCTATTTGTGCATGCTAAGATTGCGTACTATTAAGATGTAATAAATTATGTTTGAATTTCGTTACGTTGTATTCCTCTTCATCCAAATGAAGTTTTTGACTAGTTGAGCGAGGAACCTATCCCAGCTGAACAGCTGTCCTCGTTCGAGAATATTTATTTGTTTTGAATCATCGTGTTTCTTTAGTAAATCCTGAAAATGAGGAATAATAAATTCGTGAATAGTCGTTGGAACAGTTTTGATACACGATTTTCATTACCTTAAACTTTCCTTTAACATGGACATAAGTCCATTTTATTAATGGAATTGGAAACATCTCCCAGAGCCTATTGTATTTTCTGCTCTGCTCACTTATGTCTGGTAGGTACTCCTACTTACTATAGTTACTAATTTATTGTAATTACATAGGTGTTCATGTTTTGATAAACGTGATTTTAAAATGAAGCTCTTACTTTGGTTCGTTTTTCTACATCTGCTTGATGACGCTTGCTGAGCTGGAGAAATGCTTCTTCAAGAGTATCAGCGTTTTGACTAGACATGACGTTTCCTGGTGAGTCTTCTATAAGGAGTTCTCCTTCACGCATCAGTCCAATCTGTGAATAATACGAGTATAATTAGGTACCTTCAACGAAATCATTTCATGTTTCATTCATGTATCAAGTGGCGTCCAGTGTTGTTGATTTTTTAAAGGAACGTGAATCCCAACACTACCTGCATTCCAATACAAATTTAATTGGAAAATGGAAACTTTAACAGGTCGAAATTTATCATTTTCGAACTCAAAACCATACTCCACCACCGTTTACATCTATCAGGACGGCCAGAAAAATATGGGAAGAAAGAAAAGATGGGAATACCTACTCTTAATACATAGTAATAAATCGATGTGGCATAACAAAGTGTGCTGCATTTCCTCCAAGTACCTATTTAGTTGATGTCTTGTTCATACTTACAACGTGGGCCATTCTGGCTTCTTCTACGTAGTGTGTAGTCACTATCACCGTGACTCCTGCTTTGGTAGATTGATCTAAGAATTCCCAAATACTGAAAATATTAAGTTGATGGCTAATATACATTAATTGTATAATCCCTACAACAATTGCCCCAGATTTGAAAAGTTTAATTGTATTTTGTAATTTTTTACAAGCGCTTTCATTGCAATGACTTTAATCATCAGGTCCCAGTCATCTCCTGAGGGTGATTATGTGTCTGTAAAGTGGAGGGGATATGTGTGTTTGGGGGAGTATGAGTTCCAAAGTAGACTTTCAAGGTTGGCAAGAAACATTTCACAAAAAAAGTAACTGACGATAAATATCAACATTTCGAATCTTTGAATAAGACAAAAACGAAACATTGACTTATGTGCGCCTAGGGTGGTAAATTTCAAACGGGGCTTGAATAAAGAAATTATTAGGCACTGTTACCTACATCAATTATAGGTAGATTGGCGCTTTTTTGACGAAAAAAATACGATTTTTTTCAATAACTTTCTTTTGGCAGCGTCTTCTACTTATTTACTTTTTTTAAATTTAGTCTTCTATTTATTTTCTACAACGTAACACATTTGTCGAAATTAATAATTAATTCATTACATTGTTTAGAACTGGACCAATACTTAGGCAAGTTCCGCCAAATTATATACAAGTTGTAGTTACTTTCTGCTGAGTAGAGGATCCACGCCAACAGTAGGTTCATCCAATAACAGTAGCTTGGGTTCGTGAAGCAAAGCAACTGCCAGAGACACTCTTCTTTGCTCGCCACCACTGAGAGAAGTACAAAAATTAATTTTTAATTGAACCATCTATGTAACGTGATTTGAAAACATTTCAGTTTGTAACCCTGATCATTATGAGGATTAAGATCGACGTAAGTAGGTAACAACCGAGTAATTACAAATCGTTCAAATTTTTCTGACGATACAAACAAAGCGGCTCCAGGACCCCTCCCGGGATTAATTTTTGAATGAACTATTAGGGATAAGCCTTCAATAATCGGGTGAGACTTCATCCGCAAGCCTACTTTGTTCGTATCATGAGAAAAAGAAATTGAGCACCCAGCACCCGCTCAACCCTGACTGCCCGGGCGAATCCGGGACATAGGAATGGTAACCCTAAGTAATGGTAATGGTAATGGTAACCCTAAATTCTGTTCCAGCTAGAGGTGGTGCAGGTTAAACTCGAATATTTTAGAAGCCCAGTGCCTTCGGCGTATTCTCCTGCGTCGGCAATTTTTTTGATTCGCCGTAAGTTGGAACAGACCTCTAAACAGAAGGATAAAGGACGGAGGAGGTGTACTTGTAGGAATACCTACAAGTACATACCCCTATAACTTGGAATTACTTTCCCCAATACTGAAGTAAAATTATTTGTTACAGGGTAGACTGATATGCAACTCCTACATTGCAGACTGATATGTAACTCCTGAAAAATCCAAATTTAGTGACGTCTGTAACCGATGACATCTCCTTATAATAAATCCGTGATAATTGATTATATAATTGATGATTGATTGATGAGAATTTATTTCAAGATTTAGAAAACATTTCTAAAAATTAGAAAAAATGGAAAAATTTCATTTTTAATACTTAAAATTGATTGTATGGAATTTACATTTATTAACAAGCTGATGTCAAGGTTGTAGGGGAATGAAAGAGCTCTAAGATGCAGAAAACCCGGTGTGATTTGGTAGAATGTACCGCAAGATATGAGCGAAATACTAAAATGATGGGGTAAATTTCAAGTTTCTAAGCTTGGAATACCTCAATAATTGAATCAAATGAATGGGGTTCTCTTATTCCTTCAGCCTGAATATCCACACATATATGAGCCTTGCAAAGCTTATCTGTAATTTAGGACTCGGCAAAAAGCTTAGAAACTTGAAATTTACCCCAAGAGTCCGTTTCATGAGCTATTGAACCCGTTAACTGTAATATTCATATTTTTGCATTTGTATCATTTCAGAATTTTTTGCTCGTAACTTGCGGTAAATTCAACCAAACTACACCGGGTTTTTTCATCTTGAAGCTCCTTCATTTCCCTACAACCCCGACTATAATGGCTTTTTAATAGATATGAATGTCAACCAATCAATTTTAGGCATTAAAAGTTACAATTTTCCATTTTTTCTATTTTTTTTCCTAAATCTTGAAAGATATCTTGATCGGAGGAAAGAACTAATGGTTGCATCGTGTTCAGCGACCTCAAAAACATTCAATTAGCCTATGAGCGCGTTAATTTTTCACTACATCTTCTCTTGATATCTCCTTCAACAAGCTAACTCCTAATAATAGTGGCCAAAATTTGCAAAAACCGGGGACTCACATCGGGTTAAATTTTGAATTTCGCAACTTTAGGAAATGAGTTTTTAGACGTACCTATTCAAACGTTTTTAGCAATGGGCTTCAAAAAAATAACGACCTCGTGTAAAATCGGGTCAGTCTAGTATATATCTATAAATTCCGGCAGTACCTGTCCTACCGCTACCCACTTATCGTCTATCAAGTTTACGTTTACGTTGGAAAATATTTGAGGCCCCCTCGCTGGCAACTACCTACCTCAATCCTCCGATACGGGATCGCCAATCAGGAAGGTCGAGGACACTAGTGAGCCCCTTGCTTCTTGCCTTCACCGCCTTGTAATCCATTCCGAACATCCTTCCGTAGAACATGAAGGTTTCTTTGATAGTGAATTCTTCGAATAAACCGATCTCCTGTGACAGAATCATGAACCATGTTTTAACGAAGTAAACCCGATCATAGTCGGTGTAAGTAACTCCAAGTTCATTCCCAGTTTTGACTTACCAACTTATCAGCCTGCGAACTAAAGTGAAAGGAACATTTTTTCTTAGTCCAGAAACTGAATATTTCATCATTTCCATGAAAGTATTCATTTTTGACATGCGTGTATGCCCCCTAGTATCCTATATTTATTTAATATACCTATTCAATTCCTGTTTATTTAATCGATTCTTTAAAACATTAATCTTACTCTTTTTCCAAACCGCCTTTCAGCGAAACATTATAATTTTTATAGGTTCAATTGAGATTTAAATACTACTGCTCTTACATAACGTATTTTTTGCAGTGTTTTTACATAAATTGTAATTTCTTCGGTATGTTCCAGTGGGAATTCATTCTAACATGTACCTACCGATACCGTCTTTTTTTTCCTCACGACACGACGATTGGAAATATTTTTCAAGGCAAGCATCTAACGCTGGAAACATCGAAGTGTGCACGAGAAACCAGCAGTTTATAATTTTTTGTTACTAAAAATCAGTTGGTGGTTTTCCGTTTATTATCAAAGTTGCTGATCCTTCTAGCAGCGGTGCAGGTGCGATTCAAATATTTAGCAGTGCAGACCCTTCTGCGCACACTCCCATGAACCAATTGTCGTCAAGAGTGTGGGCAGAAAGTTCTGCGCAGCTAAAATATTCGAATTGCACCTGAACTGCCACCAGTTGGAACAGACCTCGTATTGCTTCTTGTGATCAGCATTCATGGTAAATAGGTTCATGTATTTATTTGAATTCAAATAAAATTACTTACTTCCCTCATTCTAGCCTTATTCTACTTATTTCATTATACGAGTATTATACAATTCAAGATTACGGTCCTCTGTAGAAGGTGAAAGAACTCTATTTTGATACAAGCAAGCATTTTTTAGTCAAGCTAAGTATGGAGATGTCGTAACGAACAACAATAACAGGTTGGGGGACACATCACGTAAGTGGTATGAATTGAACGTTTTCTTCCAGAAGTGTAGGCCGGCAATTACTCTTAGATCTCAGGTTATTATTGCACTGCTAGGATATCTCAAGGTGAAGGCTAAAGACTTGAGAGTGCCAACTATTCACTAAATTCGTGGTAAGCCGATAACAATTACCCGACATCCCTTGTATTTTGCGAGATGAATTCCTAAACGGGTTCGTTCCTCGAAATGCTTTGACGGATTGCATAACGTCTCACCGGACAAAGAAGGTGGTCTTAGAACCAAGATGATGCGAGGATTTCAGTTTTTACCCCATCAAACTAGTTTGGAATTTTTTGTTGGGATTCAGGAATTTTTGAGGTATCCTTCATAAGGTCCTACCTGAGGCAGATACCAAATCATGTTACTACTTCTGCTACTACTAACTATTATCGGCATTATCGTATGTAGATTAATGTATCAACCTACAGATACCTACCTGAGGCATGTATCCTACTTCAGCTTTCTTCGTCACTCCTAATTTGACTAGCCCTGAGTCCAGAAGTCGGCAACCGAGAATGCAATTGAGGAGGATAGTTTTACCGCATCCACTTGGTCCAAGGAGTCCATATCTATAATTCAGAAAGGTCAATAATCTGTAGTTAGGAAATTAACTAATAAAATTTAGTTTGGTTTTGGAAAACAAGGCAATTTCCAACATCTTGTATGAATTTATTGTGATCCTCCGGGTTGGGTCTCACTGGGAGTTGAGGTTTCTTTGTTTCCTAGTATTTTAGCATGGAAAAGATTGTATGACGAAATCTCGTTCGTTCAAAAATCTAAGGCAGTTCAAATGGCATTCTCGAGATGTTTATCGAGGAAATTGATCGCTCTCACTCTAAGAGTGCTTGTTATAAGAGTGCCGGTATTAAAAATAGTAAAAGGAGTATGATGCAAGCTCAGAGAAACTATTCTTATTATAAATTCGCGAGTTTGTATTGTGTATGTGACGGCATCACGGCCAAAAGGCTGAACGGATTTTCGTCAGAGTGGACTCATTGTGATCAGATCAGCGAGTCCCGGGCCAGGTTATAGGCTATCGCTCGATCCTCCGGTCATTCTCTTTGATCGTATTCCTGGCAGTCCCTAACAGTAGGCTCAGTAGTAACAGTAGCTGAGTAGGCTCATTTTTAAAATGTACAAATCTGCTACAAAGGTCTGATGTACTCATGTATATGTAGGGGGTTTTAAAAATGCTGTGAAATTTAATATTTTTTTTTTTTTTTACAGATAGGTAGAGGTACCTTAGGTCTTGCTATTGTAGTATGACGACTATATGGTAGCGTCGGGTGAGGGTGTTCCTTATAGCTAAGAATAAGAGATTAGTAACAATATATACAATCGGAATGTAATTGGCTCAGTCAAGCCACAAGAATATTTACAATTTAAAATCGACTTAGCACTATTTACTACAGTAAATATATGACAAATGTCGTAGTTTGGAGATCAGGCGAAAGGAGGAGCTTAGCCCTGCTCAACTTTGACCGGAGATCTCCCAAGATTTCTTCTTCTTCTTCTTCTTCTGATGCCGCCGGAGAGAAATTTACCGACACAGGTTTAGCTCTCGCTCCGTTTTTTTTAGAGAGACAAGCACGATTCTTTTCTTCTTAGTGCGCGATCTTGAGGGTGTGTCCAACAAAGGGTAACCCAATCGTACTCAGAGATATGAGTGTTGGGAATACCGGGGCCGAAAACGTGTCCACACCTGGTCTCAAGGGCGCGGTGCCAGGGTACCTGTTGCCTCGGCGTAGGTCCGTGACACTGAGAGGTCGATGGTGGAGGTTGGGTACTCTGGAGTCTGCCAATGGTCCACCAATCGAAATTGCCCCCTACCAGACGTCCTGAAGAGATGCTGCTGGATAGGGGAGATGCCTGGGCTCCAGTATTAGTGGAGCCAGCGAGTTTTGGAGGGGTTCTTGTCGTCGGTCGTTGTGCCGGAAAAAGGTCTTCCTTTAAGGAAAAATGGGGGTCGAGATCCCAAAGGGGAGACCAGGAGGGCGAAGCTACTCCACTGGTTCAAGCCTGGGGTGGTGCCGTAGTTCCCACTTGGTGGGAACTGGGCGAAGGACGATGTGGCTGCCTTACTGAAGGGAAGCTGAAGATCGGGGGTCAGGATCCCACAGGGAAGACCAGGAGGCCAAAGCTATTCTACTGGTCCAAGCCTGGGGTGGTGCCGTAGTTCCCACTTGCTGGGAACTGGGCGAAGGACGATGTGGCTGCTTTACTGAAGGGAAGCTGAAGATCGGGGGTCAGGATCCCACAGGATAAGGGAGGACTGAAACTAACCTCAACCACAAAGGGAGGGCGAAGATAACCTCTACCACAAAGGGAGGAGCGGCTGCTGTAGATCTTTGTTAACCCAAGGCTGAGGTCTTCTCCAGTTCGGAGGTGGTCGAATGACCCCCCCCCCCTGGGCGTGGCTGTCCCCACCGCCGCGGATGCTCCTCTCCACACGCTTTGGTGAGATGTTCCCCCACTATGATGGAGCGTGGGGAAAAACTTATCGGGGGTGGCTGTCCCCACCGCCAATGGTGCTGCTTGCGGCGGGAGTCGTGGGCGAAACCTGCCCTCCTCCCCCGCTGGTGGCGCTTCTTTAGGTCGATCTGCACATTTTCTCTGACTCCCCACCATGATCCCTGGTTATGCCCTCTACAGACATTTGTCGAAATGTTAAGTTTTTCCAGCTTCACACACGGGGTTGCTTACAAAAGAGTTTCTCCACTCGTCTGAAACTGGAATAACTAATTAATGAAATTTTGAATGTTATCCTTATTCCGATATCGTTAGGTTGAGAGGGGAGGAAAAGCTGTCATGTTACACTATTTACGAATGAAAAATTGTATCGGGCAAATACCCGCCGGGATTGGCACCACAAGGACATAACTGGTGATTTCGTTGCCATGTCACTGTCTTGGACGACATGGAGTTCTCAGTCGTCCGCGACAAATGTTGTCTTCCGGTTGATTCTTTCTGCCAAATTGCCGTATTAGTCAAATTTCCGCCCGAATTTCCGGATTGAAACTTCGGAAGACAACTTTTCGCACAGACGACTGAGAACTCCTTGTCGTCTGAGACTGTGTCATGGTAACGAAATCACCAGTTACCTAGTCCTAGTCGTCCAATCCCGGCGGGTATTTGCCAGATACAATTTTTCATGAGTAAATAGCATAACTTCAGGTAGGTACCTATTTTTTATTTATTTATTTTTTTTTTTTTTTATTCAAATTTATTGAGCATTTCACAGCATTTTAAAATTTTTTTGTACCACTTTTAGAACACCCTATACCTCTCTCCTTCTAGGTCCATGGATGCACTCATTAAAGGTTTGATGATGACCACATATCCTTAGTTAGTTCTGGGTTGTGATTGACGTCAAATGTACCGTAGTGCACGTCACGGTAGTTGAGCCTCAAAATTCCGGTCAAGCAAGGCTGGCATTCCCGACGGACGTAGATATTCGCAGAGGTAGCGAATGAATAATAAAACTCCCTAATTAGATGCTTCCACTGCCGAATACGTGTTGCTCAACCATTGTTTGGTGGGTCTTTCGTGGTCAGAAGGATCTATTGCCTTATTATGACCCCTTCCATTCATTTCCAACTGATTATTCATCCTGCCAGATTCCTTGATTCACTAGTCACTCGGTTTTATTTGCTTCATATAGTTCCAACTCAACGACTAAAGAAGTTGATTCACAAAACGTTTCTGTGTTCAACAACACTTGAAAAACTACATTAAAAATTAGCAACTTTACGCAATTTACCTTACCTAATTTAGGTGGTACCTGAACGTAGGTATCTATCTACCGCACTGAAGTTCAAATGAATTCATGATTTTTGAAACAACCTTTGCGCCGCTTTCTGGCAATGTAGCTTTTTCACGGATTTCGTTGTACTGGCCTAGACTCATCTTTTGAGATATGGAACAAGCGCCGTAACGTGTTAGAAGTGCATTGAAATCTGCCAGATTTTGTGGGTTAAAAATTCCGATGGTGTTTGAAACAACCTTCATGCTGGATATAAAATAATTTAACAATGATAATGAAACATATAAGCGTGAAACTTAAAAAATAGAATGTTAATCAACAACTACTGTTTATGAAGTAACCTGAAAACACAATGGGAATAAGCAACTAACTGGGAATAAGCAACTGGGAATAAAAAAATAGGTACATATGTACCAATGTTACATATATATTCACCCAGGAAAAATCCTATACCAATAGGTGATCCCAAACTACCAAATCATCAGCGCAGGCACGCATAACTATGCATCAAAATTCGATACTTGATTATTTTCATTATACCCTCAGTGTAATTGTGCCATAATAGTCATAGGGCCCAGTCACTCAAAGAGCCCTCCTTTTTGAATATACAAAGGGATGGCTGTAACATCTACACTAGAGGTGTATAAAACTGTTTCTTTACTCTGCAAGCATTTATATTGACAGTTTCGACTCGATAAATTTTCACTTAAATGTTTCTATTTCCTTGATTTGTGAGACAACCGAAACGCAACGGTTGAAAAATTCAAAACTCATTAACAATTGAGCAAATTGAATGAATTGAATTGAAATTGAAGCAAATTGAATTGAATGAGTCCATTATTGGGCTTATTGCTAAGTAGTGCAGTTCCAATTAAGAATTTATTGAAAAGCTTCCAAACAGACGAAAAACAGTTCTTTTGCTCTTATGTAAAATTTGGTGAATGGCTTAGGTATATAGGTTGCTCAAATAACCATCGGTTCAAATAAAGTAAACATACGGGTGGGCCAAACGGCCGGAAGAGTCGGCCGAAAATCAATTGTTTTCATTACGATAGAAAAGAGCAAGTGAGCTAAAACGTTTATGGTTATTTTCTGAAATCATGTAGCAATTCTTCTAAAGTTGATAAATCAACAATATGGGGGTTTCATTTACTCTGATCCTTAATAAAAGACTTCAGTTCTCATCTACCTCTGAACGAAATCTGTGTTTTACAATAGGTATCAAAAGCCAAGAGCCAAGAGCTTTTTTAATAAATTGTATTCATTTTTCTCTGTATGTCTATTAGTTCGTCGGTCTACAGTGCAAAACTGATCGTCCGATTTCAATAGAATTTGCAGGGATTCTGTGGATTTGGCTCCTATTATATTTTTTATTTCCGCCAATCGCATAAAGTTATCTAGGAATGGATATGTGATTTTCTCCAAACACCGGTTTCTCACGCTATGTTAATACATCAAGGAATAATTAGATTTATTATCATATATAGTTAGGTTATTATTATTATGAATATGCACTGAAATAATCGTCATTGTCACTCGCATAAATATATTAATAATAGCTAACATAATAATGTTTGATAACTATATAATTTTAATACTCAATAGACGCAGAACCAACCGAAAACCCATTAAGTAGGTAACTGAATTGGATTTCATCATCTCTGAATATCGATTCACTTACATTTTTCCTGATGGCACCGTCATGTTGAGATTGTTGAGCACAGCATCTTGTCCGTACGCTTTGTGGCCTCCTAACACTTGAACCATGGCTGTAGTTCCGCTGTCCATGTCAACGGCCTTTTTCCAACTGTAATATTGTGAAATAGGTAGATCAAAATCACATAGGTACTTAATGGGTTTAAAATGAATACCTACCGGTTAAAGTGGGTAGATATAAATGAATTCGGCTTCGGAAATCCTAAATTGCTCTCTGGCATAGGGACAATGGTTGGTACAGTACCTACCTACCTAGTGTACAAATTGAATATGACAAACTATATACTAATATTATATATAGTGGAAGATTCTACTCTATTCTATATAGTTAAGGGGCCAATTCAGATTTTTTCCCATTTTTCTCAGCCAGTTACTGCCCGATTTTGATGCGGTTTGCGGCATTCTTCTTATTTTCAGATTCTATTGGGGGATCAGCTATGTATCATTATAATCATTGCAGTTCATCCCCCTATTATGCACCTCATCCCCCTAGAGAATGATAAAATAGGAAGAATGCCGTCAACCACATCAAAATCTGTTGGAAATTGGCTGATAAGAATTGGAAAAACTGTGCAACGCCAAAATTTGCCAAATGATTTGAATGATGAGATTTGGCACTTTGGCATCTGAATTTTTTAGGTCGCTCCTAACGAGCAGTGGTTTTCAACCTAGGGGTCACGAACACCTGTCAAGGGCTCTTGAAAATTGTCAGTAGGGAAAATAATTACTAACTGTCATGGAAGATAATGTATTCGTAATAAAAATCCGTAATAAAAATCCAAAACTGATTGAACATTCAACACTCAAAAATTAAAAAAGTATAGTAGGTGAAAGTACATACAAAACAATATTAACTTGAGGGGTTTCAATGTGAACCCTGAGCTATTCCGTATTTGCGACACAGACAAGGCAATCAAGTTAGGTTATTCGAGATCCTGCCTATTTCGATGCTTGGTTTTCAAATTGACCACAGCAGAAAAACTGAGCTCGCACGAGCAAGTAATGAAGTAGCAAAAAATAGAACTAACAACTTCAATGCCACTTCAGAAACATCAGGAAATTATCTTCTCCTCTTGAACCAGAAAACCTCATGATTTTCTGATGAAAACTAACTATTTATACTATTATACTCGTACTATGCGATTATAATTAGGAGCAATGTCTTCGTTGACCGCTACTCCGGGTGCCCCACGCAGAGGATACTATGCCTACTTTGCATAAATGCACCTCATCCCCCTAGAGAATGATAAAATGTAAAAGAAATTGGCTAGTAAAAATTGGAAAAATTGTGCAACGTTAAAATGGATAAAGGAGGGGGCGGTTATCCGTTTTTTTAAATAATTTGTCCCAAGCAGTAATCATATTGTAGTAAATTTCTATAAACTCTTCTGTAGCCGAGATTTAGGCACTTTTGAGGACATTCTGGGCTCACTTCCTTGGCCTTTTAACTTTCAGCTACTTGGATCATCATGAATAAGTTCTTCGATTTGATCGAGTGATTCGGGCTTAGTGCTCAGTATACAAACCTATTATAGCCTCCACGTAGAAGCATGAGTTTTTAAGGATTTGTATGCACGTGTATAACGACACAATAGGATTTGATAAATAAACCTGTTGGGTAGGCATAGCTATCTTCCTAGTTTTTTAAATCCTCCTACTACACTAACAGTATAAGCCTGATTATTGAGATCCACATCAAGTATCGAAATAAATTATTGGAAACTTCTCAAACCAATTTAACTATCATCATCAAAACGTTTCCCGGGTGTATTTATGTACATACCAATAACATTCAGTGATTCATCCAAGTACCCACCTATTCATTTTTATATAAAATACAACATCAGTCAGTATTTTACATCAAGTTCGTACTTTTAACTGTGGTGGTGCGTTTTTTCGTTAAAGCAGTCGTAGGAGCTGTGGTGCGTCGAAATGGGCAAGAGGGTGTAATATTATTCATAATTATCTGAAGGACTTTTCTTCCTTTTTTTTGGGACGTTGAAGGTAACTAACTATACGCCTAAGATTAAACCTCGAGCTTGAAATACAGAATTATGTATCCTTAATTGAATAAATAAATTGAATTGAAATTGAATTGAAAAATGCACAGCGGTTCCTACCCTTCCGACTGCAACGACGAAAAATTCACCACCCTGATAAGTTCCTACTAAACTACCTACCTAAATAGATTGAATACGATCAGCAGTCTACTCTGGTACCAATATACTCAGAAGTGATGCGTTGGTGCGAACTTCAAGGAAGACATACCTCATCACCAAATAATCATGGGTTTAAAATAATTCAAGAGCATAAAACATGTGCCGTTTGGAAAACGCAGAAGCACTATTCGCCAACTCTAGATCCACCACCGCTTCAGACGGACTGAGTTGAGATAGAATTATCTCATGAGAGGAGAGACGGTTCACGAGGTCAAACACGATTAAGGGGCTGTACTAGTCCTCATCGCCACATTTTATTCTTGTGTAGAACATTATCTTTCGCCTAAATACACCAAACCTGATCCTAAGCTCAGTAACACAAATTTCACTCCTTCGAACATAATCATGTTATCATTCTTTTTTATCACCACGAAATTGAACGTCAATCCAGTTCGATGTTATGCTATGACCTGTGTATAGAAGTGTCCTATGTGGTAAGTAGATCAATGATTCAAGTAAGAATTCATCTGAGTGAGTAATAGGTAAGTAATAAAAATATCAGTCAATAAAAATGTTATTGGTTGTAGATAGTTGGGATTCACCCAAAAACAGTTGGTAAGGAATCACATAAATCCACTATATTTCAACGTTTCGGGTCGCACCGGACCCAACTTCAGGAACAACCTGTAAGCAGGAGTAAGCACACAAGTCGTCAAAGTAGAAACACAGTAGGTATACAGGTAGGTCTATCATAACAAAAACGAAGAAATGCCAAAACAGGAGTACCTTGCAAAAGCAAAAAAAAAAAAAGTTCCATTCATGCAGCATGAGTTTGTGAG
>JAEMON010000004.1:24224711-24252183 GCA_030264115.1 Lygus lineolaris
ACATAGCTTCCTACCTTCGGTAGTGAGGAAGCAAAAAGTACACTGGTCATCGATCACATCTGGTCATAATAGGTAGTGGAGCAATTTCCATTTTTTCCTTTTATAGCCAATATAAACTGAGATTTTAGCTGAAATTGGCATTTGGAAGTTTTTGATGGTATTGAATCCTGTATTGAAGTCGAAAATTATGTTACGACCTGATAGTTCGGACACCAGTTTTTGTTAAAAATCACTTGACCTCCAATTTGAGAAACTGTCATTGTTTGATTGTACCTACTTTTCGTTTATTCATACTCATGGACGCTACCATTTTCCCGCGATCTTAATTAAACAAGTCTTTCCAGCTTGATTTCTGCGGCCATAAATTTCATCCGAGTGTCGTGAGTTTAGAGTTAAACTGGGCGTTTTATGAGTAGATCTAGGACGACCGTTGATCAAGACGTTTGTGCGGACTAACGACGGCCTGACTGAGAAGACCGTGAAATTCATTTCAGCTCACCATCTGACGTCGCAGACATCTGAATTCCGCGATGCCTCCGGCCAGAGACGACTTCTGGGTCAGGGTCTTGTCCCGCTCTTCTCGCTCCGTTTACTGGTGAGCTGATATTAGTACACCGGAATTACAGTGAAACAAGCATATGCCTATGATGTATTTTATTTAAACAAAAATTAGGTATTTACGATTGCAAGTAATATTGATACAGCGTCGGCCAAGTTAGGTGGTGTTATTCTTCCAAATATATATTATAGCATTAGGTATAGTATTTCCCAGTCAAATTCAGTTTTTTTTCAGTCAAATTCAGTTTTTTTTTCAGTCAAATTTAATTTTTTCCGAACTAAATTTAGTTTTTCCTAATCAAACTTAGTTTTCCACAATCGAATTCAAGGTAGGTCCTATCATAAGGGCTGCTGAACACCTTGAATTTGATTGGGAGAATTTGGTTGCACATGCTTGAAATTTTATTGGGAACTGCTATATTTCCCAATAAAATTTAGCTTTATCCCGATCAAATTCAGGGTATATAAGTACTATTATAAGGGCTGCTAATCACCTTGAATTTGGTTGGGAAAAAACAAAATTTGATTGGAATAAAATTGAATTTGGTTGAAAAACATTATATTTTACTGGGAAAAAACTAAATTTTATTGTATCACTAAATTTTACTGATAAACGCTATGTAACAAGGGTCTTCATATATTGATATACGGAGACCAACCGATTGTCTTGCAAGGATATAAGTTTTACGCCGAAGAGTTGCTACCGATAAACAAATTGCGATGAAATATATGCTTAGGTGATAGAGAGTTATCTGCAGATAAATCCCCTACAACCCTTGGAATTCGAGCGAAATGGGACGATTCTGTTGAAAGAAACCGATGTTTGAAGGAAGAGCTTGACGACGATGAAACTCACAGAGCCCTCCTTAGCCTAATCCTCACAATCCCTTAAAATTTTATCAAAATTTTAAGGGATTAACAAGAAATTAACTTTGTTCAGAAAGGTCTAAAATACCAAGGGGTAACATTTTAAAAACATGGCCAATTTTGTCAGACTTATTTCGTCAGAACAATTTTGAGTTACTAACACACTGCTGATGGTTTTGAAAAAAATCGTACCGAAAGAATTTTGGGGTTTATATTCAAAGACACTCTTCATAAAAAATACTCCAAATAAATCAAACATTGATTTTAGAATTCCAGAAATGGTTAGAAAAGACACACGGTATGGATGGGAGAAAATACACGGATAATACCTATGTATGTCAGAGACACTGTGATGAAAGTTTGGTCCGTTGAATCGAGGTTCTGACCCACTGTCCGTCGGTGCATCCGAAAAAGTTTTGCATATCATAGAAGGTAGATATCGGGGACACTCGGAATGAAGAGTGATTTGACTCTCAAATTTGAGTGAGATTGCCTCCACTCACCCTATTACCCCAGCTCTATCTCCGGAGCTCGATGATAACATTTAAAACAATCTTAGCGAGTGTTTTTTTATGGTACGGGGCACGCGAGAGTGCAGGCAACCCCCTAGTGTACCAAGTCCTTCGGTCACGTGCGAGAATGAAGTATCAGCGTGGAATTTATCTCGTGCATTAGGGTTTTCAAGAAACTCCCACTTGTTAGCCTCCAGCATATGTTTTTTTTTACATTTTAAAAGAAATTTTTTAAATTTATAATGCATGTGTACATTTAGTACCACCGAATTAAACTATAAGTAAGTTCATCCATGCAAATGTATAAACTGTCCAAGTTTATAGTAGAGATCAGGGATTGAATTTGAGGAATCAAAAATATCACACAACAATATCTTATCATGAATCATGATACTGTTATTTTTTCTGACAAATTCATTGTCAATTTCTGATATTTATTAGATCTTTATAATATTGTTTTAGCATCAACAATATCAAATATCACTCGGTAACATTTATTATTGAGAGATATTAAATGTGATCAGAAATAATATAATAATCATGATACAAAACATTTTGTGACAAAGTATCAATATCAAGGATTTGTTTGTGAGTTCAATTATTTGGATCAATTGTACCCTGAAATACCAATTGGTACATTTTTCGTAATCAAATAAATTTTGTAAATCTTATCATTTCGATTGTTTTTGGAACAATAAATTAAATTAAATTAAAATCAATAAAATATAATATTATCTCGGTTATTTTATTTAAATAATTGTTGATTACCTATCTCGGATATTTTAATCTCAAAAGATCATTTCACCACATATAAAAATATCATTCAAAATTATTATTTCAAGTGTTTCTAGTTTAAATACTCGTGTGAAAAGTCTAGAAAAACATCTGGTCTATAGTAATCCATGGATTGCATGGTTCGGCGTTTTTCAAGATTGCGCATGCGCATTCACTACTACTGCTCTGAATGGTAAGAAATTCATAAGGGACCAAAAAATGCCTTACTACCATAAAAATTTCAGCGATTGTGGACCAGCCACACGCATTATACCTCAAATACCTACCTACCTGTAAGAGTTGAAATTTCGACGGATTCGTGTTCAGGGTGGTAAAAAATGAAGAAATCGATCGTTTTTACATAAATATTGTGAAGTTTTACCTATGGAGTTGGAGCTTAGAAGAATAATTCGTGGCTTATTTGAAGTAGTTTTAGTCCGACTAGTTTCGCATTTATCTATCAGCTTCGTCAGGGACTTTTAAGCTTTAGGTATTATTGGTAAGCGGATGTAATATTATATAGACTACTTGTTGCCAGAGGTGGGGAGATTTTATTGTGAAACAAAGTTGGTGGTGCACCATTTTTGATTAATCTTTCATATGGAGAATATTGCTATATTCCAATTCTATACCGGTAAGCGTGGGTAGGTATTTCATTATACATGAGTTACCTTAAGTCGTGGACATATCATTTTTGTTTGAAAAATGCCGAAAAATTCTCAAGATTATACATCATGCATTACTGGCAGTGAAGTTTGTCTAATAAGGGGAAAAACAAAAACATAAGGCTTCATTCGAGACTCCGAAGGCCGAACTTGAAAATTAATTGATACCCTCCAAGATGTGTTTATTAAGAAGCTCACCATTTGACCTCGGTAGGGCCTTGTAACGAAATTTCCCTTACCATCATGAAGGGGGCCACGGCACGGTGTAGTTGCAGCGAGTGGCTGCAGCTTGGCATGTTTGGGGGCAGATTGAGGTCATAACGTGACTTTCCGGAGACCCTCGAAATGCTGTATGGAATATAATTTTTAAGAGATATCCCTAATTGATGCCGTGGGTAAAATAAGTTGGTCGATTATGTAAATTATGGTCAAAATAGTACCTACACTTGAACATTGACCTTGAGTAAATGCAAAAGAAAGTAGGTAGATATTTGGGACCAACCAGGACCTCTGTATAGATTACTAGTACCTGCTTCTAGTTTATCTAGGATCAAATCACAACGTAACTACCTACGTAAAGGTTTTCCGGTTCCAATGGCCATGATAGGTAGGCAAGCCCGCACATGTATGAAGTAGACATCTAAAATTCGATGACTTTACGAACTCTTAAATTTTGGAAATTAGGTAGGTAGGTACTGACTTAAAACCAAATTCATGCAAAACTTGGGCCTCTAAACTGGATGATAACAGATGGTTCACTGTGAGCAGACTACTAATGTCAGGAAAACTATTAATATGTATAACAATAACAGTTTATTCGACATTTTCTTCGTTTTAATACAAAATGCATAGGGAATTATCTGGAGACCATGCAGCACACAACTACCCAGCAAGTTTGAGTAGAATCGGGCCGCAAGGGTCGTGAGAAACTGATATTTGGAGGATTTCACGTTTGCGCTAGTGCAGAGGCTACTACCGGGATCCATCTAGGGCCCAACCCGCACTATCCCTGCAAATTTCATAAAAATCGGAAGTTGTGCGCCTGGCAAGGATTTGCGAGCAGACAGACAGGCGGACACGGAAATACATTTTTTCTGGAAGGTTACGTAAAATACGAGTTGAAAATTAGAATGATGTTAGTAAGACGGACCTCCAGCTACAATCTCATTGGTGAATCGGCAAGGTGTGAGATTCGTGACGGGCGGATATGTTAACCCGCATGACCGCTCGGTCTTGAACGTGAGATATATCTTGTGCGCCGTTTCTTGTGTACCGTTTTATGTAAACAATCTCGAGTCAAGGCTAGATAGATAGGTATTTTGGTGTATTATTAAAATTAATATTGGAATCAGCAAGAATTATTTTTTTTACCCGAGGAGCCCTCCTTCAAAATTTACTATTTAACATTTCTAGGATAGTAGAATCCGAAAAATCTAATAAAGAAAAATTCGTTTAAATTTTAGTATTTTTTAAATTCGTTAAAAATTTAGCACTAATTCCGAAAATACCACATTTCCCAATACCTAAAATAGCTAATTAGCAACAAAAACAACAAAAACCCTAGAAAAAGCACATTTTTGACCTTTGGAAACGTTCAAAGTTGTTTTTGTAAGGAACAAGTTGAAGACCTGAGACTTCTGCGTCGAATGAGACCAACTCCAGCTCACCAACACAGTAGTAATGATTTTTAGTGATTTTTTCAAAGTTTCGTGAACATAAAACATAACAACATGAAGAAAAAAAATCGTAAAAACGAAAAACATGAAAAGGTCAAAAACCATGACTACGGTGTTGGTGAGGTAGGATTGGATTCATTAGACGCAGAAACCCCCGATAGTCAACTTGTTTCTTACACAAAAACATCTTTGAGCGGTTTTAATGGTCAAAAACGTGCTTTTTCGTGGTATTGGTTTATTATTTTCAATAATGAACCTTTGGAATCGAGCACGAAAAAAAAATTTTTAACCCCTCCTCAAAATTCGAGGTTTTTACGTTTCAAGATAGGTGCGTAGAATCCAAAAATCGAATTTAAAAAAATCCATCCGTACGCCGTACGCGGTACGCGGCACTTTCCTTAGTTACCATGGTCCAAAATTAATGAAATTTGGTATACCGGCTCCATTCGGGGTCTAGTTGTGCCGCGAAACTTGGCGTTACCGTCAGTCTTCTCTAAGGGTTAGAAAATAGGGGAATTTCAAATAGGAAGGTATATTTTTTCCATCGATTTACAATAGAACACAATTTTTAGCGTCGAATGAGACCTTGCGGAGTGTTTTAGGACCAACCGTTCGCTCTCTGTAAGG
Source organism: Lygus lineolaris (assembly GCA_030264115.1). Lineage (NCBI taxonomy): Eukaryota > Metazoa > Arthropoda > Insecta > Hemiptera > Miridae > Lygus > Lygus lineolaris. Next base: position 24,230,391 of record JAEMON010000004.1, read on the forward strand.
ACTTAAGGGTTGAACGAAAAAAAGAGCAGAAACAAGAGTGTGAATCGCAATTCTTCCCGAGTTGGCAAAACCTCCGTTAAAATATCAGCTGTTCAAATGCAACTTCCTTTCGATTCCACCGAACCAAGTTTGTTGTTTACTTTCAGAAGCTTCCTTAGTTACTGAATTTCATTAAGAATGAATGATACAACTCTCCGATAATAATAATATTACAAGAAGGTACCTACTCATTGTCGCCAAGAAATGATTGTGAACCTCCCGGTAGGTGGTTATTTTATGTCAATAGGATCTTTGTAGATGGCGATCTATACAGAAAATAATAAACTGTTGTGTAATAATTTGCAGCGTTTTTTTAAATGTTTTTTTCTTTACCTACAATAGCTCCAAAAACAACAAAACCCTAGAAAAACCACATTTTTGACCGTAGGAACCGTTCAACGTTGTTTTTGTGTAAGAAACAAGTTGAAGACCTGAGACTTCGGCGTCGAATGAAACCAACGCCAATTCACCAACACAGTAGTCATGATTTTTAGTGATTTTTTAAAAGTTTCATGAACATGAAGAAAAAAAATCGTGAAAACGAAAAACTTTGAAAGGTCAAAAATCATGGCTACGGTGTTGGTGAGATTTGGTTGGTCTCATTAGACGTAGAAGTCTCAGGTCTTCAACTTGTTTCTTACACGAAAACATCTTTGAGCGGTTCTAATGGTCAAAACGTTTTTTTTTCTTGTTTTATGTTTTTGGAGATAATCAGTTATTTCAGATATAGGAACATGGTGTACATTACGAGTCAGCTCTAAAATTCCTATAAATTTGGAGCGCAGCTCAGTTTTGTCCGGAAAATAACCACATTGCACAAAATATTGGTCAGCGGAACCATTTTGGGTCTAGATGATCCTCTATGATGGCGTTCGGTAGTGAGGAAGCAAAACTAGAAAAACATCGAGCTCCCAGATCAGCAGAGGTAAAAATGTATTGAGCTCACTGAACAGATACCTAGTCATTTTTGTGACAACAGAAGTACAGTGATCTACCCAGAAGACATTTGGCCGGATCTCCGAATTAACGAAATTCCAGACTATATGATGGAGGGATATCGTTCATCACTGCGAACCTTGGATACCCTCCAGCAGTTGAACCTTGAAGAAATTTTTGTACGACCCTCGACACAAATCATTAACTCAATATCGACTGAAACTGCCATCAAACTATACAGTTTGCAAATGCTTTTCGCCCATTACAAGCGGTCGTTTGTATATAAATGAGTTGGGATCGTCCACATTTTAGTTCCATCGGCTGTAAATATACCGAGAAAACCTTAAACTCAGAAATTGGACTGTGCCTGTCAGGGGGTTGAGGGATTTTTATTTCTAGTTTATCCGTTTACTAATTCAAGGTCTTGTCGAAGTGACTTGGTCAAGTTACATGAACAGTATGGTCACAGTTGTGTTCTAAGCTCTCCCTCGTCACGACCATCATCATGGAGGTACGTAAGCGAAAACATGAGTGAATATATTGCTTCAGAGTCAACTGATATACCTAAGCCTTGTGATAATATATAGGGTGGGCCCGAACGTAACAGGGTTACTTCTAGGTCTTCAAAGACATTTGCAAGCTGATCACGAATAAACCATAATATTCATGTCATAAAAAATGTCATAAAAAATAATGAACAGTTTGACTCATCTTTGAAATTCATTTAAAAATGCAAAGAACACACCTTATTTAGTGGGGGGTCCCCGTACTGTTGACGAGAACACACCTGGAGAAATCTTTCTGGGGCTATTATAAAACGGGAAGCTATTATTATTATTATTATTAGGTATATTATAATTTAATATAATTATTGTTGAGAATACGTACGTTTTGCACTCCTCTAAAATCCTGTTTTCATCGAGGAATGAAATTGAAAATTGATTTTCATTTAGAAAGCAATCCTATTTCAGGTTTCCCTTTATTGGAAAACTTGAAAGGGAAAACCCCTCAAATCGGATGTTCATCCCATCTCGTGCCTGACCTACAATAACGGTCCTTGACCTATTTACGAGTTCCCACACGTGCCATATGACGTTGATAACCCGTCGTAGTGGCAACGTATACATACAAACCACTAAGTTTTCTGGGAAATTTGGTTCTCGTGGTTCAGAGATATAATTTTGAGGGATTTTTCAAACGAAAAAATGCGGTTCGGTGCCCAAAGTTCGGTCATGGGTCAATATTTTTCCGCTTGAGCTCGAATGCGGCTGGTTGGCGCAGGAGGGGGGTTCAGATTTGAACGGAGCGCGCACAGAAGCGGTCTATCGATCAGGTTTCCTCTCTTCACAAGGGATCGCCATAACAACGCCATCGTATCTCCACAGAACAGTCTTCCCTGTGCGTTCAGTTCATCAATCGTTCAGTGGATGCGGTGAACCGATCTTGTGTAGCAAAAATGGCTTTTTTCAGTCTCGGGAACCCATTTACGGTTTTTCTCAACGACCCTTTCTTCAGGTGAGGGATTTTATAGTACCTACGACCGTAGTTTTTCCCGTAGTAAGTTCCTCTGCAATGAAGACCTAATCAAAATCAGGTATCCAAATGGTACTCCACGCAAATCCAACAATCTGTTGACTGTATAGAAAATATCCATTTCTTTTGTGAATCCTTGAAAATTGGAATAACTGAAATGAAGATGAACGATGATTTTTGTCCAATCCTTCCGAATCTTTCCTGGTCCATTTTATCGGTAGATGTGAAGAGTATTGATGCGTAGGCACCACTGCATCGATATTCAAATTGGAACGTATTAAGTACTTGTGAAATCATTCTATAATAATTGCCATTTAACAACGGAAATACATTATTAGATTCTATCGTATTTTTATTAGATGGCTGATCGCCCTCCACCTTTTTTTTTGCATTCGGCATAAAATAATTATTTTTTTAAACATATTTTTGAGGCATGACTGTTCTTTCGGCATGATCAAGTTCCAAATTGCCTTTCTTTTCTCTAATAGGAGTCCCGAGTTTTACTTTACCAATCAATGAGTGGAATATATAATAATATAATGTATAACAATACAATAATTTCGAGTAATTTACAAACATACCTTATTATTTTGTAGAAACAATGTAGGATATTGGAAAGTAGGTATAAGATATCGTCTTGAAATCCGATTTGACGGAAAGATGATCCGGAATATAATTGATATGATGATGATGATATGATCCGGAATATAATTATATGGCCACAATCTCTCGCATTATTCGAATAAACAATGAGGGAGCGACAAAATAAGGGATCACAGTGCTGAATCAAAATATTGCAGAAATGAACCTATTTAAGCTGTGAAAAGATATTTCCAGAAGTTAGGCAGCGGTAAATGCCTCTTTTAGACCATCCCAGTTGTCTTTAAAAATTACTCCTTGGATGTACTTTAATAATTTATTCCATGAATATTTAAAAAAGGTATTGAAAAGATTATTATTATCAATTACTATTGAAAACTCAGTTTGAAACTCCATTCCACCTGGAGCTGTTTATACCGAACTATAAGCGCTACTTTCTATTCTTGTTTGTGACTGCCGATGAAATAACCTTCGAAATCTTTCACTTTATCAAATTAACTATGAAAAATTCTCTTATTTATGGAAAATCATTTTTTAATCGTGTTTATTACGATCTTATTGCAACAGCTATACCAAAATCCGTGCGTAATGTGTCTTACTTACGGGAAAGCGTACTTACGGGAAAGCGTAATTTCTTAGAGTGCTCCATGCCTCTTGGCCAAAGCCTTTCCTTTTTTTCTCGTTGACCTCGGCAGATCGGATGAATTAGTGAGAACTATCTTGGTTTGGATTGACAGATGAATACAATGATCTTAGACAGGGTTTCTCTATTGGTACTTCCGTTTATTTCCAAACGCTCATGTTCGCCAGAGTAGTAGTGGTGGAACGAATTCATATTTTAATAGAACTAAGAATTTTTGGTTGGTGCGTAATTCATGTTGAGAAACAATTTATGAAGTTTATACCAGTTCATACCAGCTCGTACAGACGTACCTACTCATACAGGTACACAGACAATAGGTAGAGAGGCAATTCAGCTTCGTAGGTATACGACGAAACAAAATATCTCCTGGTAAGAATGAAAATCCTCGATAGTGAATCTAATGTGTGTTGAATCGGCCATTGATCCTTTTCCAAAAGTCAAGTAGGTACTATAATAGTACCTACCTGTACCCCATCCTACACAATCACCTTCACCGCCAAACCCATCGGGTTAAATGCGCTGATACTTCCCGATCTGCAACGTTAATCATACGTCTCAATAAAGTCAACAACCTCGTATGAAGTCGTAATCAATAATCTCTGCTCAACAATGGAGTTCCTGTGAATATTATTTGGCCCATTTTCGATGGAATGACACCTACATTTCCGGTTTGGATCTATGATGATGGATTAATTAACTAATGTAGACTAAAAACTCCCAAGTAAGTCTTCTTGTCCCCATTCCTACAATATTTGGAGCACAAATACGATTTATTTAAATGATTTAACAACAATTTAATAAAATATTCTAAATTACATAATTATTGAATGCGGAGTGGGTGATACAAGTATTCCCCTAACCTCTAACGCTTGCTTATATACATTTTTAAACTTGTACAAAATTGATGTTTGGTGTAGACATATAAATATTTTCCAATGGAGATCTCTTCTGACCTTAACAATCCATACAGTAAGGGGGCGGATAGGAAGGATGAATCCATCCTCTTCGAAGAAACATAATAACATATCAACGCGTATAAACATGTTTCCATATTAAAATAATGTGTTTACATTTTTAAAAGCCCAATTGGCTAAAAACGCAATTTTAAACAACCGGTTTTTAAACATTTTCCCGGGGGAGGGCCCCGGACTCCCCTTTGGGGGGGGGGGGGGGGGGGGGGGGGGGGGGGGGGGGGGGGGGGTCCATAGGAAGGCATTTCTTGTCAACTGACAGTCAACCAGGACCGCTTAAGAAAGGAATAAATATTAATGGGGGCAGTCCGAGAGTCCCAGTTCACCCTAAAGGTATGTTCTTACCTATAATTAATTCACAGTAATATGACAATATATTATTGTTTATGTGGTTAATTTGGTCGGACGGATGACTGTTGCTCATCGCTCTCTTTTTGGTCGGGATGCGGCCGAGAAGAAATAAAACGCTACTCCATCAAGATTCTTTCATTTTTAATGCTGACGTTTACCTGATATTACATATCTACCTTCTCAAGCAACGTTTTTGAGAATGCACACAGAGTTTGTGCGAAACTTCAGCATTAAAAATGAAAGAATCTTGATGAAGAAGCGTTTTATTTCTTCTGAGCCGCATAACGACCAAAAAAATAGCGATGAGTATGTATATTATAGTTTAGTTAACAAATAAGGTGCATGCACACGGGAATATTCAATAAGTTATTCAGAACCCGACTTGCACGTATGAAAATGTAAGAAAGTAGGTACCTATAAAATCTTGGAAATGCCTAATAGGAAGAAAAGGGGTGGACAGAATGGAATGGTACATACCTTTCTATCCTCAAAATTGTTTAATTTGATTTCGATATCTACCTAACTGTTCTGAACGATTTATTGCTTGGTCACGGTATGCAGAATCTGGGGTTTTTCTCAAATTTTCTAGACCCTATCTCGCTATATTTCGATGATGTGAATATATTACCTGTTGGAGTGTGAGCAGAGGGTTCTGTGCAGCTAAAATATTCGATCAGTTGGAACAGACTAACCAAATTATAAGGTTTGTTCGCAGTGGCTAACTTAATGGTAAGAAAACTGTTTACCACGGCGTTTATCAGGCGTTCGCATGCAGTGACTTCTGATTATGATCATTTCTGCTGTTTATAGTATCCATTTTGGTCTCATTCGGGTTTCAAACGGTCTGTGCTTGTAAACCACTTCTAACCAGTTGTAAAAATTACACAGAGAACAAACTGAAATCTGCAATTCAAATAATATTCGAATAGTCCGATAGTTGTTCCCAAGGTCAAAGTTGAGTGTGATCTTCAGCTTTAAGATTTTCGAATATTATTCGAATTGCAGATTTCAGTTGGAACGCGGGAATTGTGTGGAACGCTAACGTGAAAACCATGCCGTGTTATAGTAGGTATACCTACTTCGTGAAAACCTCCGCTTCGAATTAAGGCGACGATTTGCGTCAGTGGCGCGAAAACTAGGGAGGTTTTAGAAGGTTTGCTCGCATTCAACTGACCTCTCTTCCTCCGCAAGGATGAGAATATTCGAATTGTATGCAACTTGCTCTGGCAACAGGATTCCAGTTCTTTCAGTAGGGTAAGTTGCACACAATTCAGTTGGAACAGAAAGAATTTTCAGATATACACTAGAATGTGCGGAGAGGATTCTGCGCAGATTACTATTCGAATATTTGTATAGTTGGAAACAAACCTATGTTCTTCTTGAGTATCCCTTATTCATTTTCGAGCCAATGAGAGATGATTCGACCGTCGACAGTCAAATATCTTACATGTAGAGAGCAGTAGTTAGTAGCACAGGCCAGTGAGCAGTCACGTTACTGGTAGAGCTGAGCATCGTTCAAAAACCATCTATGTCATCATCGAAACACACTAACGATGACGATGATCGAAACTTCGATGGTGAAAAATTCAGGATTTCAGTACCTAAAGTTACGAATATGGTATACTAGTTTTGTTCTGCAATGTAAAAATATTTCTCTAAATAAATTTGAATTGATTTGAGTTGAATAAATTGTATAGATTATAATCATTCCCACAAATACAGGGTGAATGTTGGTAGCCAACCAAAGAAAAAGCCCCACCATGAAAACTCTCCTTTCATGGTTGCTATCAAAACGATTTTGAACTATTGTTGAAGGGGACGAAGATTGTCGATTCTCTCCATCGAGAAGAGTAATAGCTTCGCATGCTACACAGAAAAAATAACGTACTTGTTATTCGGTGGGGATGGAAGCTATTGGTGAGGGGGGGGGGGGGGGGGGGGGGGGGGGGGGGGGGGGGGGGGGAAGCTTCTTGTGGTGAAAATAATTTAAGGTAGATGGAAAACTAAAGAAATCGTGAAATGGTGGAAGGTGGAAAGGAGATGTTAGGAGCTTGTACTAATGACTGTGTTTTGTCTAGGGTTCCTTCGGAATTGGACACCCACAATACATGAACTAAAAAAATTGATATAAAATAAACGTGTAGAACTGAAGCTAAACCTTCCCATCTCCTGTATTATCCCGAACTTATTATACGGACCTGCTACACTCGACGCTTGTTGTTTCTCTGTCCCCAGGACAAGCACGCCGGCCAGAGATGGGTTCCAACAGATGGCTCACATGATGGACTCGATGCTTTTGGACAGCTTCTCGCCCATCTCCTTCACTAAAGTCACAGCTCGACCGACTCGAACGAGACGTTCTCGCCAAACCTCGCCTCCTCCTCCCGCAGTGAGGAATCAAGGTAGGTTCACATGTTTTTTTAGAGGAAAATTTCCTCGTATTTAATACGAGTACATATGACAACTACTGCCCGTATGTCAGTGGCGCCCTAAAGGGGTTGGGGAGTACCTAAGCCCAAATATCGTAAAATGCCTAAAGCTCGGTTATTGAAGAGTTTATAGGATAACGTTATGAGCTTGGGACCAATAAAATTTAAAAAAATATAACCTCTCCCTCTCCTAACCATTTTAGCGTTCAATTTTTTCCCCATTTTTCTCAATGGATTTTCATACGGTTGGCGACACTCTTCCTAATCTATCATTCTCAAGGGGCTTGAGGTGCCTTTTATTTGACCTCTAAGAAGAACGTAGAAATACAAAATTACGAAATTAAAATTATTGAATAACCAAAACCGCATCAAACCCCGTCAAAATCAGCCAAGCATTGTTAAAACTGAATTATATCACTCCCCTCAAACCACTTAACGGCCTATGAATATTGATGAGGGGCGTAATCATTATTTAATTTCAAAGGGAAGCACTTTCAGCAGTTTTGAGAAAAACCATGGGGTTCTTGTTTTTAGGTAGATACAGAACCTACCACAAATTATCGAAACATTGAATTGACCCAATCGTTATCAAATGCACAAACACCCATCATAAAATGTACATTTATCTTAATCTTTCATACCATTGGTATGCGATTCTTGAACGACTCATAAGTTCTAACAGGCGTGGAATCCTAACTAGTAGATTGGTTTTGAAGTTTATTTTATTTTCATTTTCTGGAAGTACCTATAAAACAGGAAAAAATAGAATTAAATAAAAAGTTAGACAGTGAATAGATGTACCAATTCAAGTTCTTCAACATTTTTTACTTGTTGACAACCAACTTTACCTTTTAACCTGGTCAAGTAGGCCATTGTTGTAACTATACGCGTACCCTCTGAACGTTCCCTACTCACGCGTATATTTCAGTAAAATTTCTTTTTTTTATGTTTCATAATCTTCTAATGTAATTTTTTACTGCATTAGTAGATTTTGTACGTTTATATTCTTCTTGTAGATTTGTACAAAAAAAAAACACTACTTATCAATAACATCTTATAATAAGCCTTCACGAGATTTGATAACGAACACCTAATCAGGATCATGTTATCTGATGATAAATTGACAGTACTTCCACGTTATAGAGCATAGAACCTCCTCTTGATTTCGTTCTATATTGATGCCATAATCTCTCGAATGTGCGTATGTCTGTACTACAACAGATAGCGTAAATTAACGTCCTTTATGGATAGTTACTCAAGTTTGATACTTATGACTAGCTCAAATACATTACTCAACGTAATGATACTTAACGTAACACATTACTTAACGTATTGTTTTTTGGGCGACATAATTTTATTTGACGCATTTTTGCTATATTTTTGTATCCTCTATAAGTAGCCTTTTCCTTTTAGTTCAACTAAATTCTTCCTTTGCTTACTTACTAAATTCCTTAACTAAATTCTATTGCTTACCTACTGTGCTTAGTACCTACCTACAGTTGTTAGTATTAGTAAGTAAGTACCCCTACTGTCTTCAAACTATAGTTGTTGCTTGTACCTACTTAATCGAGTCTATTTACAGCGAATGCATTCTACGATTACAGCTGCCTACTATATCAATTTACTTCAGTAGGTACTCTGCCAGAATATTGTTATTCTTCTTAGCATGCTTTCTTTTACCTCTGCATGGTTCGCACGTGTCCCACAGGCTTCCCCAGGTTCGGTTCTGATAGTTGCCTGTTGACAGAGGTGCAGACCAAAGAGACCGGCGAAGATCAGAGGCACCACAATCACACTTCCCCCAACTCACGAGTTGTCACCAACAAGTGGGTCGCGTCCCTTCGCAAAAGGGACCCAGAACTATTGCCGGCTATTAACAAACCCAGGTAATGGCTGAAATAGATGTTTAAAATAATAAAGAATCTACTTTAATCAAGTTATTATCTTTAGGGATTAGTTTTCATGTCCGAGTCAAGGTTAGGCACTCAGGTATCGCATTCAACTTCAAGGATATTCATCTAAATAGAGAAAATTTCCAGTTTTTTTATATTTCTAAAAGCTGGTTGATTATAATAAAGTACTGATTGGTAAATACCAGCTAAAGCTGTCATAGCTGGTACCTACCAATCAGTACTTAAAATGTATATTTCTAACCTTGCACGGGTGGTGATATGTTTTCGATTGTCATGGGGAAGTATTTTTCAGAAAATTCTCCCATGACATAAAGCAGATAATTATCCCATGGAAATTTAGGGCGAGTCTTATGCCTATGCTAAACCTGTTTAGCTAGTGCCTACACTCTCCTTCCACCCAGAGTGCGTTTCAGTCTTAATTTTTTGGATCAATCATAATTTGTTTGGAATCTAATTCCAAGAATGAACAAGTTGGATTACAAATGACAAGGTTATCAATGGTTTTTTTTTAAACGTCAATTGGACGTTCCAAGTTAGGACGGCATCTGTTTGCTTATTGTTGTTAGTTCATGATTAACTCTACAGTTTATTTTCTTACTTGGTTGCAGTTACGAGTATCTCTTTAATTCCTATCTTACCTGTTAGAACTAATAGATAGGTACTTACTCATGGTAGAAAGAATACTAAGACTTACTCGTGGTTTTGCAAGAAACTGCCACCAAATATATTTGGCGGAGAAGGTTGTTCTCGTACAAAATTACGTTTATATGTAATGTAGTTAATTTTATCGACAGTGCTAACCGTGATTATACTCAAGTAAAAATTGACTTGCAGAGTGAGTCCCCATAGTTCGAGCGTTCCTAAGGTGAAAGACAACGTTCCGATTATGGGTGTATCCGGAACGAACTACAGAACGAGGCGGTCGTCCAGATCTCTGACTAAGAAAAGTTCGTCGGGCAGTCAAGATGAGAAAATCGAAGACGCAAAAAAAGACATCGGAGGGTCCTCCGGGGAGGTGTCAGAGAGGTGAATATCGTGTGGTCTTGACACCATCGTGTCTCTCATGAAATACATTGACAACCTTATTCAACCACAATAGCATATAGGTAACCATCAAGTGGGGGATCCGGCAAACGAGAGAGAATTATCGGGAATACGCTTGATCGAATAGTTCTATTGTCGCACTTTACATACCCACTATTAAAACCTGGGAGCAGTATCTTTACCTACTCCGAAGTATGATCCGTGGAATAAACAAAACATGATTATTATATTTGTTTATAAAGCCGAACTTTTACCTTGTGATGATGGGTTGGTATGACCATTTTCCGTTCAGGAAAGCACAATTTTGGAGTCTTCATTTATTTTGGTGGGTGAGTAGGTAGGTACGTATGTTTCGGTGGGCTCAGCCACTTTCTTTAGCCTTAAAATTAAATCACATCAAATAGGTAAGATGTTCAATAAGTTAGTTAATATAAGTTAATATGATAAAAGTGTTAAATGTTTATATAAATATTTCAGTCACTTAAAAATGTATAATTACATAGTTAAATTCAAATCTAAAGTCAAATTTAAAGATGGGGCCCGTCCCTTTCTTCTCAAAAAATTGTTGTTCTTGTGCATCATGATTTCACCCTCTATACAAGGAATAGATATATCTACTGTTAGCTATCAATTAAAGTTGTTTTATTTTATAAGTGTTATCTGGTCTTTTTAAATCTAGCATGTTATTTATAAGTACCTAAGTATATAGACACATGGATTGTGTATTTACCTATGTCGTGAGTAGTATCCATTTCTTTTCCTTTCCTTCATTTCTACAGGCAAATTGCCCTTATTGCGTTTTATGTTCATCATTTGTATGACAAAATTACTGCAATAAAATGTTGTTATTATTAAGTGGGTATGCTTTAGGTAGGTGAGCAGGTACTTTGCTTTGAAAGGAGGTTGTTTGAAACTTGGAAGTGTATGGATAACACTTACTGAAAGGTGTTGATATGTTTTTCACTCAGATGAATCCAGGTAAATACTTATTATACATCGGGCTTGTTTGCTAATAAGTTCAGTGAACAATATTAATGAAGTTAAGTGAATAAGTTAGCAAACAAGCCCTATGTGTAATAAGTACCTGGATTCATCTGAATGAAACATATCAACACCTTTCATAATTTCGTCATACACATGATTAACATAAAACGTAATAAGAGTGACTTGCCTGTAGAAATGAAGGAAAGGAGAAGAAATGGGTACTATTCACAACATAGAGTGGGGAAATCATGATGCACAAGAACATTTTCTGAGAAGAATGGGATGAGCCCCATCTTTAGTTTGACAGGCTGAAGAAAGTGGCTGAACCCACCGAAACATAATGTACCTACCTACTCACCTACCAAAATAAATGAAGACTCCAAAATTGTGCTTTCCTGAACGGAAAATGGTCATACCAACCCATCATCACAATATACAGATCATGGATATGGGCTTGGTTACGGTCAGTTGGTGTACTCAACTGTGCAAGAATCGAAAACTAGAGGTATTAGGGATACAGGCGAGTGTAATTTATTATTAAATCTAGAGGGTTAGTTTCGCTAGTCACAGCTATGTAAATATGTTTATAGTATTACAACCGAATTTCCTGTTATTGCTAATAAAAACCGTTTAGTTTCATCGTTCAACCTAACCAGTTGTTCTTCCTCATAAGTTTTATGAGAACCACCCACTATTAAGAATCTTAACAATATTCTTTGCAATCAGTCGTAACTAGCATGTCGAGCTCTTTCGATGTAATGGGCCTAACCTCATCGGGCCGTCGAAAGAATAGATACTTACTCCCTCGACTAACACTGGCTTATATGTGACGCAGAGTTTCTCTTCTAACAGCACTGTGTAAGCTTTTCCACAGAGTAAAAATAAGAAGGAGAAACATACTGAAGAAATACAAGGGCAATCAACCTCCACCATTGAACTTGGTTTTGAAATGGATTCGTAAGCCCGTATTTCTTTCGTATCACGTTATTAATTGGGTCTTCGAAAACGACCATTAGGCTAATGTAGAACAATAATTTGCCTCCAATAACGAATCAAAATAATTTCTTTGATCAATCCAGGGAACGTCAACTCCAAGAATTTAGAAGACTGGTGTTGCAATCGAAGTATTCAAACAAACGATTTTCGTTCCAGGATGTTTTCAAAGAAGTGACCTCTAAATTATAGTGAGTCGGAAACCAGTTGCTGTTCCTAGGTAATTTAGTTAATATGTGAGCCTTCTCACTACTTATAGAGACCTGATTCTTGTTTTTATGTTAGGTCCCTACTTAACATAGTCCGCATCAAATAAAAGGAAACGGAGTATGTAAATGAAAACGTTGTCTATTTCAACGAAAATAATGAGTAACAAATAAGAACTTATTATTTTATTGAAATCTGTTTCCGCAACTACATGTCGAGTTTTTTCTCTGTTTTTCGGAATACACAGCCGTGATGGCCAATGACTAAATGTTTACTATCTTAAATTAGGTTCTTTAAAAGAACTAAATTTGAGTGGAAAAATTCTAAATTTGTTTGAAAAATGCTTATATACTCGTATTTTGCACATTACTTAAGCATATTTTTATGAAATTCTGCATTGCCGATTTACAGTGGGGAATTTGACGACCACCAACAGCAACAAAGAACAAACTCGAAAGATGACAAAGTTTTCCAGCCCTTGGGTTACGAATCTCACCTCGTGGAGACGCTTGAGAAAGACATACTTCAAAAACACCCAGACGTGAAATGGAGTCAAGTGGCTGGACTCATGGAGGCCAAGAGCGTTTTACAGGAAGCAATGGTCCTTCCACTCCTTCTACCTGAATTTTTCAAAGTACGTTGTAAATCAGGCTACCTATATTCACTAATGAAGGACATCCTTCTAGGGAGAACAACGGACGCTACTGATTTATTGAGTAGCATCCATGTAAATTATTATTTTACCCAGTGTAAGACCTTTCATATTTTCATCGTTATTAATTTTCATTATCGATCACAATATTCAACATACATTAATAGAGAATCTAGGCCTTCACTTAGATTTCTCACTTTTATATTGTTAGGAAAAGGTTCCATTCATGCAGCATGAGTTAATGAGCAAAACACGTTTTTGGCGATTTTTTACTCTACATTTTCAAAAGTTGACCCCTTGGAGTACTCCAAAAATTCCGGCCAACGATCTCACCCTGTCTTTTGATATTATTGACCTTTTAAAAAATGTTGGAATTTTTTATCTCGATTCCAGGGTATATTTAGTTTTAAATTTCAGGAATCGTTTTAGAATGGTCTCGAACGGATTTCCTGCATAACTACAATTTTAAAGCCATTGCAATTGCTTCATTTTCTTCGAAAATTCGCTGAAAGGAAATGAGTGTACTTTTTTATATAAGTATACATAATATCAAATAACCAATTCGATTGTCCCACTAATTATACAGCTACCAACTCGTAATTATGTTGGTTCCTGATAGGTGACAGGTACGTTGAAAACTAGTGAAAATCAAGATATTATTGCTTAGTAGGAACCTACATTGTGTCTCTACCTCGGAAGGACATGAGTAAAAAATAAAAAAAGTTTACTAAGTTGAAACCAACCAATTCACCAACTCAATAACTGAGGACTAAACAAAACTTACTGGGTATCTAATAATTAGTTGTAATATATATATACCACTGATTAAAAATTAAATATATAGTGGTATCTATTTATAAATCTTGGCAATAGGATTCCAAATAAAATCGATTGTAAATCCAAAAGAGCAACCAATATCAATTTTCCAAAACTGTTGGAAAGCTAGTGTACTGACATCCGGTGTTACTAACATTTCAGGGTATTAGAAGACCATGGAAGGGTGTGTTGATGGTGGGCCCGCCTGGGACGGGGAAGACCATGCTGGCGAAAGCCGTGGCTACCGAATGTGGCACCACTTTCTTCAACGTCTCTTCCTCAACACTCACCTCCAAGTACCGAGGAGAGTCTGAAAAACTAGTCAGGCTGCTATTTGAAATGGTAAGCTCTGATTCAAATCAACGATCTACTCTTAGTGGGTGTTACTCTGAAAGGCCGAATGTCGTGAAATCGCCTTTTTTGCTGCTATACGGCTGCTTGATGTAAGTGACTTAGCACAGAAAAGATCCAAACTTTTCGAATCGTAACAACCAAATTGGTAGAAAATGGTAGAATATCGTCGCTTAAGAAGCAACATGCCCTATGAACCAAACCCCATTTTTTCAGGAGATGGAAGAAAACTGAATCCTGATCAAGTTTTCGATCACCTGTATCTTTGTTTCCCGTTATTCAGTTACTTCTTGCCTTCCAGTAGTCGAAAATACTGAAAAATAGTAACAATTAAAGAAAATAAGAAATTGAGGTTGATACGGGGTGTTGTCCTTATAGGTAATTGAGGTTGATAGGGGGTGTTATGTTTTTCGAGTATTTCTCGATTTTGAAGTCTAGTTGAAGCAATTTAGAGCTAACCAGTCGATGCAACGTGAGAAGTCGTATAAGAATCAGTCAAAACCTCATTTTCGTGAAAATGGTCGATAGGGCGTGTTGCTTCTTAAGCGACGATATAGTACCTATCGAACGAGTTCAAGATCACCAGCACAGAGTAACAGAGACAACTTACATAACTAACTTTATTTTTTAAATCACAAGTAACTTTACTTTTTTATTACCGAAATTCAGCTCACATGATTCAATCAATTGTCAATTTCAGAAGTCAATTTCAAACGAATATAGGTACCTATGAAAATCGCCAGATGATTTAAAAGGTGATCAAAAATCTATTGAAAGTTACAGAATTCAGCAGTAAAATGTTTCATCCCTCCTTTGAAACTTGAATAATTTCTCATAGGGACGTTACGATTTTTTGCCTCGGGGGACGAATGTATTGAAGATCTATCGTTGATTCAAGTTGCGGTAGGCTGCATCCCCGTTCGTATCTTGACGAGACTGGTTCAGGGTACTATTCACTAAGCAATTTTTTAAAGCCACAGGATATCGTTTTGTTACAGGCTAGATTTTACGCCCCCAGCACGATATTCATAGATGAAATCGATTCTCTCTGTTCTCAACGAGGGACGGATTCCGAGCACGAGGCTTCAAGAAGATTCAAGGCGGAGCTCCTCATTCAAATGGACGGCATCAACTCCATGTCCGGGTGAGTAGTACGCATAGAGAGTCAATATAATTTCACTTCCATTCATTCATTAACATTTCAGAGGGAAATTTCATTTGAGTTGATGTTAATGTTAGAATAATTTGACATCATTTCTTTGTTATTATCATCGACAAACCTATATCAAATCATCAAATTTTACTCGAAAATTATTATTGTCGGTGCGGCGGGGCCACTGAACTATTGATTGAGGCACAGAACATCCAATACCCTGTTTGAAAATTCTCAAAGAAAGTAAAATCCAATACTTCAGAGAAAGTAAAAAGCAAATATCTAAGCGGTGAAATATAGGGGTTGGTTGATAAATTTCAAAAGTATCTTATGATTGTAATATTTTAAAATTTTCTTAATCGAATGAGACCACCCAGAGCACTGGGTGACCGCTCCCTCCCCATTTAGGGGGTTGAACGAGAATAAAAACAAGATGTGAATGGCAAGTTCGCACCCCAGGTTCTGTAGGTAACGTCGTGTTCTTCCTCTTTAAGTCGAGGGATCTCATTTAAATAAGTTGTTTGGTATTATGAATGGCAAATCGATTTTGAATTACGGTACCTAGTAGGCCAAATTGCCGGTCAAGAACCGTTTTGTATACATAGATATGTATAGATAGTTATGTACAAGTAAAATAACATGAACGTAATAACATTACGTGATTTTAATTTATATTTTTTTATTATTTTTATTATAACTTTTTATTTCATTATTTATATTTTAATTTAATTAATCTTCAAATCTAGGGAAGAAAAAATTATCATGGTTCTCGCAGCTACTAACCACCCCTGGGACATCGATGAGGCCTTCAGGAGGAGATTTGAAAAAAGGATTTTCATCCCTCTCCCAGACGGTATTACCTTTTTCAAATTTTACAAGCATGCACATATCTTCCAGTGTTTTCAGAGGGCCGAATAAAACAGCCTTTATTTAGGCTATCTACAACCCGATTTCCCATGCTCGAATAATTCTTCAGTAGCCTATTATAATCTGGCTATAGGAACCTTGCCGTCGTACTGCGAAAAAAACCTCATGGAAGTTGGTGCTCGAGCGCAATTGAAATATAGACATACAAACTGACTGACAGACACACATCCGACGATTATAATGCTGCAATTTGTCACTGGGCTTGGCCCATAATACTTCTTTATATGTATGAAAAATGTGCGCCAATGTCAGTGACTTACTTCCCAATAAGTCTGCCCATTCACCACTACTCGCCCTTACGTTGTAGATACTAGATAATTCTAACTCCTACAACTAAACAAACTGTATATAAATATGATTAGAAGTAGGGTTTTAATGAAGGCCTAGATATTCAAATCATCAAACCTAAAATACTTCAAGTCCTCAGTAGTTGTTGATTTATATTCCCAGGCATTACGAATTACGAATGAGACATTACGAATTTTCAAATGAGAGAAAACATTGTGAGCCTACCTTTATGGTATCTTCCAATTTTTCAGATGATACTAGAATCGCCTTGTTGAAGTTATGCCTTAAGAACCTGGAACTCGATCCGACGTTGGACTATAATAAAATTTCCGCCAATCTTGAAGGTTACACGTGTTCCGACATAATTAATGTTTGCAGGTAAGATTTCTCATGAAAATTATCTCTAAATTCATTGAGGGACTCAAAATATTCACTTCTATATTCACGAAATCACCTAACGGACATCAAGTAGGTTATTACAAGACCTGTCGTGGTAGAGGCACCATGACCTAATGAAATTCTTCGACTGACGTGTGCTCGTCTGTCCTGTTATAGGGATGCTTCTATGATGAGCATGAGGAGGATGATCATGGGGAGGTCCCCCGAGGAGATCCGGAAACTGAAGAAGAGCGAGGTGGATTTGCCGGTCACGGCTTACGACTTCAAGGAGGCCGTTTCCAAGTGCAAGAAGTCTGTCAGCGCCAAAGACATTGAGCGGTATGTTGGGAATCTACCTGTATTTCTTTTGCTAGGATTATAGAAAATACGTTTGAATACAAAATCCTATCATGTAAAAGTTAGAAATTTTGAGAGTGGCGTCAGGTGAACTTTTTTCTCCAAAATCAAAATTTCCTCATTTTACTTTTTGGACCTTCCTGAACAATTCTAGTTTCAGCTTGTGTGCTCGCGAATCTTTGCATATATAACTTTCACAATTATTTTCATCCGATTTTGAAACTCCTTCTTCGACCCAGTTGAGAACGTCTTGTGGGTCATCATACTGGTATGACTTTTTCAAGGATATTCCACAAGTTTCGCACGAGTTGGATAAAATACCTCAATTTTGAAAAACCCCTAATAGCCTCTAAGTTATGCTGGTCTGGAGAACTGTATTACACACTCACATCAATTGAGAAGGTCCGTGCAAGAAAAGATATAATATGACAAAGCTGAGTTTTGAGAAAATGGGCCCCAAAGGTTTGCAACGCTCACTTCCAATTACCTATAAGTCATTTTCAGTAAAAAAAATCTCTCCCCCTCATGTTCATCACTATTCTTTTAGAACTATCCTCAAGCCTGTTGGCGATACATCAATAGGAGCAGAGAAAATAGCTAAATTTGAAGAAGGGCATACGATTTTTAAACAAGAAAACTCAATATAAAGAAAAACTGAAAGTAAATGAAAAATTAGCACAAATTATTCAGTCAAAAGGCTTTTTAATGTATTAAGCATACTAAATGTTTTACATACTACATGTTACATACTAAAAAACCATATTTTTCACAAAAAACCTACTGATCTTTTCTGACCTAAAAACAATTGTTATCATCAAAACAATGCCACTTTTAGCAAAACAAAGTGATTCCCTCCAAGAAGGACATATAAGGACAGCTGATAACAATAAGGCTACCAACAAAACAAATAGGAATTTCTTTACCAAACTTGGCACAGGTTTGGAAGAGAACACGGGGAATCGATTTTTGCATTCCCCTCAAGGAGGGCACATAGGTAGGTCTATAGGCCCTTCTTGCACTGGTCTCCTCAATTTCGAATATAAGTGGCCGTAAAAACCGTTCGGACAGACAGAGAAAGGTTTAGATAACGGCGCCATTAGTTTTCAAATAGCAAGAAACTGAAAAGAAACGCCAAATTTTCAAGATTTTAATCAATGTAAGTACATAGGCAGAAGTAAAAGTTAATTAATGAAGATTTGTATTAATTGTCGGTTCATATATAACAGGTACACCGCCTGGATAGAAGAGTTCGGGTCTTGCTGATATTAGGCTGATCCTATCAACTACTACGCCTTTCCGTAGAGTCACATCTGCGAGTTTTCGTCCGTGAACAACGTCGACTCTGCATACTCAGTGGATCGACGAGTTTATACGAATTAAAGTCGATTTCTAGAAATCGAGAAAAATTGGTGTACCTATGTTGATAGGATTCAGAAATTATCGTCTCTCTGCAACTTGATTTTGTAGAGATTCCTTCAATTGCATATTGTGATGCAAAAATACCTACAGAAAGCAGCATGAACACTGATGGAAGAGTGGGGATGTTTTAATCCTCAAGAAATGATTCACTATGATGTCCTGTACAAGCATAAGATCTTTCTGTTAAAACCATGAACAACAGCGAGTTCAAGACAATACTCTTCTTGTACGTCTTCAGGTTCTATCTAATCTTAATTTGAAATTGTGAACATTGAGCCGATACACGTGAAATTTCTTGAATTCAGCCAATTTATTATAGATTTGGAATTTGAATTTAGACCAATGAGAGAAATTTAACCATCGGAGTAAAAAGTGATCATGAGTAGGGACTTTCGCCATTAGAACAATAATTGTTGTGATGTTATTATAAAATGTATCACACAATGTATATCTAAGTAAGTTCAAGGATAATAATTATTGTTTATATTACCTACCTATGTGCCTGAATTATAGCTACCTCATGTAAGGAGGATGGATGTATCCATGCCTTGCATTCATGTTGTGAACTAGTTAATCTTCCTAGGTGTTGACCTGTTTATTGATCTTACTGATTCTCCTTCCATCAGAACTTCACCATCTTTGTGAATCATTAAAGTTAGACATTAGGTAGGTATAATACTCAGGTACTTAGTTTTTTAATAGTTTCAGTGTTTCAGAGACACCCTGATGTCTTATTTGAATTCATTCATTCGAGTGTTCTTATCTAGTGTAGGTACATATCCTACCTAGTGTGCCTACCATCTTTTTCTTACTCTAATTCTAATCTTCCCTTTCTCAACACTAAATTATGGAATTTTCTGCTGCCCAAACCACATACTGTCTTAGACTATATCATTCCTTGTTTGGTAATTCGGTCAATGAGTAGGTACCTACCTAATCAAATATGCCTGGGTTGTGAATAAGTTGTTTTCTATTCCCGACCATACTCTTAGGCTTGTTTTCTTGTAGATAGCCATGAGAGTTTTTGAGCCCTCCTCCTTCTTGAGCCCAGTGGACTCTCAAGTTCAGTGGTGGCACAAGCGGACTTTGGGGGGGGGGGGGGGGGGAGAGAGACTCTGAAAATAGTAGATAATAAACATAGGATCAGAAGATATTGACCGACAGGAACAGACAAGAGGCAGCACGAGACCAAGGAGACAGCTGAGTTCAATACCCAGCTATTCGAATTTCCCTGCAGTAGCCTCTACTACGAAGGTTAACCTTTTTTCCAACCGAGTTTCCATGCTTGAATCATGTTTCCAAAATTGAGTGTTTTCACTCTCGTATTACTGACTTCTGTTGAAAGTGTAATTGCAACATGAACCAGAATCGCTGTACTTTCCTGACCCTTTGATTCATTTGTTAAATATTCCAATTCAAAGTGTGCACTGTACGGCGATGACATTCACTGGGGATCATCTAGGCCAGTGGCTTTCAACCATTCCTCGGTCATGCCCCCTAGCGCCATGAGATTTTTTGAGCCCTCCTCTAGGTCCCCTGTGAATATCATCGCCCTGTAGTAGGTATAATCGCCCTGCCGTGTATAAATTTTGAATTTGAATCTTTAAATGAATCAAAGGGTCAGAAAAGTACAGCGATTCTGATGTATGTTACAATTACACTTTCAACAGAAGTCAGTAACATGAAAATGAAAACACTCAATTTTGGGAACATGATTAATGCTTGGAGACCTACGGTTCTACAGTCAGAACATTTAATGACGATTAACGATGTCGTAACGTAACGATCGCGAGGTCTCATTTCATACCGTAACGTAACGGTCGGGAAAATCATAATAAAATAATAAAATCCATTGTCCTGTTAATCATTAAATGAAAAAAATGTTAACCTTCGTGATAGAGGCTACCACAGGGAAGTTCGTTCCTGCGACATGCACCAAAATAGCTGGGTATTGAACTCAGCTGTCACCGTGGACTCGTGACGCCTGTCTGTTCCTGTCGGTCAATATCTTCTGATCCTATGTTATTATTTTCTTCTATTTTGCTCCCCCAGGTGGATAACCAGTGCTACAAGCATACGAAACTTTAGGAGAGTTTCAAGTTCATGTTTCTGACCCTTTGCTAGGGAATCGATCGATACAAAATTCAACGATGCGATAACAGTTTCGGTCAAATGACCACGCCTTTTTCGGGTTCCATTCATATTTAAGTATGTGGGTAAACTGAGGTAAAAGCTTCCTGCAACATAATTTATGCCTACTTGCCAAAAATTATTGTAGGTGAGAAATCAAAATACAAGTGATTCAAGTTCGTGTTTCAGACCCTTTGATGGCAAGTTCATTGACTATAATGATGATTGTATCCTATTTTCACCTGCCAGGTACCACTATTTTCATCTGTACCATTGTCCGCTGAATGAGTTGGCACATACCCTACGCTAAAATTATGTGCACAACATGTTTTCATCTTCACTTTTTACAATTAACCAAATTTTCCGCCCGTTTAAGACTAAATTCGTAGGTAAACTTAAAAAATGAGATTTACAGTCGCCGAGTTGGTGCTACGGAACGCTTTAGACAGAGATTACCTTGGTAGGAACTTAATGGCTCTCAACTGCTGTAAGTCCGTCCAGAATATATAGGTATAGCTACTTGTACTTTGAGGCTTTGGGCAAAAGGATCCTTCTAATACGAAGGACATGAACAGAATTAGGTTAACTCTAGTTGCAAAGTCAGCCAGGTCATAAAATTTCAATCAGTTATATTTCAGTGACATTGATCAGAATTGAATCACAGCAGTGGCGTAGCTAG
>JAEMON010000004.1:24262533-24277293 GCA_030264115.1 Lygus lineolaris
CCCCCTGCACTCCCGGATGCTTTTGCTTAGAGCCTATGGCTACAATTAATCAAACATGGAACATGCTTTAGCCTCTTTTTTGTGACAGTTAGGTGGTGACAGTTTGCTGGTGTCAGTAAGGTGGTGACAGTTTGGTGGGGACAGTGAGGTGGTGACAGTTGGGTCGTATTTGTGTGACACAATTTCGTAACGTTTTCGGGTAGTTAGCTCAAGACTAAAGCATGTTCCATGCTAAAAGGTTTTTCCCGTTGAGTGCCCAGCTCAGGAGTATTGATTTAGAAGTGAACGATTGCGTGAAAAAAGCCGAATTTCGGGAAATCCTCAAAATTTGAACTTTGGGCTTATTTGTGAGCAAATCAACTGTTGAAGATAGTTGATAGGCCTTTCGTATAGGAAATTTAACGCCCTTTCACAGTCACAGGTTATGTTTAGAGTTTGTTAGTTGTGAGATTGCGTTGGTTGTTGTGTTTTTGATCTACACGAAGAATTACACTCGTTATTTTTCTTATGACAATTGGGTGTTTTATTCAGCAGTATATTTTCTTTTAATTTTACAGTGTAAGGGAGTTATGGCTGTTTTAGTGATGTGAGGTCCAAGGAAAAAACAAAATCTTAAAAGTAAAAAAAACTCATGGAAACGAGGGGTTAAAAAAGTCTGCCAAGTTGGGTGGGCAGTATAGCTTCCTCACTTTTGTAACATGGACGTGTAGAATCAGAAACTGAATATTTCAGCAAAATTGGTAGAATAGTTCCGGAGTTATCCCTATGACAACAAATTTAATGTTTGCGCATGCTGAGTAGGTATCGTCGAGAAATTCATAGGTAATTGTCTTGGAGTCAGCCCCCAACTACCCTCCGAATTAGAGGGCAATCTGTCCACAGAACTGATAAATCGTAGTTTTAGGAAATTCACGTACGCATGCGCGCACGCTACTAGCGGTCTGACGGCGATGAAACTCAGAGGATTGTCTAAGGTATAACCCACGTAATCCCTGAAAATTTCATCGAAATTCCCAGATCCCCAGAGCCGCCCCTGTTGTCGTCCATGTAGAAGGTGATTTGGAACAGTTCAGAAGCAGAATTCAAGGAAGCGATAGCACGAGAACAGTTATGTTTGATTAATGATCAATATGATCAATTTGATATCAAATTAAAGCGTTATAAATTGAGATACAGGCAGTGGGGGCTTCGATACGTGGGTGAAGAGTTAGACTTCCCTGTTATGTTGCTTTTCCCTACAGTCCATAATGAACGTAATATGAATTCGAATACAATTAATAATGAAAAGGCCATACATAATGGATCAATCAGGTCAATACCTACTACATCCCTATTTCAAATTTAATACGTATTTCAGTTCAACAAATTCCTCCCTTCTGATTTACTTGTTAGCGAATTTTCGAAGAAAATGGCTTCAAAACGTTAGTACCTCCAAATTTTTGAAAATGTTCTACATGGAAATCTGTTTCAGACCATTCTAAAACGATTCCTGAATTTTAATATTTTTTTAACAATTAGTTCACGTTAAAGGCTAGGGTAGGGCTGCCATCACTGTTTGAAATAATTTGGGACACAGCAAGCGAAAATTCAGGACAGACTATTCTTAAAATCGGGACGAGATTCCGGGACAAAATGATCACCTGAACCCTCCAAGATAATTTTTTCTTTGAGGAAAAAACCATTTAAAATAAGGTTTACCTAGTAACTAGTATTTCTGGATATAAAAAAAGTTTTTAATAAACCATGAATGAAATTTTATTGAGAAAATTCATCAAGACTTTGAAAAATATATTCTTTGACAAAAAACAAACAAATTTGAGGCAAAAATTGATAACAAAGGCAGGAAATTACCATTTCTCATATTTGTCCACGTTTTCAGGACGCCACAGGTACCAATTCGGGACACTGCCCACCCTGACAAGCCTCCTCCGGGTACAAGGAAAGATAATTTGGTTGAATGTACTTCGTGCTTTTAAAAATTATTTTTCCTACGTTAAAAGTCAATAAAATTTCATCCAGATGTTTTTTGAGTTCATACATGTTCATACATTGTTCAGTTAAAAGTTGTGTATTACCATTATTTTATATTTCCAATTATTTATTATGTTTATTAATACATGAACCTGTGACGTGACAGACAAATTGGGGTTGAAAGGGAGTCAGAAATCAAATGTAAATTTTAAAAAGGGTGTTAGTTTCCCCAAGAGACGCTAGCAGCGCCACTAGAGAGAGGTAGGTTGTACTAAAATTCTCCGCTAGGATCGCTATAGTGAAATTTAAGAAGAATTTGTTTCAGCCACCAGGAGAGCGAGTATCGGGGTGACGTCAACTCTGAGTCAGGGTGACGTCAATTTTGACCAATCACCGGCCCTCAGTTCGAAATTGTGTCAATTTAGGGGTATATAAGGGCGAGTAAGACGCCTACAATTCAGAATACATTCTCCCCTTCAAGGGCTGATACCTCATAGTGAGAAGCGATCTTCCCGGTCTCCTGAGAGACAACGGCAACCTCTTCCCGGCTTAATTGTAAGCAAAGGCGACATCTACCCGGCTTCATTTGTGAAGCAACGGATCGACTCGTTCCAGTTTCGTACTCGAAGCAACGGCAACTCTTCCCAGGTCGGGGACGGCTCTAGCCTCCTCCTCGCTGCGGAAAAATCCCTCTTTTATTTTCAGGAACGCAGCTTTCCGGCTCCAACTGAAGGAGCAACGGCCACCGCCCCCAGCTACGACAGCGTGAGCTCAGGCCCCTGTCCTCCTGCGGTCTACATACCTCTACTGTGAGAATACTCCAGTATCGCAGGTACTTCTCCCGGTCTCGGACGAGAGACAACAGCAACCAACCATCTCCGGCGTTGTGTGAACCTTCCTAGAAGCTTCCCCTCGCCGTCGAGCACCTCTGCAGCCTTCCTGCGTCCCGTCCCAGGAGTAGGGTCCCGGTGGGAACTCCTGTGCGACCTATTGGGACATTTCGAGGTCCTATCGACTAAGTACAGGAGGAAGCTCCTTTGTACGTCGTACTAGGTACCTCCTAAGAGATACACTCCTTTCAACTCAGGAGCCGCCCTGAAGTTCTCTACTTCAGAAAAGGTCTTTTTCCTCAATTCCTCTGAATTTTCTCCTCGACCGAGTTGAAGTTCAGGGAAGGAGAGACGTTTTGGGAAACCGCTCTACAAGTACCTAAAAGCTGTGAGCTGGGCTAGCCCCTCCCGCTTATTCACTTGGGCGAATTCCTGTCTCTCTCGGTCACAGGTTCAACCAAACCCAAATACGACCTTGAGTTTAAAAGACCTAGCTGCTTTACCGAAATCGGCCGTTGGAAACACACACCAACGCACAGACAGAGCCCCACTTCGCCCCTCGTCACCACTCCAGGCCTACCAGGGAAAGGAAGTCGTCAGGAGAAGCTGCCTTCACAATTCGTAAGACTGTTTTATGTATACGACCTCCCTCTCTCTATAAAACACCTAAAATCACGTTTAGTGCAAACATTCAGCGTAGAAGTCAAATTCAGTGTTAAAATCTCATCCCCTAACTTCTCTGTGCCGATTATCAACACCTTAAGGTAAAGACCAGTCTGTATCTCTTATATTTAGTTGAAATTTGATTGAAATACGAATAATTGTCACCTAAAATCTGTTATTACTACTTTTGATATCTCTAATATATCCTATTTTATCGTTGTATAAATCAGAACTTAGTGTGATCTAACCCTTTTTCTCGGAAAAACTTATCTTCCGAGCGCATCAGTCTAGTTTAATATAAAAAGGTTAATTAAATCAGTGGAAAATCGGACTTAGGATTTTATATTAATTAGGTATGTCTAGCCCGCCAGTGTTTAACCTCCCTAGTACCTACCAGCTTACAAACCAAAGGGGTATCTTCTCCAGCGTGGTAGCAAGAAACACGAATACGGACTTGGATTACAACTCAATTTTATCATCAAACAATTTAGTAATTTATAAAGAATTCTATACGTTAATTTCTATATTATGTGAAATTACAATATGAATATAGAGCAATTACTGCTGTCGTCAAATTATGAATAGTTGATTTACTTTACTGTATTTAGGTATGGCTGTATACATTGTAATGCTAAATTTAAAAAAAGTTGTGAATTCTTCCAAGAGTTAGATGAAAATACAACGCTGAAGTTACCAAAAAATGTAGTTTATTCTTTTTTCATGTATCACACCTCCTCATCTATGGCTACTATAGAACGGAGTGACCTACTTTTTGATGGCAATAATAATAATTGCCCACACAAAGGCTTTAGCCTGAGTGGGATTTTCAGTTAGGAAACTTGATCTAACTGTGACGTAGATATATATACAGGGTGTTTTCCAGTTGGTGTAGAAGAAAAAATTGTGTAAAACTAGACTGAAAATGGAGTAGAACGACGCCAACCGCACCTTTCTATCTCATTCCGGTCAAAAGATATGATTTTTTTAAGTTCTGTTTTCAGAAAACCACGTTTTTTTTGCCATAAGAACCCACGTTTCTTCACATTGCAACAATTTTTGGGTGTAGTTCGTCATCCGCCCCCTTTTTGTTCCCTCTTTCGCAAGCACACCCGACCACCTTTTTCAATTTTGCAGGAATGTTACGTAAACTAGATTTCATCTTCTTGAGCACAATCGTGACGAATTATAATTTTTGATTGGTTAAGATTGGGAAATTAGGTGGTGAAAAAAGTGGAGGCGGATACGGAACTATTCCTCTAGTGAAAAAGTTCGGTATGCGCCCCCACATAGTTAATAATGGAAAAAACAACATTTTTGGTTTAAATAATTCATTTATTAATATGAATATTACTTCTATATTGTGGTGTTGCATTATTCTATGGTTGGGTCATACAAATTCTTTCTTGAAAATGCTCAAATGGATCTATGCCCATTGACTTCACACATCTCCTCCACAAAAATTCGCACAAGTGTGAATGAAGACTGGTGATGTTTCCTCCAGCATTGATATTTAGTACGTCTTTCGCTTATCTCTCCCAAGAAAACGTTCCAGGCCGAATCAGTGCAATTCAGTCGTGGGGGCAGTTATCGAACTTTTTCTCTAGCGAAATAGTTCGGTATACGCCCCCACTATTTTCAATGTCTAGTTTCATTGCTTGGAGTATTTGAAAACATAAGTGCGGCATATTATTCATACAGCACATGAAATCTAGTTTACGGAACACTCCTCAAAAATTGAAAAAGGTGGTCAAGTGAGGATGCAAAAGAGAGAACAAAATGGGGGCGGATAACGAACTACACCCCAATTTTTTTCTACTTCTGACCACATTTTTAGATTCAGCGTTGAATTTCCTATACGCCTATAGGATAGTTCAAGCATTGAAAATTTAAAAAAATTAAGTTTCTGAAAATACTTGTACGCTCACTGAATTTTAAAAACGTGCTGGAAGCTGTCAAATCTCAGGAAAACTTACCAATTTAATCAGCTTTCTAATGGTATGGTCAACTTTGCGATTCCTTGTCGAATTCATGGAGGAATTCAAGTTTGAATGCGGAAAAACAGTAGGCACCTACCAAAATACGAGTACCTACCAGAAAATTAACTAACGGTGAAGAAACGTGGGTTTTTATGGCTAAAAACATAGTTTTTTGAGGAAAAAATTTAAAAAATCATAACTTTTGAACGGATTAAGATAGGTGCGGTTGGCAGGCGTTCTACTTGATTTTCAGTCTAGTTTTACCCATTGTTTTCTTCTACATCAAGCTGAAAACACCCTGTATTTATGTAACTCGTATTATTTATGGTATGTACCTATCCCACTTCTGTATGGTTATGTAAGAACCTGTTTCTCTGAAAATAAATATTGTATTAAATGAAATTAATGAAAACGAAAACGAAATGACCTAGTAAACCCAAACTGTCCACTGGGTATTTAAATTTTCACGTTCCACTGTGACTGCTTGGTACTACCGAAAATTCCCTCATTGTAGGTGCTCCTAATGAGGATGCCTGAGAGGTAATTATTTTTTTGAACCCTCAATTTCCCAAATTTATTCCAGGTTACACACGACCAAGGCGTCGTACGACTGTTATCACTAGAACACAAAATTTTAAGGACATACCTTGGGTATTTGAAGTTCTTCAATTTCCAGTATGAAAATATCCAATCTGTCCAAAATATCTGCAGATAGTTTGGCGAGCATCGCAAAAAACAGCAGGAAATGGAAGAAAATGCAGTACTTCAGCCTCGACTTGTTGCTGGCACTGGAATCATCACGCATTTTTGCTGGATTAGAATTTAATTGGATAAATTTCGAGGATTACAGTCGAGCCCTAGGAAGGATCAGTACTAAGGAAATTAGCTAATAAAAAACTAATGTCCCTAGAAAATTATTTATGATAACAGTAGGTAACCTAAATATAAACTAGACATAACCTTAGGAGCGGAGTATTTTTAAATCAACAATACCAGCTACTTGACAATGATGGGTCCCTAGTTAGCTGTGCCCTCACGAGGCTCACAGGTTTATTCTACGGAAAAAATATATTTGGTGGAACCTTATTTGATATTGAGCAGCAACACGTTGTCTGTGATAAAAATCAGTTCCATCAGTCCCAGCGACCATCGGTCCTCCGCGAGATGCCATTTTTCTACGATTATGGTCGCCACGAAATTAAAATTATCGACTAAACGGAAAAAAATCAGTTCATGGGTTCACTCATGAGGGACCACGGAATGGGTAGGAAATTTTTCACATTTGTGAGCCTGGGATGAGTGACACGCGTGAATAAATTCCTTCCATGACTACTTTCGACGTTTTGCTTCGACCGTACGGTGCTGCACTCTAGGGAGAACTCGCCGTGACTATTTGGAACGTTATTTCACTTTGAATGGTTTTATCGAGCGTTTTGGTTGGATTTATTGTCATTTTGGAGGATATTAAATTATTTTATGATTTTTATTGAAGGTTACAGTTCGTAGTTCTTCGGAAATGGGTAAATTACGTCGTGAAAGTTGGGTTTTTGAGTCGGGCAGTAGCGCACTTGTGTACGATCATTCGACCAAGATGGCCTCCGTCGAAAAGTAGTCCCTTTGTCCGTACTGATGTATCGCCGTTATTCCGACTTCTCCGACTTCCACTGAGTTCTATTCGATCTGTTGTGGTTTTCCGTGGTTTTTCGTTGGATTTCGCACGGGTCGGCGACGTTTTCGAGCCGTTATAAGTGTTTTTGTTATTGTCGCGGAGGAACATAATAACCTTCTGCCCTAACCTCCTTTCGCGCTATCCATCTATTGATGTAGAAATGCGAAATAATGTTTTGTGCGGTGTAAAAATGTGTCGGTTTTCTAGTGGTGTTTCGCGATTGACTGGACCGACGGTCGATGGTAACATGTGTTCGTTCGAGTGATGGGAGTATTATGGTTTTCAGTGCAGTGGATTCGGAACATTTTCGGTGTAACGTAAGTAAAAGCTAATGTGGCGGGGTGTTGGCAGCGATAGGGGCTCTGCCTAACATGGCTGCGACACAAGCTCAAACTCAACAAAATGACGTGAAGGATCCCAGCCAGTTATCTGCGAATAACTTCCAAAATGGAACGGAGAATATTCGCACGGGTTTAGTTTCGGAGGTGATCGGTGCTAAAGGTAAAAAACCTGTGCGAAATAATATCCAAGTAGAACTAGACATGAGTCAGTACCGTCAGGAGGCTGGCCCACCCGTCAATAATAGTGAACATAATGCGAACAGTGAGGATGGGAAGGTTAGTGGTCCGGACAAACAGTTTTCTCATCCGGAGCAGGGAGGCGAGTTCGGGAAGCCTCCTCCGGATAGTGCGAATATGCAGTATGGATTGGGGTATCAGCGGGGTGGGTACCCTATGCACGGGGACGGGTCGAACCCTATGCACATTGGGGAGGGTATGCAGCATCAGAACTCGTACGGGCATTTCAACCCTGTGAGACACCCGTACCCTGGTCCGAAGGGTGCGCGGCCGGTTCACGGCCCGGCCTTTCCCCAGAGGTTCATGCCGGGGCAGCAGCCGACGGCGACGACGCCGACGCTCAGCCATTTGCTGCAGCAGACGTCCAATTCCGTGCACCGGTATCAAAATTCAGCGTACGGGGAGTACGGGGGCATCGCGAAACCCGGGGAGCAGCCGCAGCCGACCAATATGGGCGGCTACAACCAGGGATGGGCGCCCCGTCCGATGGCGCCGTACCCTCAGCAGCCCTCGCCCTACCGTCAGCAGCCGCCTCCGGTAAGCCCCAATCCTTATATTCTATATTTCATACTTCCACCTTATCAATCAGCAGCACCATTGATAACAACACACCGCAATACCTTCCAATCATCACCCCCCCTTCCCCCCTAAAAATGTCTCATTTTCGACCCCTCAAAATTTCCGACTCCAATTCTGCCCAAAAATCATCTCCTAATTCCTCATTATCTTCCGAAATCTCATCCCAAAAATGACACAATTCCTGAACTTTTTACCTCCACCATCTCCTCCAATTTGAATCAAATCCAAATCTCACCCCCAACCACCCAAAATCCGTATTTTTAAATCAAATCCGTATTTTCCCATCAGAATCTGTCAATCCAATCAGAAAATTCATCAATCCACCACATTCCTCATAAATACCTACGATCTATCAACTATTAATGTCCTGTCCAATCCCCTCAAATTCACCAATCAAAATCAACGTTCAATTTGTTGTAACTGAAATGATCCCAAACCACTTAAACAAATCGCTAAAATATGAACACCTCAGGAATGAGGATTCTTAATTAGTGTTTTTCTCAACTTTAACCACCCTTGGTGTCCAAAGTAATGATATTTCTCCAAAATGTAGAAAAAAGTTGTAAAATCACGTTGAATTTGATACTCGCTAAGTACAGGATAAGTATCTATGATTTATTCGCAACCCAATCAGTTCTATGGATTTTCTAACATTGACTGAATCATCAGTTCCAATTTTGGGTGTTTTAAGTACCTACGTGAGTGATTTCTTTTATGCCTCGACGAATCAAGTTCGTGTTATTGATCAATTTTCCACATTTAAGCCGTAACATGACCGATAACTCATTATATCAACGATCATTCCATGTCCACGTGGACTTCATAATCTAAAATTAGTAACGACGTAAATTACAGGATCGTCTGAAATAGTACAATTTCGTGAAAGTAATGTCGAAGAATTCTCCTTGATATCAATAATAATAATAATAATTAATAAACCGCCCCACCGAATTTCAGAGAGGCGTTTTCGAAGGGGTGGAGCACCGGGCTCGATCCTCAGTTTCCTGGTCGTTCAATCCTCCTGAAAATCCCTCGAAACTCTTCGTTTAGGTTCTTTTCGAAGAATTCGCTTCGTTTTCGCCCAGTAAATGATAACCTAGTCGCTTATAAATTCGTGGTTGGTCCTGTTTTTTCCGACCTTCTCCCTCACCTTGTTTTTCTGCTCGGAGCCTCCTGGTATTGATCAGATCTTTCCTCGCCACGCACATCGCTTAGTTTAGCGTTGAAGTTGTTTTTCGAAAAAGAGCTTGAATTTTGCTCGCAGAGATCTTTGAAACAAGACAATCATTTAGGTCCTATAAACAGCATTTTTTTCCCCAGTCAAATGTTGTTTTTTCCTACCAAATTTAGTTTTTTGTCTGTCAAATTTGATTTTTTCCCACCCCAAATTTTTTTCTGATACAAATTTGATTATTTCTCAATGATTTTTAGTTTTTTCCCATTCAAATTCAAAGTGTACCTAAAGCAGCCCTTATGAAAGTACATTATTTGAATTTCTTTCATTCGTTTCTTTTTCCTTTCCTCAGCCCACCTGAAGGTGGAAGGAAAGTATTGTGATCAGCAGAAAACCCAATTTCTGAAACGCCACCTTTAACTGGTCCTAATCGACATCTGATCAATTTTCTCCACGTTTTGGATAAGTGTATGTAAGTCCGTATTTATGTATGTATGTGTATGAACACGATTGCGGCCCCTTCGAAAATGATTTAAAAAATTTTGATTTCGAGGATTGGTTTCTACGTGTCTGAGGTTGGGACCCTAAGAATTTCAGCCCTCGAGGTCAATCACTAGGGGGAGAAAATATTCCAAATAGGTGAAAAATCGTCGTTTTTAGCCCATTTTTTAGCTTTTCTCCCAAACTGCTCTAACGATTTTGATTACATTCACAGGACTTACTCTTCTAACAAGTAGAAACAAGTTCCAATACCCCTCACCTCCAAAAAATATATTGAAAGCCGAACTTAAACCCTCAAAAATAGCAATTTTCTAGGTTTCTATGGGTGAGGAAAGTAGTGTGAAACCTCGCACCAGATGTTTTCTCCGTCAAATTTTATTTTTGTCTACCATTTTTTAAAATTTTTTTTCGTATACTAATTTGATTTTTTTTCTCGATCAAATAATTATATTTAGTTTTTTTTTTTTTTTTTTTTTTCAAATAAAATTCAAGGCTAACTTACAGTAGCCCTTATGAGAGCACGTTCTTTGAATTTGATTGGGAAACATCTAGATTTGACTTGGGAAAAACTAAATATGACCAGGAAAACACTAAATTTGAATGGGAAAAAGTCAAATTTGGTTGGGAAAACACCAAGTTTGACTGGGAAAGGCTATATCTATCCTTTATCCAATATTGTCAGTGAGGAAATCACCAACCATCACCTCGCAGTTAGTCTTCAGTTGTCTTTGTGCTCACTTTGAACCCAATATACCTTGAAATTTGAATTTGAATGTTGAATTTTCTCTCTAAATATTTCACCTTTCGCTTTATATTTGGAAGTCGATACTTACGAAATGGTGAAGGTATTCCCACTGTTCTTGAAGGGGCTTTTGACGGTTCACTCCCGAAAAATTAGTGTTTCACTCCGGTTTAAAAATTTAGTTTCTTTCTCTTCATGACTTGTCACTCTCGATACAAAATTTATGTTTACCTACCTCCGTTAAGGATCATCACTACAGACCTACCCTACAGATAAATAATGCTCAAGTAGTGATATAAGCTGCATGTAACGCGATACCATCATTGGTTACATATGGCCATTTTCCAATCATAAAGGAGGACATTGCATGGTTGTTTTTTATTTTGTAATTTGATAGATCTCAGTGAGGGCTTTCCAAAAAGGTGCCATATGAGAGGTATCCGACGATTGAAAGATACCGAAAATGGGTTTTGTTATTTGAACCTTACTGACGTCACCTGAGCGGGCCCCCCTTTTGAGGAACCTAAATGACGTCACGCGCTCCCTTTCACCCATTTTCTGGTCAAACCAGCCGTCATTTCAAGCTGAAAATTGGCATCACAGGGTTTGAAGGGCGTTGAATCAGATTATGAGGTTCAAAATGCAAAACCCATGCAAGTTCCCGTTCCGGCTATTCGATTTTATTCGTTCAACTGAAAGATTTCAGTGAGAGCTTTCCAAAAAGGTGCTATATACCTATGGGGTATCCGATGATTGGAAGTGAACGAAAATGAAGAGATACGAAGAAGTTGAAGAAAAAAATACAGATGACGTCACCCACCCCGCGCACCCTCTGCTCCTTTGAGTAGATGACTT
The DNA here is from genome assembly GCA_030264115.1 of Lygus lineolaris. Classification (NCBI taxonomy): domain Eukaryota; kingdom Metazoa; phylum Arthropoda; class Insecta; order Hemiptera; family Miridae; genus Lygus; species Lygus lineolaris. The sequence continues at coordinate 24,274,072 of JAEMON010000004.1, forward strand.
CACGCGCCTTCTCACCCGTTTCACAGCCAACCTAATGAACATCTATTTTCTTAATCACCTGTTTAGAATGGTTGAGATCAATATCAATCTGAGGTTTGCGCACCAAAAATGTTTAGCTAAATCAAAAAATTCAAGTGATGGGCAGGCGATTTATTTTTCCATGAAATTTTAGGTGAAAATGGTTGGGGGCTTTTATTCGAAAAAAGTTCCAGTCATGCAGCATGAGGTGATGAGCGAATTTTCAAAGAATAATTTTAACCGATTTGGTGGGTGATTCCTATAGAAAATTTCACGCTCATTCCGAATATACCATTTATGTTCCTATGTTTAAGACGGTAAATTACAACAAAAACCTTAAAAAAACACTTCTTCTTTTTTAGGGATTTTTGAGTCTAAATTTCCAAACTTTGACTCCTATGAGTACTCCAAAAATTCTGGCCCACGAACTCATCCTTTTTTTTATGTTATTAACATTTAGAAATTTGTTTGGATTTTTTATCTCGATTCCACGGTCAGATATCGTCTGGAGTGACACACACACACACACATACATACATATGGAAAAGTGTTCAAATTCAGGAATTGTTTTAGAATGGTCTGAAACGGATTTCCTTTGGAGGGAATTTTCAAAATTTTGCATTAATAAAATTTTGAAGCTATTGCAATAGCTTCATTTTCTTCAAAAATTCGTTAAAACAAAGTTAAGTTTAGAATTTATAAATTCTATTAATATTCCTTAGGTAGTGTAGTAGAACGAAATAGTAAATCTGGAGCTCTAACCTGCTTATAAGATTTGATTTACTTAGCCCTCAATTTGATATCCTACTGTGCATCTTGTTTTGAACTGCCCAAACGGCACAACTGACTCCTCTGATAACTCCTTATTTGAGCAAGTGCGCGGTTTCCTTCAAGTTACTAGCCGAGCGAAACGTGACTTCTCCTGTCTCTCAATGGGAGTCAAAACGATACGGAGTGAAACGTCACCTCTAGGATGGCAATCCCGCGTGTTTTTTTGGCGCGGGATTGATAATTTTAATCCTTCACAATCCAGCAGCCTCTTTTTTCAATTTAGTCATTTTTCTCTCTTTCTTAAAAATTAACCGTTCTCATCAGGAATAGATTTAAGACAGATATTTCAACTTTTTCACCTTGTTTACAACTTTTTGCTTCGATTCTAGCTACTGGCAGCTGAAGCATTTTGTAACTTTTGTGATATGCCTTTTTTCTTGCCCAAAACTGTAGACCTCGATTTAGAACTCCCTAAACAATTTTGACAATTTTGATTTCGTGTCTGTATGTTGGTTTGTCTGTGTGACCCCAAATCCTTGCCACACGCAAACCCTCTACAATTTTACCGATTCTGTGGTCCCCTATGAATCTCATTGTAATTGGATCAATAGTAGCCGTTACGAATACACAAATGTGTTGGTAAATTCTTCAAACATTAATTGTACAGGGTCTCTAACGTACCGAATTTGCTCACAATTGGTAGATTATCTAATATCCTAAATCACCCAACCATAATATCAACAAATATTCCAATGATCTATACAATCGTGTTATGGATACGGTGGAGCTAATGTGCCACATCCTCTTGTCAGTCGTTTTTGGTCAGGGATCTAAACATTTGATTTCATGATTTAATTTTCCTTCACAGAAAATCTATTTAATTGAACACACATATTATTTCCTCAAGTATTATTATGTACAATGGATGTGTTCCAATGACTACGTGAGGGTTTATGGTAACCACCACTTTTGTAGGTACTTTCTTTCTTCATTTTTAGTTATTGAAAGTCTGTCAGTTTCCCTATTCAGAACTCCACCATACACTGGATGTTTTTTTTTTTTCGTGAATGGCTTTATTTCTACAATAATAATGGAGAAATGGAAGCAACCATTTAACCAAAAAACCCATCCCATACTGTTGCAAGAATTAATATTTCCAATCAATAATTATTTCCCTATTGTGTTAAAAGAATTAAAAACGGAAAACTGAATAATTTTAAAATTAATTTTAAAAACTACAATAGTATCCCACAAAGTGCCGGGATCCCGCGTGGGATTGCCATCCCCTGCCACCTCTCCCTTAGCGGGAGTGAAACGGTACGGAATGGAACTAATTTATTCCCTTGGGTGTTATACTTAAATCACCCTTCTTGAAACGAGGTGTTTTGATTCTTCTTTTTTTATCGTTCGCCTTGTGGTGGGCAATAAAGTCAACTCCTTCCTTGCTGCCCAGTGTGAAATTCTCCACTTTTTGAAGGGCACTTGAGTTTAGGGCACTCCTCTATTATAGGTGCCCATCGTCCATGATGGCCTTGCATGTCGTATAATGGGCATGTAGGGATGCAAGAACCCCTATTCTGCACTAGTGAAACCGCAGAAAATCGTGGCCAGTTTTTAGGTGAAAGTTCCCGACAAATTCCTTCCATGAGAAGACGAGCGGAATTTCTGCTGTTTTTTACCTCTCTGAGTCCTCTTTGTTTTTCCTACTCATTTGTTTCACTGCAGTCATATCTTAAGAATTTAATTGGCTCAGGAGGAGGAGACTGTTCGCTGGCTCGCTTTGCTAGTTCATCAGCTCTTTCATTGCCCGGGACCCCACAGTGGATGGGCACCTATTGCTATGAAACTAGCCATTCAGCAGCAACCATTCGCGTGTTTTGATTCTGCTGGTTGTGAGATGAAGTTAAGAAGGTGTAAATCAGATGGAACATACCGGGGCTATCTATACCCTCAACGAGTCAAGCCGAAGAACCAAAATTGCTGCGTGTAGCGCGGAATAAACACAAAAATAGGGGCCGCTCGATTCTCTGTCAAATCTTCACGTTAATAATATTGCTACTTTCAATAATGGGGTGCGTCCCAATCTTGGGATGCGTCCCAATATCCTAGAATCTTCTTTTAGCTAATTTTCGAAGAAAATGAAGCTATTACAATGGCTTCAAAATTTGAATAATGCAAATTTTTGAAAATATTCTTCGTGGAAATCCGTTTCAGTCCATTCTAAAACGATTCCTGAAATGTAACACCTTTTTTTTTAATAAGTATATATATTTATAAAAATTTAAAAATGTCAATAATATCAAAAGAAAGGATGTCTTCGTTGGCCAGAATTTTTGGAGTACTCCAAGGGTTAAAATTTTAATTTAGAGTCAAAAACGCTGCAAGTTATTTCACAACGGTTTATTATCTTCTGTATAGACCGCCCATCTACAA
>JAEMON010000004.1:24278858-24305177 GCA_030264115.1 Lygus lineolaris
AGTACTCCAAGAGGTCAAATTTTGAAAATTTAGTCAAAAATCTCTAAAAACGTGTTTTTTGAGGTTTTTGGTTTGAATAACCATCCTACATCCTAACATAGGAACATGATATGTTCCAATATTATGTACCATATTATGGTATGTTCGGAATGAGCGTGAAATTTCCTATAAGAATCACCCACCAAATCTGTTAAATTTATTCTTTGAAAATTCGCTCATCAACTTCTGCTGCATGAATGGAACTCTTTTTCATTCTGACCTGAACTGGATTTCAGGTGTTCATGCCATCAGTGTCATCATTGGTTGATGAATGCGAGGGAACAGAGGTAAAAATGAGTGATTGAACACTAAGAAGGAAGGGAACCTATGATCTTGTTGGCCTTTGGTTTTACCTGATTTCGGGTTTTCACTGCTACATTTAAGTATACATATATTGTTAGGCCTACAAACTATGTTCGTTTTAGTGTTGAGGCTCTTCTCATAACTTCCATTTTATGATTACAATGAATCAGACGATGTCAAATTCAAAAATTTTGTTTGTCAAGACATCAGAATCTTGTTCACACCGACCAGAGATCATTTATTAGTAGGTACCGGCTCAATTTACTCCAAAACCTGGCGAACCGTTCAATTCTTCGGTCTGTAATAACATCTCTTTAACGGTTTTATTTGTTTTCGTCTATTTTGGTATTGAGAGGTTCCCGACCTGTTATAACAATCAGGGCGCGGGCGATTAGAGCGGAAATTCGAGAGTCGCCTTTATTGGCTCAGTAAAAAAGTCATTTTATTGTCGGTTTACGCGTGAACCTGTGAATACCTCGATCGGTCTCTTTTTACAACACCTTTCCACCGGTTATATCTTTTTGAATGGATCAGAAGAGGTGAGCGACCCTCTTGAAATGGTATAAAAATTTATCCTGATTGAGCTTCATTGTTACCACACTTACTATATTATTTACTCTACTTCTTGAAAAAAAATACATTACAATAAATCACCTACCGCCTCCTAGCTTACCAAGGTAGGTAAATAAAGCTTTGTGATCACTTTTGGGTCGTGAATAATGTTTATCGTTGGAAATAAGAATTCTCGTCAAATTATGTGTTTCGGATCCTTAACACTTGAGCCTTACTGTGCTGATATATCATTCTGTACACAAAAATGAATGAATTTTTACTTTCCTCCGCCCACCTGAAAAGTGAAAGGAAAGTATTGCAATCCCGGCAGAAAACCCAGTTTCTGGAACACCCAAGAATGGTTCTGATCGACATTCAATCACCTTCCTTCTCGTTTTGGACAAATGTCCGTGCTGATGTAGGTATGTATGCATGTATGTATGTAACTATACATACAGGCACGATTGCGGCCCCCACTAAAAGAAGAAGAATTTCCGATTTAGAAACTTGGTTTCTACAAGTATGAGAAGAGAAGAAGAATTTGAGCCCTCCAGGTTAATTTTTTGTAGGAGAAACTAGGTAAAAAGTTCCATTCATGCAGCATGGGTTGATGAGCGAATTTTCAAAGAATAATTTTAACCGATTTGGTGGGTGATTCTTATAGGAAATTTCACGCTCATTCCGAATATACCATATATTATGTTCCTATGATTAAGATGGCAATTTACACCACAAACCTCGTAAAACGCGTTTTTTTAAGCGATTTTTGACTCTAAATTTTCAAAATTTGACTCCTTGGAGTACTCCTAAAATTCTGGTCGACGAACTCATCCTTTCTTTTGATATTATTGACATTTTAAGATTTTTTTGGTTTTTTATCTCGATTCCAGGGTCAGATATCGTCGGGAGTGACACATATGAAAAAGTGTTAAATTTCAGGATTGTTTTAGAATGGTCTGAAACGGATTTCCATGAAAAACATTTTCATAAATTTGCATTACTAAAATTTAGAAGGCATTGCAATAGCTTCATCTTCTTCGACAATTCGCTAACAGGTCAAAATAGGTCGTTTTTAACATTTCTGTGATTTCCCCCCAAAATCTCTCTTAATAATGATTTTGGTGAAATTCAAAGGATTTATGCCTTCATTAAGTGAAAACAACTTCCAACACTCATTTCCACGAGTATATCCAATATCTTGGGGGCTGAAATCAGCGTTAAAACCAACAAAAATAATCATTTTTCGGGTTTCTGTTGGTGAGGAGAGCAGTGTGAAGCATACCTACAGCATACCGTACCTTCCTACAGTTTGTGCGTTGTGCCCACTTGACTGTTTATGATGATTTGATGCATTTAGGGCATATTTCACTGCTCATCGTTAGAGAGAGGACATTATGTTAATAAATTCCAATAAAATTTTGCCAGACTGCACATACGAGTTCGTATGATCGCCCTGAGTGCATACATCTGAATTAATCTATGTAGGTCGTCGTAATAGTGAACGGAGCAGGGGAGACCGTGGTTTCAGCCATGACGAAAGATCTCCGATAATATTTTTACATAGATTATGTTATCTAATTAATGCAATTAAACTTTATAGAGCGAATATATTATTGAGATCGTAAATTTTGTAATAGCAGTGTTCATAACGGTGAGTGCCTAATAAGCCCATTTCATAGTAATTTCAGAAAATTACCTCGGAATCGAAACAATGCAAGATACTTCTAGTTTGGATAGATTCTATAGTTCCATTGCTAGTATGATGATTAATTTGAATCTGAGCCAGCTGGACAATCAGTGGGTTTTGAGCAACCAAATTGGAACAAAAATCACCCTAAACGATAGCAAATCTATTGTTCTGAAAAGAAGTACAGCCTAGCTATTTCAAGCATATTTCGATGAAATCCAAACGAACAGGATGATGATTACTGTGGAGTATAGCCACTCCGGGTTTGAAAAGAATTTCAAAGATCAATACATATTTTGACGATAAAATGTTGGAAGATCCAACAGAAGATACGGAACACGAGTATTTATTATAGCGATTTCGAAAACAATGGGGTCTGCCGCATGGGTAGGAATTTTTCACTTTTGAGCTCAAATTCGGATTTAGCACCCTCAAAACCACATAATTGCCAATTATTATCAGCTCGAAATGATACCTATTGAATGACTTGGATCCACAATTTCGGAGATGAATTTTTGATAACTTCCTCAATGGAGACCATTTTAAAGTTTTCTGTATAGAATAGCAAGGTAATGAAGTTTAACTCTTTTGTAACGCTGTGAGTCACTCTTGACAATAACTTACCTGGAAAACAGTCTTAAAATTGTGCCAAAATGTTGATAGTAGGTACATTATCAATTAAAAGGATGAGTTTGTAGGCCGGCAATTTCGGTTCACACTTTCAGTTGGATGTCTGATTTTTAAATTTCAATTGTCAGAAAACCTGTAAAAACCGTTCAAATTTGAGGTTCCTGAGGAAAGTTGCGTTAGTAGGCATCGGTACTCCTAGTATATTCGGTCCCGGCACACTTTTATTTAAGAATATTCCGACAACTATATATCTACGAGTAGGTAGGGATATTAAGTATCTATCTATATTACATTTAGTATGTCTGTTTATCAGTTTGTCCTTCAATCTCGCTCTTCTTCATTAGTTAGATAAGATTTCGTTAGTCAATAATCGCTAAAAACTGACAATATTGTAAAGCGAAACAAACCATGTTGAAAAGTTGTTTAAATGATCGTTCATTGAAAATTCGCGCATTGAGTCATACCGCATGACAGGAACTTTTTTTTACCGTCCGTCGTCAGCCAGACTTTCGCTACGGTTCTCTCCAAAGCCACGAAGCGCCCATTAGGATCTCGTAACAGATTTCTGAGATCGGACTTTTTACTGCTGCAGACTAATGCGTCAACAGTCTTGGCGTGCAGTTCTCTTGTTCGAAACGTGAGGGAATTTTATTTTATTTATTTAGGTTCACGAGTGACGAAAAATAACCACGAAACATAAGAATATACTTGAGTTCATTCATAGAAGATGAAACAGTAGGTAATAGTTATGCTACATTAACATAGAAAATATTATTTTACTTTTACTTTCTTTTGAAGGACTATTCATGGGTACACTCAATCGGCTTGAAGGCGTTGAAATATTATTGTAATGAAAAAATTTATTTTGATTATGTTGATTCCAATTTCTTACAACAATTTGTCAAACTTCATGATACGATAGTACCTAACCTTTCCTCTACGACTTGTTAAAACAAGACGGATTATTAAAAGGAGAGTTGAAATAGAGTGACTTTACTGTATTTTTAGAAAATAAATATCTGGTGCGAGGCGTCACACTACTTTCCTCATCTGTAGATACCCGAAAAATTGATATTTTTGTGGGGTTTAACTCTGATTTCGGCCCTCAGGATATTGGCCTGGAGATTAGGAGCGTTGGAAGTTGTTTTTACTTGGGAGACGAGTAGATCCTGTGAATTTCAAAGATCCTTGAAAAGATTTTGGGGGAAAGCTCAAAAATGTGCTGAAAACGACATTTTTCATCTATCTCACTTGGTTTCTCCCTCAAATAATTGACTGGAGGAGTGAAATTTATTCTTGTTGGTTCGTCCTCATACATGTAGAAAGTAGAAACAAAGCCTCGAAATCAGAATTTTTTGAGAGGGGAACATGCGAAGGCCGGAATTTGCCGTTTTTTCACCTCAGAATCGGACTCAGCACCCTCGAATATCCCTGTATTTGTATCAATTTTAAGCCTCGAAATCTGAGTAGTTTGGTGGGAATGAGCTGAAGAAAATAGGAACGGGAGGAAGATGTTTGACTGATGACGTCACCGGCCTTTTCTCCCACTTCCGTTCATTTTGGACGCTGCATATGATATCCGTATTCCAAATTTCAAGGAGACCATCTCAAGGTTTCCTTGAAACTCGAGGACCGTCTAAAAAATCTCTCCCCGACAATTTGAAAGAATAGGGAAAATGCGCATCATTTGCTCCCTATTGCAATTCTTACCTTCCATCTTTCAGGTGGGCTGAGGACAGTAAAGATTTGAGTTAACTCCCAACTCACCGATTGTCTGGTATGGTAGACTTGAACCTGATTAGGTAGCATTTTAAAAAAATTTCGTTACCCCTGTGGAAAGGTAGAAAAAAAAACTCAGAGGCATTCCCATGTCGTTATTTCTTATAACTGGTTATTGTGGTGTTTTTTTTAAAATAAATAAAACCACCTTCTTCTGCCAAAATGTTTATTCTTTGGTGAAGTTTTCTTCCATCAAGTGGATCCTATTCATACCTTCATATAACTATTAAAAGTGTAGAGGTAGAGCGAAGTTTGACAGATTGCAATGTTAAGTATTACTTTGTTTATTTAAAACTTATTGATGAGCTCAACTTAACTAATATTTACAACATGTACATAATTAAGATGGTATGGATGGTCAATTTAGGAATAAAGGCAGTGATAGAGGAAAAGCGTCATCATAACTGATTATGATCAGCATCAAATTTTGTTTCAAGTTCTCAAGTTATCGATAGTTAATGTAGGATCACTCTACATCCTGTCGTCTACTTCCTACGGTGATTAATTGAATAATGTTATTTAATATTTTAGAGCATTATCCGGCTAGTTTACACCGAATCGTTCTCAATCCAAAATACCGGCACATATACCATACCGTGTTCTATAGCTTGCTATATTCTCTTCTATTTGTCAGTGACCTCAAACTAGGGTGGACTTCCTAAAAATACTTCTTATCAGAAAACCCAATAAAATTTCGCGGGAGCCAGTTTGGCTCGGAACGTTCCGCGCTTCGTTGATTTCCACTCGGAATCTCCCAAACCATAAACTCGCGGTTTTTGTTTCGACAAGAAATCGCCCTTTACAGCAATGAAGTTTGGGGGGACATAATTTTACGCGATATAATGAGGAAAAAATTGCACCATTCCGAAACCAGAATGCATAGCGTGTTATTGTCTTGGTGCATTACTGCTCGATTTTTATTTTCCGTTCCTTCATGGATGGGTTTACGATCAAAAAGTTCCGGAATGAGTTTTTAAAAGGTTTTCGTGGTGTAAAGTAGTGTTCTTTCGAAAGCCATTCCATTCGTGAGTTGGTTTGTAAATTCGTCGATTGGACGTGGATGGACCGAAGAGAACTATTATAGCGCATATTTCATTAGTTATGAATTCACGACACAAGTAGTTTCCAGATGATAGTTTTCAAAGGCAATTGAGTCACACTGCAAATTCCAGTCCATAATTTCTTGTTTGTGAAGAGGGCAGTGTGGAAAAAACCGCCCATGTTGAAAGGAAGATTTATCAGAAAAATCAAGTTTTACTTTATATCCCTCAGATGTATGAAGAAAAATATGAATTTTTAGCAACTTTTCGCATTTAAGATTATTTATAAAACATCTGAGAAAAATTGAACTTATTTAATGTTTGACTGTTATCTTTGATAGTGACCAACAGTAGTCGAAAATATCGTTTAGGTACCTACTATTTAATTGCAGAAATTTCATGTCAGGGCAAGTCAAGTAAAGGAACCTAAGTAAAAAAAAGTACACGAGACGGAGATTCCTCAATGAAGTCAGTTATTGTTATGATAGCATTGATTGAATCAGGTTAGTTACTGTTATTCTAGGAGTCACCTATATATTTATATCCCTGGCATATGTTGTTAGACATAATATGTGTTTCAAATCCCCCAAGTTCATAGAAGTTGTTCCTGTTGACGCCAGTTCCCGAGACATTGTATGAGCATTGCAAGCTTTGAGTGTATAAAAGTACAATGAAGTCGATGTTTCGAGGAATTTCGCGTTTTATGGGTCCCTTTTAGCCTCATCTTCCTCCCCGGCTTTGTGGGTTGTGAAAGGTAGCGTTTCTGAGAACAGGTGCTCCGTCGATCAAAGGATGATAACAAAGCTGGCAAGCCAAAGAGCGCGGTTTTCTTCCCTTCTCCAAATCCAGTCTCATCAAAAGGGCAAATGCTTTTGGCTCTCATGGTGAAGCACATCATCAAACCACCTGTACCCACCTATCTTTTGTTTGTGTACATTTCAAATAAGACGCTTTCACTCTCGAGCCTTCATTCAACAAGATGCCATAAAAAACAGTGCCTTATTTGTTTTGAAACCGTAGGTTTGTAAAAAAAAAAAAAATGTTTCTATATAGCTAGGCACTTAATTATTAAGTGGAAAATGGAGTTATTGTTCCCTTAAGCGCTGAACGTTTTCAAGTCACAGTAAAATCTACTCTCCGGAGTAGGAATTGCAATCCCATCCAGGTTTTCCAAATCCGGGATATTAATCCTTCTCATCTCGACATTCATTAAGGGGCCAAGGACCAATGTAATTCAGTTTTTCTCAGCCAATTTTTGTCCGATTTTGATGCGGTTTGCGGCTTTTATCTTGTCATTCAATTCTCTAGGGAGAGCATCTATGTATAATTTTAAGTTCGTAATTTTAAATTTTTCACGTCCTTTTTTAAAAGTCAAATTGGCATAAAGGCACATAGACTCTGTAGAAAATAAAAAAATAGGAAGACTGCCGCCAACCGCATCATAATCCGTATGATATTGGTCGAGAAAAATGTAAAAAACTGTGCAACGCTAAAATGGTTAGGGGAGGGGGGAGGTTATCCGTATTTTAAACTTATTGGTCCTAAGTAGTAATAATGTTATGGTAAGAGTTCTATAAACCCTTCGGTAGCAGAGATTTAGGCATTTTTGAGGACATTTTGGGTCCGTCCCTTGCCCCCTTAAAACAAAAAAAAACTGTCTGAGATTCGGAACCCCGAGATCGCAATCCCCGCTCCGGAGGTAGATTGTCTGCATCTTCAGTACAGATCTGATAAAGTGCTTTGGACTATTCAAGTGGTATGAATCCGTACATTTCATAATGAATTAGTTGATTTCTGATCACTGTCGAAAACTAAAAGTTTCAGTCATACAGCATGACCGAATGAAAAGAATTCTAGTAGACGGTAGGAGTTTTTTGGGCAGTTTTACCTATACCGATTTTTAGAGGCTTCTCAATCACACTCTTGATGGCGTATTGGTATAGGAAATGGGAAACTTGCATGGTATTTTTTAATGTGTACCTATATTTTTTTCTAAAAAATAGTGACGTGAAAGATACGAAAACAAAGGCGTTTTGTGGGAAAAGTGGGATTATAATTTTGAAGAATTTATTGAAATTTAGTCGTTTTAAATTCCCGCCCAGACCTAACTGACGTCATTAGCATGGAAGTAGAAACGTCTTCCTACTTCCATGCTACAGACAGACTGCCTGAATCTGCTCTCAAACTGGGGTTACTTTCTGATCAAGTTAGAAAGAATTTCGTAATTTTATTGTAAAATTTTGGATTACGTTTTTGTTGCAAATTTTCAATTTTTGCATTTGTTTTGCCAATGTTATCGATCGAGGGCCTATCGAATTTAGCGATATCTGTGATTTTTTTACTTTTGTGACGTCAGTTTGGTTCTTTCTGGCTGGCAGCTGTTTTTTCAAACAGTGAGATTTTCATCTAGTTTTCTACTCTTGGAAACAACTAAATATTCTTACCATGCTCTAAATCTTTTTTTCCACACCCAAATAACTAGAAACAGGCAACCAAAGAGAAAATTTCAGACCCATGCAAGTTCCTCATTCTGCACTAACTCTAAGTACAAAAATTTTGGACCCAAGTAGCAACAAGCTACATCAGCTTCAGCAAGTAGCTTCGAAACTTCGCTAAAAGTTTTTTTTACACTTTGTTAATATTATATTTCCCAAATTTACAAAATTTCGTTAACCGCTGTGAGAATCAAAGTTTCTGTGAAGTGCGTGGTTAATAAGGGTTTTGACAGGTGATCGAAGCTATTCTTAACGACGCGATGTCACATTGTTTAAAAAGTCCTATGGGTAGGGTAGGTAGATTTGTTTGTTTGGTTGGGCCCGTTGCATTCATTGCAGCGGGGTTTTTTGGTGAGAAGAGAAGGTATGAGACAGTTAAAAATTTAGCTAGTAGTGTAATATCATTACTATTATCTACTACTAGTATCACTACTAGTCCAGTAGTATCGAAGACCTGGAGACTAGCAAGAATCATTCAGCTGATACCGAGCAGGGAACGGCAAGCTAGACAGGTGAAGCGGCTCTCTAAAAGTCACGTGCTACATTAAATACCTTTCAAAACTCGAAAAAGTACTATTCTCCACTAGGCATAGGTATAGCACAGTATTCTATGCATAGTATTCCCAACTTGGCCCTGCCAGGCTTTTGTGCCCTGAGTAGGTACGTATTTTTCTTTAGTAGGTAAAGGTAGGAGTGAACATTAATTTGTGCTTCTTGTTTCCTTCATTATGTAAAGATACTCTCGAATTTTCATTAATTTCTACTCATTCCTATGTTGAAAACTCGAGAGACGCTTTCTTCTTTTATTAATAAACATGACTTCGAGAATGGTCGTTTACTATTTCTTTCGGAAGCTATTTCAAGAGACAGAAATTAATTTCACTCGGGTTCAGGAAACGTGGGCGAATTAAATACGTTTTCACCACGGTATTGTGTCCTCATCGTCATTTCCTTGGCGCTCTGCCAATGTTCGTCCTTCTTCAGTTGATACTTTCAATACCATTTGTCGTATTTTGGCCTACTTACAGGTCAGTATGAGTCATCATGTAGTATTATTCGGTCTACATTGCTTTGACACATTCATTCATTGTGTAGAAGCTTGAGGGCCGGTTTATCAATCACATTTGCAAGCCCGAATAAAGTCTGGCTAAGTCAAATCTCTGATTATCTCGCACATACCCGTTTATCAATTCACTTTAGCAGCTGACTACTATCCCTAATCAGTGATTATCTTTGACTGGAGATCCGAAGCTCTAGTTATAATTTAACTACCCAGCCAAACTCTGATTTGCTGGCAGCCATATCGAATTTTCGTATTTCGTACTATTTCCATTCCCATCTCTGTGACAGTTTCGCGAATCTTTCATTCAAACAATATATTATTGTGAAATAGCTTCTGATTTATGTATTTACTGGAGATAGGGATTCGGATTTCTCAGACGATAAAATGCAGGTAGGTACCTACGCGTTTCTTGGAAGGTACAAATCACACGGGGGTAGGCCTGGAGTTCTCCCGAAATGACCCTTCAATAACGGAATAGTTAAAAATATCCGTGATAAATCGTTCCAAACAAGTTATATCCATGAATAATTTTGCCTACGGAGTTCAGCAGTGTCAGGAAAATGAAGGTACAAACGTACCTACAAACGATCATGAACGTTGGAGAATGCGATCTTTATTGCCAAAATGTAATGCAAAGGTAGGTAGGTACTTACCTAATTATATTACCTGTAGGTATTCATCTTCCGCTTTTGCCTAGATACGGATTATACCGAAGTACCTACCTATTTGAAAGTATAAAAACCATAAGGTATAAAATCATCGTGACATCTGGCCGTGTCGGGCAAGGTTTTAGATTGACCCCCAGGCAAAATACATTTTCATCCATATCAAAATTCAGAACAGCCTTCCTTCCAGTTTTTTCGTACCTAACTGCCCCTGGTGAAAGATAAATATTATATTATAAATAAAAAGATCTCCGTTTGCATAATTTCTTTATGGGTTTCTCATTTCCCGTTTCTCATTCATCATTAGGCACACAGAGAAGAGATTAGAAGGTATAACTTAAATATGATTTCGTCTCATTTGACAGAGATAGGAGATAACGGTTGATAAAGGTAATATTACCATGGAAACATAGTCCAACTCGCAGTGTCGCACCTTATTTTTGAGGGATTTTCATGAAATTGTAGTGGTAGCATTGTTTTCCCCAAGCTAAATCTCTGACTAGCTAACTAGCTGCAATTTGGTGATTGATAAACGCATTCCAAACTCTGACTAGTTAAAATCTCTGATTATCGTTAATCAGTGACTAGCTATCTGGAGATTTAACTAGAGAATTGATAAACCGGCCCTGAATGAACTACACCATTGATAATGAATAAGTAGTGTAACTCTAAATACTGAAGGAAAACTCATGAGATTCACTCGCACGCATAGTCGACTTTTCAACATGCCAGTTAATATTTTCTTGTATCGGTTAAATGCGGTTTGGTAAACTTCGAACATCCATTTCGCTTTTTATTACCAAGGCAGGCGCAGGGAAGCCTTTTGTACGTAGTTTATGAGAGAATTTGGTAACATCATTGCCCTTTAAACTAAACTTTTCTTACATTTCCGTTTCAGAGCTTTTGGACGAATATGTTCCGAAGTTTGTCTATGCAGTCAATTTTTTATCACGGACAAAACTCAAAACTATTATTATGACTATTATAACCAATGGTTTCGCCTACGCATGTGCAAATCTTAACAGTTTTCCCTATATCCAGTGACCCTATATACAGTTTTAAATAAAATTTGGAGGAAAGTTTGGGGTTGTTCTTTCACTGTACAAAATTTTTGGATCTTCCAAATTCCCAACATTCCACGAAGACCCAGTTTATCGCTAGTTTTTAACAGCTGCTTTTTTGCTGGTGTTTGCTGATTACTTAAAAGAACGAGAGTAATATTCGATTATTAGAATTTGGCTCGACTCAGTGGAACAGGACTGTCCAGAGAATAGTTTGACTTCGAAAGTTTCTTATTTCGTGAAGTATTTTAAATGTATGTACTACGTATTATGTTCAACAAAATATCTAAATAATTTAGATATTAAGGTATTAGGTAATTAATTAAGATATTAGGTAAGCCTTATGATATTTCCCGCCGACCGTTTTTAGCGAATATTCGAAGAAAATGAAGCTATTGCAATGTCTTCAAAATTGTAGTAATGCAAATTTTTGAAAATGTTATCATTATTATCAAAAGAAAGGATGAGTTCGATGGCCAGAATTTTTCTAGTAGGGTCAAATTGTGAAAATTTAGAGTGAAAATTTTTTTTGAGGTTTTTGGTGTAAATTACCACCTTAAACATGGGAACATAAATATATGGTATATTCGGAATCAGCGTGAAATTTCCTACAAGAATCACTCACCAATTCGGTTAAAAATATTCTTCGAAAATTCGCGCATCAACTCATGCTGCCTGAATGAAACTTTTCTTCATCTTAGTGAACACATTCCAAGAACATCGCGTTTTGCAATACCTAACTTCGGTGTGTAGTTTCATTTCAACGTACGTGAAATCTTTGTGAAAATACTCGTACTCAGTTGGAATGTCAATCATCTTTCACTGTACGAAACTTATTGGTTTTTGTTGGTTGACTTCTTCATAAAAAAAGCTAGAACCCGTATTTTTCTTTTCAATTTTCAATCACATTGAATTTTTTTGTATTCCCCCGGAGAGGTAGGTATAAATGAACCTTGTTCTTGATTAGATTTTACAGAGGAAATTTCACTCCCTTCGTTCAGAGTGTCAATTTTTTACCTTCAAAGCCATTCGAAAGGTTTTAACAAATAAGGAAGGTTTTTCCTTCCGAAATGTTAGGGAATCGGCTGCATTCCTCGTTGGTTAGGCCCCCTGTTACCCCGTCGCCCGTAGCATCTCTGGCACCAAGGTTAGCAGACCCCCACCCCTACTGCGCATGCGCAGTCCCCTTCCATCGATTTCCCCTCCCTACCTCACCATCACCCGGCCCATCTCGATTGTATTTAGGTATTGGCTGGCACTCCGGCGTTCGGTCAGTTTCAAAACCTTTAAAAAAATAATTCTCCGCTTGAAAACTCGAATATTCCCCGGCTTTTGGAACGTTTTCTAATCCACTTTGTAGATAAATACTTTCAGTTTATCTGACGAAAATGCGACTACGGCGAGGTTATTTTTAATCCGATTATCGCATTCAGATATGACGATACTGCCCGATGCAGGCGCTCCAATTTTATATTTGACCTAATCTTCTCTCGATTTGTGTACAGTAGTTAGTTGTTGGGTATTGAGGAGTTGAAAAGGATTACCAACTGTGTTACGTGTAATACTTCTCTCTAGAATGGGACATGCTTTTAAGATTATGGTGAACACGCCTTCGAGAATCGTGTTCTCATTTAGGGTTTTTTTTTCTTCTTCTTTTTCAATAACGGCTAAAAACAAGAAAGAAATAGGTAACAAAAACATCAAACAAAAGTAGGTAGCTTGTTAGTCATTTTGCGTAGGTATTCGTACTCTTTAAAATCCTCTACGTTATTTTTCACTACCTACCTTTCCGCGTCTTACTTTATTTGTAAACGGGATCCTGCGCGGATCCCAAGCCCCCTAATGTTATTTCTAGGTCGTTGGAAACGCATTTGATAGGTCGGGTTTTATGGGTTCAAACACCTATAAAGCCTTGATCGCGCAGTCAAGGGTGACATAACTCTCGAATCCTACCGGTTTTTATAAACAAACTCTCGCGTTCACGTCCGGAATGATTTTTATTGCTTGGATCAGACCATAATCGCGTCATCACTTCGGTATGCGTGTCGTCGTTTATTTGAATCTACTCGCAATTTCACGCGAAAAGGTTACGACGTCTGGTTTCGAACGTGTTGCACACCCTTTCATTGCTTTCAATAATTGAATCCATTCCTCGAATTAAGTATTTGAACTTTTTTCTTTTTTTTAGGGATTTCAAAATCAACCTGTGATTTTGTCAATATTAGGTATCGCACATAGATAGATATTTATTTAATCAAAGATACATAATTTGTTTGTTTGTACATAAAACTGAGTTCATGGTACTAGATAGATGAAATTTGATTCGACATTTCTAGCTGATGTGCCAGGCGCTAGGCTCGACCCGTGTTGCAAGGTAGTTCACTTACGTAGAGTATCACTACAATATACATTTTTATTACTCAATTTAAATGGAAACATCAAAACTATCCACAGACACATTAATTTTATAGCTTACTGGTACCAACTATACACATTTATGCTACACAACCAGGAAGAAATACTTATCCTACGTCCTAAAAATTACGTAATTCCAATAAATAAAATATTTTTTGTACCTACTTAGTTTCTGGATAGCTGGGATTATCCAACGAAGGCACTGCTTAGCTAACAGCTAAGGCACTGCTTATGTACATACTTCGTGCTTTGATTATTGTTTCATAAAAAATTTTCTTCGCCCTTTTATTACTTCCACACTCACAGTAGGTAGCTACCTATTTCCATTTCCAAATTGAATCTACCATTTCAACTTTTTTCTATTTATTATCGATGGAGAGAGACTTCCAGATCATTTTGTTGATTCTTATGATACCTTCAGGCAATTCTTCAGTAGGCAATTATTTTGTTTTGGTCTGTAACAATATTGGAATTTCTAGTATTGATGTGCACATTGAAATATTGTTATGAGCTTCACATTCGATGGTTGCAGTCATTTGTGCTGTAATTCTATTCAAAATTATGATTTTTTTTAATAACTTTTTTATTTACCAAAATGTCGAAAGTAATAACATTGCTTCTTGCATTTTACAAAGTAATGCCCCCCGCTCGAGCTATGCTCATACAGAGGGTGGGGGAGTTATACTTCAACTTATTTAGTCGCACAGGTAGTAAAGTATATAAGTAGGTACATAGTGTTTGCGCAGTAATAAAAAGAAAAAATACAAATAAAAATATTTTCTTCAAATCAAACTTACATCTGCAGTTTCAGTGTAGTACAGAAGGTACCAGAAAAAATACATGAATGGGCTATGTGAAAATAGGTAAAAGGTGGCTAAATTTAACGGTGAAAGAGGTGTCATTTATCATTTTGTGTATAACAGTTTAGGTACTAGAAACAGGTACGATTCGTTCATGGTATGAATATTATTTCTTGGTAAAATACTAGTGTCCATACCTACATATCATCTTTCGCTTCTGAATCCAAATTTTGGAGTTGGATCACCTGGCAAGGTAGTTGCCTGACATAAGAGGATGCCGTTTTCACTGGGTCAATCTCGAGGAGGCTCCCGACATACGCGGAACACCGGGGGACCCGAGAATACTAATGTTTACCGGCGAGAGAGAATGAACGACAAAAAGAAAAAAAAGAAAAGAGGAAAAAAAAAGAAGAAGAGAGGCGGAAGATGCGTTCGGCAGGAGGACAGAAAGAGACAGAGAAACGAAGGGGGAGTGAGGGTTACATAACGACAGTGAATCACGTCCAGAGGGCCGCGGAATAAATTAGAGAAAGAACCTCGACCTTGACCTTGACCCAGAGCATCTCATCACCAAAGCTAGTAGAACAATTACCGAGGAGGGAGTCAGTTGAGTCCCCTCAGGATGAGGGGGGACCTGAAAGAATTTCCAACGGCAGGCAACGGATGCGGGGGCGAAGAGGTGTGGAAGAAGGAAGGGGTGTCATAAAATAGACGGTTTCGATTGCCGACGAGGTGTAATGGAGCTTTGTTTATAAACACTGTTTCCTAGTGAGTCACTTGTTTTTGTGAGCGGAACTTCTGTGAATCCCACTGTTGTGGATGCACAGTAGTTGGGAGAACCAACCCTGGATTTGATATTCACGAATACCCACCCTGAGGAACACTTCAAATTCCTTCTTTTTTCCCATAGCTGTTTTTGTGTTGAGTTAAGCTCTCGAGGCCCAGCTTTGTCAAGATTAAGGATTATAATCGTCAAAAATGTTTCCGTCGGACAGCACTGTGTCCCGTTTGTACTATGTGTCGTTGTCTTCGAGATATGTTGAGGATAATCATTCACTTCTATTATACGATTGTTAAAATTTGTCGTGATTACGACAAACAACAGATTTTGTATATTGAGCTGTTGAAGTGAACATTGATAAAGTAGTTCCATATCGACGGTTAAAGTATTTATTAGTAAGTATTATATTAATTATACTTCACACTACATCTCAGGGTGTCATAGGTGTCAGGAAATCAGGGGAATGGAAATTGAGATGGGTCAGAGAAAATCGCCTCTTCACCTCCTGAAAAAATTTAACACCGTTTTCTCCATATAAAAGTGAAAATGTTGATGTTGGTTCACTATCTTCCATTAATACTGAAATGGGCCTGTAATGAATGCTGTGCAGTCACTCGATTTGGATCCTGACACATTTTAGTGTTGACTGTTGGGGTTGTCACAATACCAAGGTGTCGACTCTGCTATTATACGTGGTGACTTATGTGATGGCCTGTGTAACATTTAAATGTAGTTTGTGTATGTGTCCAAGTCGCTATCGGGCCACCGATGTCATGTTGGGGCTGTCGAGGATGGCCGCTGGGATGAATCAGTCATCTGAAAATAACCTTCATTGTGGGGCAGCCATCGATATAGAACTATTATATCGATGAACTACTGTACTATATAACAACTAGTTCTGTATCTATGAAGGCAGCAGCCGATCGTTTCGAGGGCATAATATTTGAACTTTACAGTGGGTTTTTCCTCACCGGTTGCATTAACCATGCAACCACCATTCAGCCACTTATTAGGTTTGTTCGCAGTGTCATTTACAAGTGGTTGGAAGTAGTTTACAAACCGAATGAAAATTAGTAAAGTGCTCATGCTCAACCAACACCTATTTCCAAACCGCCAGAAGCTGCAAGCGAAAATTCTTCTGACCGAACTAGTGATCCACAGAACTAGGTTCAAACCGGTTTGAAGGACACTGCGAACGCATTGATACTATTTAAACAGTCAGAAATGATCAAAAGTCACTGCGGACGCCCGAACCTGGTTGCAAACAGTTTCTTACCGGTAAATTGGTCACTGCGTACAAACCTATCAATTTTAATTGTAACTCGAAAGTCAACCAACCTTGGAATAATGATTCATTTTATGGTTCGTATTTGTAAATGTGCAATTTGATGTGAACTGATTGTCAATATTAGGAGATCCTTGAAATTACTCGCAGAGTAGGTATTGGACTACCGTCACACTCAAATTATCTCGCTCGGAGTATTGTTCCAATGTGAGTGACTAACATGACGTCAGAATAAGATCGTTGTTATCTGTACTCATCATTCAGTTACATAATGTCATATATTTATACTGCGCCACAATGGTCGGCTCTGTAGAGGATTGCGTAACAGTTGCCATCTGTGCAATTGAGATGCAAACTACGTGAGCTCGCATTCGCCGTTTATATACGAACGAAATATCCATTCGTCATCGATTATATTCTAAAAATAGACATACAAAACTTTCCTCCTATTGTCGCCTGATCAACTGCGAGAGACATACTGCGGGCTTACGGGAGCTGATGGTGGTTTAGGAGTTTGCTTTATGTCAAAGGAGAATCGGTAACGCACAAGCTGGTAATAGCGGGCCCGTTCGCTATGATTGACAACAGAGGATGTCTACAAAGCAGAGAGAGACGGGGAGGGGCTAAGGACTAGAATCAACACAATTAGCGGTGAAGGGAGAGAGAGACAGAGACAATGCTCTAACCACCCATTCGGGCACAACTACCTACCACCACTGACATGCAACAGTACGAGGCCCTATTCACATGCTCACGACATATAGCGAAAATAACAATGAATATGATGAATTATAATTGGGATCGTCCCAGGAGGGAGAATGAATTTCAATCTTTTCTAATTTCTTGTTAACGTTGCAAACCTTGCTACTTTCAAGACTCCATAAAACTTCAATGGCCGATTATAATAACCACATAACAATGAAGGAATTGAATTGAAAATTCAATTTACTCTGAATCATACATTATGCATTTTGTTTACTAACAACTGGCCATAAGTTCAGAAAATTTACATTATTCCTATGTTGATCAGTAACTGGGCTCTACTTGAAATCTTATCTTCCAAAAGGTAGAGCAAATGGTAAAAAAGAAAGAAGATGTCTGGAAAATTCGTGCTGGCTGGAGCTTGTAGGTCATCCTCAGATGAGGTGAAAAATCTCACGTCTTTAGTTGTCAGCTTGTCAATCCAAGCCCCAATTAACTTGGTATGAGTTTGTCTGGTCAGCGTTTATCGCTCTTGAAACTTCTGCTGAAGCTTCGGGAACGGGATTTCGAAGATCTGTAGAGAGTGCGAATTCATTAAAATGGAAGAAAGAATTGAGGGAAGACGTAGGTGTAAGATGTGCACCTAATATTGCAGCACACTAGTCTCCTCCATTGCTTGATACTGAAGCTTTCCCAGAATT
Organism: Lygus lineolaris; assembly: GCA_030264115.1. Classification (NCBI taxonomy): domain Eukaryota; kingdom Metazoa; phylum Arthropoda; class Insecta; order Hemiptera; family Miridae; genus Lygus; species Lygus lineolaris. The sequence continues at coordinate 24,296,857 of JAEMON010000004.1, forward strand.
TTCGTCCTTCCATGATTGCCTCGTTCTACGATCATTAAGCTCATTATGTTTATACCCTCAGAAAAACGAGTAGCGTGGTTATCTATCAGCAGGTTGTCGTCGGAAGATCTGGGTCTTCAGCTGTCCTCAGCCATAAAACTCCTCTGGGTGTCGGGTTCACTTGCAACAATTTTACTGCCCATAATGATCGTTATTCTTCGTCAAATTACACGTGTCAACAGCGGTCCCAAGGTGCTAACTACCTGGTGCCACCTGGTCTGTCCAGCTGGACGTCTCCTTCCATCCAGGTAGAAACTCTGCTCATATCACGTCTTCTCGATCTGCTATTGAAATACGGTCATTTTTCTTGACATTCTCGTGCCTTAGGTTACTCCTTCTTCATCCATATCTCATATATAATATATAGGGTTTGGCTGAATATTTTTAACTACGAATCAACCAGCGAAGTAGGTGGAAAGAAGCAGGTGGATACTCATGAAACAGGAAATGAATCATGTACTTGTCAAGATGTCAAGAAAGTGTTTGTACAGGCCCAGCTATTATCAGGTATTTTGATGAACAATATCATTTTATTTAATCACGTCATTCTATATTTTTGTCTCGCTGCATTCAGGGCGTAATTTCACCGCATAGAAATCCTGCATAGGGAGGGTTTTGGCCTGGCACAGTTTCCCGGGAAAAGGTTGCTCAAGAGGGGTTGAGGCGATCAGGAGAAAGCTGCCAGGACGGCGCCGGCGGTGAATTTCGGCGTTGTTCATCTCGACATGCCATTTTCGAAGGCGCTCTAACGACCCGGGCTTTCTTAGCCTCCATTCCGAAATCGGTACAATAGGATAAGACATTCCTCTTGATGGTGTAGTACACAATCCATAGGGATGCTAAATAATTAATAATTGTGCAATAAAAATGAGCAACGTACATGGTTATTTTTTATTCATTCAAAATATTGACCTCAGTGAGATCTTTCATGAATGATGTGATGCTATATGTGTGCGGTATTCAATAGCTAGCCATACACTAGCGGATTTTCTAACAGGCCAGGCCTGCCGACCACGCCTGCAGACAATTTTCATCGATCTGATCCGCCGATCACCAGTCCGTTGTAGCCCATACACGTACAGGCCGTTCCGTGAGAATATCCGGCATAAAATTCGTCCGCAGGGTTAATCCTCTCGTGTATGGGGTGATCCGTCGGTTTTTTTGAGAGGCAGCCTGCGGGCCTCGAGCTGTCATGCAAGTACAGATCCGCACGCGTATGGTAAAAAAAAAATCGCCCGACCAACTGAAGAGCCGATTGAAAATCTGCAGATCCCCCTCCGTCATGGGGTTCGCCATACACTCGTCGGCGACGCCTGTCGGTTTTCAAGCGGGCCAAGCCTTCAGATCAGACCTTGAGGCTTCTTCCCAAAAAAAAAGTCTGCCAAGTTGGGTGGGCAGTACAGTAGTTTCCCTTTTGTTACGTGGACGTATAGATTCAGTTATTGAACGTTTGGGATGAATTGTAGAATAGTTCCGGAGTTATGCCGGACGATGAATTTCAAGTTCGCGCATTCCAGTAGCTATCACTCATCCAATTGTGGCGCAAAGAAGAGAAATCGTAGTTTTAGGAAATTCAATTGTTGCGCATGCACATGCGCACACGGTGCTAGTGGTCCGATGGCTATGAAATTATAAGGGGACTGTCTGGGGGCTACCCCGTACAATCTCCGGAAATTTCACCCAAATAGTTCGATTAGTTCGGTAGTTATGACTATTAAACATATTTGAAAATTGCGCGTGCGCAGTAGGTATCGCTGTCGAAATTCGAAGGTAATTGCCATCCTCCAACTACCCTCCGAATTCGAGCGAAATATGTCAATCAGGAACTGAGAAATCGTAGTTTCAGGAAATACACTATTGCGCATGCGCACTCGCTGCTATTCGTCCGATGGCGATAGCTGACCGTCACGGAGCTAACCCGCACAATTCGTTTAGTTTTGCTTGGGACAAGGAATTGACCACAGACTGACATGGAACCAAAATTTTTCAGAAAGCTCTGAAACGTGAAAAGCAAGTGGAAATTTTGATTTTGGAGGACTAACATTTTTTTCTTTCTTTTCTTTCACGAATAGATAGCTTCCTGCCTTCGGTAGTGAGGGAGCAAAATATTTCTCTGAAGAAACTCATGGCTGGAACTGCGACGTCTTCATAAAATCTTAAAGAGATTCATATCAAGCAAACTTCGCAGGACCTACATGTAAGATGCGTGAGGGAAAATTGAAGTACGAGTAGCTGAGCACGCGAAGTTCTAATGAATTCATTATAAAAATGGTAATAGCCGTGAGGACTGTGAGAATATAATTTGAAAGAGAATTCTCCGGCAAGATCTTTGATAAAGCCTACGAACCTAAACGATGCCTCGACATCCCCAGTAAAAATTACCATTTTGAAAGAAGTCAGTTTTCCGGAATATATTTATCACATTTTTCAAGAACTAAAGGAGTGGCAAAAACAGAGACAACGTAAATGGGGAGACCAAAGCCTTTTGGTTTATCATTTTCAATAGTGAACCTCTTGAGTCGAGCACGAATTTTTTTTACACCCCCCCCCCCCCCCCCCCCCCCCCCCCCCCCCCCCATCTCAAAATTAGTTGATGTTTTACGTTTCAATACGAATTCGAATTTAGAATTTAAAAAAAAATCCCACCGTCCGCGGCACTTTGCTTAGTTACCATGGACCAAAATTAAAGAAATTTGGTGTACCGGCCACATTTTTGGGGTCTAGTTGTCCCCGAAGCTCTCTATGGGGTAGAAACTAGGGGATGACATAATTGGAAGATATAGGTATTTTATCCATCAATTTTAAATAGATCACAATTTTTAGCGCCTAACGAGACCTCGCGGACCAACCGATCGCCCCCATCAAGCACCAATATGGCGGTACGCAGGGTGGTCTGGGGGAACGCGCTCGATTTGACATAGAAGATGTCTAAGTATGTCCAAGAAGTACATCCAAGAAGGCTACATACAAAATTATAGCTTCATATAGTGAACAGCCTAGAAATTGGCTTTAGGTGCCGCTCCGCTGATTCTGGCCCTATACATCATCGAGTACAGGTCCTAAGGAGGCTACATACAAAATTATAGCTGAATAAGGACATAACAGTTGAACGAAAAAACAGAAATACGAGTGCGAATCGCAAATCTTCCCGAATAGACCAAATTCCCGTTCAAAGATTGGCTGGTCAAAAATGCTACTTTTTTCGGTTTCCCCGAATCGAGTTCCTTTTTGATTCAATAAGCTTCCTTAGTTACAGAATAATTAACGTTATGAAAGACCTACAACTTTCGGATAATAATAATAACAGGTAGATACTCATTGTACAAAAGAAATAATGTTTGCGAACCTCGTAATATGATTTATTACGTTAGGTACCTACCTACTATGAAAACATTCATCTCAATAGCCGGCATGTGTATTATGACGAATGTATTAATCAGTGAGATATTTGCTGTACAGAAAAATAATAAACCTTTGTGTGATAATTTGCAGTGTTTTATTCATTCTACATGGGTTCTTGGGCATTATAAACACAACCCGTAGGTCCAAGTAACCTGCGTGCCGCTGCTTATTTGAAGGATTTAGCGATTTATTATTTTCCTACTGAGAAGGGAATGATAATCAGCTATTTCAACTGATCGGCGCCTGTAGGTCAGTCAACCCAGGGTCTCAAATTGGGTTTCATGTCTTGAAAGTTGGTTTTTTCGTTTCCAAATACTATATTTATTTGTGTAGTAATCAAATTTTTGAATGTGTCCTAATATGTTTATCATCCCAGCCTAATAAGAAAATAGTAGAAATAACTCTATATTTGGTTACAAAAAATCTATCCAGTTTACATTTCCTATACCTCTTCTATCAAACCTTTGGCTTGGATTCTTCCAGACTATTTCAATATTTTTTTCGGACAAAAGGCTTCCTTGAGTGTGTGGTGAAAATGGTACAAATCCTACTTGTTAACCAGCCTTCGCAATCAGAGTCCGACTCATATTATGATTTATTATGGTTTATTCGCCCACACGTCCACGCATCCATCAATCCACGAATGTTCATATCTATATCGTGTACGGGTAGCTTACAAAATACACCAAACTACCTAGCAAAATAGAGACAATTGATTCTGGCTTTGTAAAACGGACATATAAAATCGATCAAAAATTGGCTGAGAAAAATGGGAAAAACTGAAAATCATGAGTCTTTGGCCCCTTAATATGAAAAGGATGATTCTGAGTTTACACGGTAGTGGTATCCCATTATTTAATCTGGCAGAGGCCGAATTTCGATCATTTATGGGGTTGTCGATCACTGGATCCAACGAGGTGACAATCGGTAATAACTGAGTCAGATGCAACCCGACAAGAGGGTCAGGCAGAAGTGCTCAATCAACTATTCATGAGGGCTCTGAATCCGGCAGGATCAATGTATAGGCCACAGGGGAGCAAGTGCTACACATCCCACCCCCCTGTACCCTCACAGGCCGAGAAGGGGGTGACAAGTACATAGGGACTAATTGGAGACCTCTTGATTAGTTCTACATCCAATTCCCGCTATTAATTATGGTGTGGTAACGTTCTCTCAATCAATAACGTTCCGTTCCAACTATTACCCAATTAATCAACAAACAAGCGGACTGAACCTGGGGTTCTCCAAAGTTCATCACTACCTACGTCAAACCTGAGCTTATATCCTGAATACCACCTATTGTCACGATGAAGTTACCTGCGAAACGAAGTGATGGAAAGCTGTATAATTATGAGCTTCATCATGACATTTATGTAATCACCACCGCATCTCTTCCCATCAACAAAGGTTCGCACAAATCGGAATATATCGGTTATCTGTATATCGTAAGAATATTAAATATCGTTATTTTTACAGGTAATGTATTAAAAGTATATTCCGATATTTTTAACAGTTTGTGTTCAATATAGTCTTGACATCATGTCGATGGGTAACTTGCATGGTTATTTTTACTTTCCTCAGCCCACCTGAAGGTGAATGGGAAGTATTGCGATAAGCAGAAAACCCAATTTCGGAAACACCACCTTTAACTAGTCCTAACCGACATTTGATCAATTTTCTCCTCGTTTTTTAAAAGTGTATTATGTAAGTCCGTATGTATGTATGTATGTACGTCTGTATGAATACGATTGAGGCCCCTAAGAAAATGATTCAAAAATTCCGATTCGATTGGTTTCTACATGTCTGAGGATGAGACCCTAAGAATTTCAGCCCTCCTGGTCAATTATGAGGGGGAGAAAATCGTCGTTTTTAGCCCATTTTTTTAGCTTTTCTCTCAAACTGCTCTATCGATTTTATGAAATTCACAGGATTTACTCTTCTAACAAGTAGAAACATGTTCCAATACCCCTCATCTCCACAAAAATAGATTGAGAGCCGAAATCAGCATTAAAATCCACAAAATAGCCATTTTCAGGTTTTCACGGGTGAGGAAAGTAGTGTGAAGCCTCGCACCAGATGTTTAATTTTTTTGTTCGATGGATCTCAGTGAGAACTTGCCAAAAACGTGCTATATGAGGGGTATCCGACGATTGAAAGTTACCGAAAATGGGTTTGTAATCTTAACCTAACTGACGTCCGCCCTGATCTGACCGCCTGCCTGGGTGGGTCCCTCAGCTCCCATCTTTTGCGGAACCTAAATGACGTCACGCGCTCCCTTTCAACCCGTTTTCTGGTCAAACCAGTCGTAATTTCAAACTGAAAATTGGCACCGTGGGATTTTCAAGGGCACTGAATCAGATTTTGAGGCTGAAAATGCAAAATTCCTACCTATGCAAGTTTCCCATGCATTTCAGTACAGTAAGATCGTAAGATCCTTGTTCCATGGTTACTCAACGTTGAAGTCCTTATTCCGTCGCCTTTCTATGTCACTTGAAGTTCACCTGAAGGAAAAAACTATCCGAACCCCTTCAAAGGGAATCTTGCTCGTTCATTTGATACTGCGCAGATGGATTAAATTTATCTGTTTATTGAATTCGTGTTCACTCATACACAGGACAACTTCACGAATGTATGGATTCTCTATCGAAAAGAAACTACAAAAAATAGAAATTTTGGTATCTTTATTTTTTACATCGCATATTGTCTGTTGATGCCAACAGAAAACAGCGTAAATAGAGGGTTGCAGTATTGTCTCTCCTATTAGGGGAATCTACAGCTTGCTGGAGTGCTCATTGAAATTTACGCGTAGCTGTTGATACCACGTCACCACCCCAAAGTATGCCACCCAGTGTACCACCATAATGTACCATGTACTTCCATGGTTCTAGATTCGATCCTGGCGGGGTGTTCTGTAACTTTGGAATCATCACAACTCTTGAAAACTACTGTCGGAAATTCGAAACGACTTTTGACGGGCAGAACGACTGTTGTGAGAAACTTGGTTCAAAGGACTACCGCACGGTATATAGGAAACGATTTATCGAATGTAAATGTCGAGGAGAAAGAAAGAAAACACGATAATTTTATGGTCAAATCACTAACAAACTACCACAATTTGATGTATCACACTAACAACTCAGTACACACGCTAAAAATTATCGCCATTAAATGATAATAATCCATGAACACTAAACTCATCTCGACGAATCTCACCACCACCCGAGAAGAACACCTCGCGGACATGGCAGCTTTTACCAAGGGCTGAAGTCATAGTATGAAACTCAATAGTTAGAAGCTCAACTGTTGTTACCAACGAACAGTTGCTTAGCTTACTGAACACCCCCCCTTCTATCTTCATTACCGCTGGCATAAGCTATATCCACGAGAGCAGGGACTAGAGACTAGCGTTCCTTGGCATCCCACTACGGCATCTTCCTTGCGTTCCTATGGCATTGGTAGTGGCGTCGGCGTCGTATCCATAGTTGAACGCAAATCGGATACTGCACTCCACCATAGATTATCCATCAAATGAAAGGGTCAGGGATCCAGTATAACCCATAATTATGCTTGTCTAAAGGGAACCATTGACGTAGATGGTGACCACTTCTTGATCACCGGCCTTGATAGGGTAGATGAAATATTGAACGTGATGCATTTAATATATTATGAATCAATGAGATCATCGGAACTCAAGTGAGATTAATGCAAGTCGCGGTTGGGATTCCGTGTGTATCAGACAAACAAGGGATAGAGATCACCGTATAGGGAGGCATTATGTAACTGAGGAAGGCCTGAATAGCTTGTGAGGTCGAACGAGGCACGATAGCTCCGTCTGTGTCTTTGGGGACACGGTTTAGCGAGATGGTAGTGGTGTGTGAAGTTGTGTTACGACCTTGACCCCTTCAGCGGTTGGAATGGGGAGCGGCGATGGGTCGGTAAGGCCGGGGGGGTTCCCCCGCACCGCTTTACCATCGTTTCATCTTTCTCTCTCGCACCCCCCCTTCTCTTTTATATCTCTGTCTCTCTCTCTCTCAACATCTGTTTACCTTAACCCTGTGACGTAGGCCTGTCACCTCTATCAATCACAGCCCCCCCCCCCTCCCTTTAAACCCCTCCCTCCCACCTCTTCCACAATCCTTCCCACGTAATCACCCCTCTCTATCTCTTCTCTCTCACTCTCCTGTCTGCTCTTATTGCGACCTCGTGTGTCTGCCGGGATAATAATGTTCCGTCGGCTTTCACCCCGTTTCCACGTGAAAGGAATTCGATCAAATTCCGATTCCACTCCCTCGAACATAAAATTACTACTCAGCCTTCCTAACTAACCCTTCCTAAGCACCGATCATTATGATGTAGATATCTCCGTAACTCAAGTAGGGACCTCTTCGATAAAATCAAGTTTCATAGTTGAATGCGTTTCACGAACTAGTTGTTTTTTCCATATTAACATTTAGGATTTAAGGAGATTGAATGTGGAACTTGCATGGTAATTTTTATTTTGTAGTTTCAAAGATCTTAATGAGGGCTTTCCAAAAAGAGAGGTATCCGACAATATTGAAAGTTACCTAAAATGGTTCTTGTAAATTTGAACCTGAATGACGTCACGCGCTCCCTTTCAGCCCATCTACTGGGCAAACCAGCCGTAATTTCAAGCTGAAAATTGGCACCAGGAGGTTTTGAAGGGTGCTGATCAGATTTTGAGGTTCAAACTACAAAATTGCAACTTATGCAAGTTCCTCATTCAACTCCAGGCGCATAAATATCTAATTAAACATGTACCCACTTGATTTGTTCTATTTCAAATTCAATTGAAGGCTCTGAACAAGACACAACAACTCAGAATACCTTTGTTGAGTAGAATACAAGTGTGGCGTGGCGAG
>JAEMON010000004.1:24310517-24320726 GCA_030264115.1 Lygus lineolaris
TGGGGAAACAATAACTAATTTGGTTGATTTGGGTTGGGGAAAGTTCCTTCGCATAGTTATATCTTCGCTGTGCCTTAGTTAAGCAATTGTTATATTTTTGTTATGAAATAAAATTCAAACAATGTTTGATTATTAAATTTGATAGGAACGAAATGGAATTCGGGTCATAAAAAAACAGATGACTGGGAAATGCTTTGTAAACCGCCCTGCAGCTACGATAAACTAACTTACTGGTGATTAGGCTGTGTGGTGGCTATCTTTCGTTTTTAGCTGGTAGGTAAGTCCAAGGCGTTTCTCGAATCACGAGATCAACTGGAAAATTTTGAGCAAAGTTGAGTGGGATTATTTTGCCAAAACGTTTCTAATAAGCTAGTACAGCTGTTGGTGTTTTGAGAATTTTGATACCGTGAAAAACATATTCTAACGCATACCGCTTATACGCTTATGTTTTCGAGGGACTGTAGGAGATTCGTCGTATTTGTACATCAGTCTTGTTGGTTCTCAAAGAGACGTAGAAGTTAGTATGAGGTAAATTGTTGGTATTGTGCTGGTATATTGATTGTATCCCCATCTGATCAAGCCCGACTGGCGGGCACAGGGTTCGGACGGCTACGAGGGTTGTCCGCAGTGCAGAGTTGCAACCCCCTTCACCGTCCTGATTGCAGCTTCCTGCTCCACATCTCCTGCCGTCTGCAGTTTCCTGATCCCAGAGATACGACCCACCCCAGGAGGAAATTCCGGTCAGGTTTTCAACAGACTGCAATATTCGTCCGTCAAACTGCAAAATACGAGTTGGCACTTCGGCTTTTAACGTTCTATGACATCATGGACAAATTGGACTTCGTGCCACTGAATAATGAATCCTCTCCATATCTAGTTTCGCAGGCGTTTTCCATTGTACCCTTTAAACAAACAAGTTGTACGCTTTTCTACAATATTGATCATTTTGCCGTGTGAGGGCAAATAGGATGGGAAATGAACTGACAAATAGACCATGGATCTGTTATCGGCATTCTACCTTGTTTAATGTTCCCAATCAACAACCAGGAAAACAACTTGAAAAGTTTTTCCAAAACCGACGATATGTGCGAAACATTGTTACAGTGGTTTGCGAACGTATTTTTTTCCTCAAACTTCTACTATATCAGACCTCTCAAACTCTCCATATTTTTTCTGTAAAAGAGATCGGAAAAAGCTGCAATTTTCAATAACACGAGTTTTAATCATTTTATGAACGTCAAGTGGTCGGACCAGTGGTTGTCACTGCGCTTGCGCAAACTTAATTCCTTTCAAATCTTTATAGGAATGAGAATATTGTACTTGAAGAAAAATCGGTTGCCATGGTAGCAATAAAAAAAAAATAGTGATATAAAAGAGGGCATTGGGGGTCACTGCCCAAAGAGCCTCAAAAATGCTCAAATCAGTTTGCAAAAATGCCCCAAGAGTATGAACTCCAATTTAACATTTGCCTAAGCCTTATTACTTCTTGGTATTAATAAGTTGCAATAAGGTATAATCTCCCATTTACCCCTTCCCCTAACCATTTTAGCATTAAAAGTTTTTCAAGCTTTTCTCCGTTAATAATCGATCAATTTCAAATCGGTTTTTGGCATTCTTCCTATTATTCGATTCTGAAGAGCCGATTTTAATTAATATAGAAATTGAATGTTTTGATAGTTTGTCCGCCCTTGAGATTTGAAAAAAAGAAGAATAATCACGAAAACAGAAATAAAATTGAGAAATTATTGGCTGAGAAATGTTTGAAAAACTGTCCAACACACCTCTGGTACCACCTTATCGTTAGGGCTTGAGAGTTGGTAGGTAAGAACTATGGTACGAGTAGTATAATATTCTTTATGGCTTCTACTGTGTTGTTTCCATCGTTTTCACTGTGAGTGGTTTTCGGAAAACTCCCAAAAACGTGGTTTTCTTCAAGATGAATGGCATCGATTTTCCTGTACGTAGTAGTCCTCATTTATTGAAATACGTCCGGTAGTTGGGGTCTTGCCCACAGTGTTCAAATCTCCATTTCAATTATCTACTCGCACTCGGTCTTACGAGGAAGCTAACGTCCACCACACACACTTTGCAATCGTTTTTCCATCGCCTACCTTTCGATCGAGTTGTTCGTAGAACCATTTAAAGTCACCTTCAAAACAATAACAACGAAGGTATTAATTTGGTGGTGCCGAGATCAACGACCTTGCTTATCTAAACAAGGTCGTGGCATGATTATATCGAAGCCGAGACCTAATCATCCCGGGAACAGGGCTCGACCCGATAGCATCCGAGTTCTTGACATTTCATCTCCCTTCTCCTTTATCTCCCTGACTTTTTTTTTTTTTTTGCTTTCAAGCGATAAAAATAATAATTGTCGAGGATTATCAAATGTCCCACACGCGGGGAGGACGAGACAAGCCGTCTGTGGGAAACGATTTTCCGAAGGACGAACCTTATCGGTTTCGATCACTTCCCGTATGACTCGATACTTCTCAGTCTTCCTGCTTGCTAGACAGATTCTATTTGACGAACAAAATACCTAATAGATTACGCCAACCTTTACTACGGTTGACGAAGAAAAAAGATTACACGAGCCTCGTTTCTATTATTACATCTCGTGATACAGTCTACCACCAATCTACATTACGTAGGTACTAATCGAACTTCCATTTGAACAAAAGCTGTCCGATTAGTTGGTTTGAATTCTAAATGTTAAAAGTTTTGAGTGAAAGTGGCTGGTTGAACATTGAAACCGCTGAATCGTTCTTCAGATTATTCGTTCAATTCTTTTTTTTTTCTAACACCCGCGCCTACAGCTACTCTTCAGTGCGGGAGCCCAGGCTGTGACAACCAAATCACTCTGACGGCGGGCGCTTAAGCGCCCCTCCGCACTCTTGAGTAAGTACCTCGTGCACCCTATGAATAACGCAATTTCAGATTTACATGTTGACATGTCAAAAAATGAACAACGTTTTTATTCGATTTAATTTGATGACCCCCCCCCCATGACTGTAGGATGTTTGCTGTCTCGCGTAACTTGGCAAAATATTGTTTCTACTTGTATTTCGACAAACCATAGTATATAATGGGACTTTTGACGACAAATTTTTGAAATCGTCAAATGTGAGCTCACTTCGTAGTAGTATATGGACGTTAAAATACACGTTTTCGCATACGTGGTGGCTGCACTCGGTCAGATGGCTGTGAAATTCATATGAGATCGCGCAAACCATAACAAGAAACGTTTATTATAATCAGTATCCAGAATAAGAACACTCATTTGATTATTCTTTATTAAGCCTTCTGGAAAGAAGAGAAACCCATTCTATTGCAATAGGTTCAACATTTTTGGTATGCAAATTTTAAAAATTCCTTCACAGAAATCCATTTCAGACCACTCTATGTATGTGTCGCTCCAGACGATATCTGATCATTGGTGTGCTCTAAGAAATCCAAAAACAAAAAATGGAAAAAAGGATGATTTCGTTGCCCAGAATGTTTGGAGAACCATTAAAGATATAAATTTTGAAGCTTTAAGGTTTAAAAAACGTGTTTTGGGGGGTTTTTGGTGTAAATTACCACCCTGAGAACATAATTATGAACAAACCTAATCAGGAACACATTGGGAATCAGTGCAAAATTTTCTATAAGAATCACCTACCAGATTTTAGAAGATTTCGTTGGTCAAAAATTGCTTAATCGCTTAGAATGATTCTTTGAAAATTCGCTAATCAACTCATGCTTCACGATTGGAACTTTTTTGTATGAAATGAAGTTACGAGCTGACTCCATAAAATCTAATCAGCTAATCAGAGATTCCTTTAATTTTTATGATCTGAAGGGTTGCTCTGATTACGATTGCAATCAGTACCTAATCGAATCCTCCTATCCACGTGTTTGACTAAAATCTCCCTCTCCCTTCCCCACTCGAAAGACCCATTGATTTGGGACTTTCCTGGGAAAATCCTACTTAGCATAAGATTGTAAGTTGAAACTCCTTTTCCTCCTCAATTGCGTCGGAGAGAGCCTTTGTGATAAGGTCTGGACCACTTAGTTTTGCCTTGTCCTTGCCAACTTGATGGAAAGAACTGGCGGAACCCCTCCGAGTCCTGCCAAGTGGCTGGTTATTGAGGTCGTCCGTCTGCCAGGAGGGGTGGGGAGTAGGGATGACGTCACCTGTTTCCATCTTCTCACGCTCCCTTGCATCCAGTTTCAGTTCACCGGCTGGCGGGCCTAACCAACTTTTCTCGTCCACGCGATATTAGCTTTTAATGATACTCCGCCTCGTTAGGGATTTTTTTGTTGTTGGAGCGCTGGAACGCCAACGTGCCGCCAGCACTGGTTCCACGAATTCTGTGTTACTCGTTCGTTCAACCATTAGAGTGGTCAAAAATAATGAACTGGTGTCAAATATAGTTATCTTCTCACCTTTTCATTTTCTTTACCAGATCTGATCATTCTATGGAAAGTAAAAAGGAAGGAGGATGTTAATAATAAACAATAAAATGTTATTCGAACGACAAAATTCCCGTGGTTTTGAATATTGGTACAGTTGTTCCTTAGTTCCTAAGAATGAAGGAAATAAAAAGTCTCTACTATGGTTTAGTTGACTATGTCCAAAACTAATTTTTGGAACTCCATTTTTGATTGTTGGGTTGACTTATTCCAAAACGAAAAGTAGTTTTTTTTTAGTTTTAGCGAATTTTCAAAGAAAATGAAGCTATTGCAATGGCTTCAAAATTTAAATAACACAAATTTTTGGAAATTTTCTTCATGGAAATCCGTTTCAGACCATTCTAAAACGATTCCTGAAATTTAACACTTTTGTATGTATATTTGTGGTGTGTGTGGGTGTGTGTCACTCCAGACGATACTGACCGAGGAATCGAGATGAAAAATCCAAAAAAAAAAAAAAAAAATTTTTAATTGTCAATAATATCAAAAGAAAAGATGAGTTCGATGGCCAGCATTTTTGGAGTACTCCAAGGGGTCAAATGTTGAAAACTGTCAAAAATCGCTAAAAAACGCGTTTTTGAGGTTTTCTGTGTGAATTACCATCCTAAACATAGGAACATGTTATATTCGGAATCAGCGTGAAATATCCTATAAGAATCACCCACAAAATTGTTTAAAATCATTCTTCGAAAATTCGCTCATCAACTCATGCTGCATGAATGGAACTTTTTTTTACTATAATATATTCCATCTGAATTACAGGCATCTTCAGGTAAAAATAAAATACTTCTCTGCGATTTGCAGTACATTACTGGAGTTTTCTACTAGATTGAGGAGTGCGTTATTTTAGGGCTGCAGGAGAGAGCATGCCTATTTTATTATTTAGACCTGAAGATCTCGTTAAATCAGGTGGAATATTTATGTATATACCTTGTCAAAATCTACTTTCAGTTTTGAAACTAAGCTACCCACCAAAAATCTACTCTATTTTTTCTCTCAAAAGTCTTAATATTATAAAGTATACATCTTTTATAATACCCTCGAACCTCGAGTGGAATGCATTTTCCGGAATGCGGACTTTGGACATTTGGAACATTATAAATTTGTTTACAAGTCTGAGCTGGTTTCGGTGTTTGGTTCAAATTTGGTTCTGGATTTGAACCAAACCAGCACCATCTGTTTCTCTGGTTTGGATCTGTCTACATGTTCCTGCACGCTTTTATAGTTTTCGGCCGATTTCTATGAATTGTTTCTGCTTTTCCGGGCTGGGTCATAGATGGTCCAAACCGAATTTGTATTACCTCCGATTTCTAACGCTCTAAGGGCGATTAGAACCGATTACGCTCATACTTGGAGGGTAGTTGGGAGTTGGCCTCTAGATGATCCCCTTGACTTTTATCGCAATCTAAGTGGACATGGCGCTTGAAAAAACGTCAACTTAATGCGAAAAACCCCGTCATCTTGTCAGATTAGAAAATGAATATCAAAACGATCGGGAACTTCTTGTTCAAGTCCCAGTTTGGTGGCAGGATAGCTCAGACCGTTGGACCGTTCTATTTTAGTGAAGTCCGGGGTGCAAATCCCAGGAGCACTGTTCCCGTCTTATGAAACTCGGACACTCACACCTGGTAGTTGGTTATCAGTGTATTATCAAACGCTAATGAAGGAACTTGGACCTAAGCACTGAGAGGCACTCGTACTAATTTTTGCTTCCTCACTACCCAAGGTAGGGAGCTATGTATTCGTGCAAGAAATGAAAAAAATTTTTGTCCTCCAAAATCAAAATTTCTACTTGCTTTTTGCGTTTCAGAGCTTTCTGAACAATTTTGGTTCCGTGTCTGTCTGTCTGTAGTCAATTCCTTGTCCCAGGCAAAACTATATGAAGATGTGGTCCGAATTTGATGAAATTTTCAGTGATTGTGCGGGTTAATCCCGTGACGGTCCCCTATAGATTTTATCGCCATCGGATTACTAGTAGCGTGAGCGCATGCGCAAACGTGAATTTCCTGAAACCCCTGTATCTCAGTTTCTAATTGACCTATTTCGCTCAAATTTGCAGGGTAGTTGTGGACTCGGTAGTTGTGGACTCACTCCAAGACAATAACCTATGAGTTTCGTCACGATTGGATCAGTAATAGCTACTGCGCAAGCGCAAACTTGAAATTTGTTGTCATTGGCGTATCTCCGGAACTATTCGACCAATTTCGGTGAAATTTTCAGGGATTACGCGAGTTGGGTGTTCTTTAGTACTGCCCCCCATTTTCAAACCCAGATTTGAATCCCTAATCTCAACCGTTTTGAACAAATGTGTAGTGCTTTTGAATCGTCAAACACTCCTCTTTCCGTCTATTTATATCCGAAACAAAGAAAACACGAATTTCACTATTTTAAAAGCATTTGAAAAAAGTGAGTGGGCAGTACTGAAGTTTTTGACTAGTGTAAAACTTTAGTTCTGCCCCCATGCTCTTGGCAGGTGGAATTTTGAAAAATTGATTAAAAAACTCTATTCAAGAAGTTATCTTCATTAGAAATGAACATTAAATGTTCTTGTTCTTGATGATTAATCTTAACAAATTTCAAGATGGACGGGGAAGTCATAATTTGTGATGTTGTGACTGAAATAATAGTGTTCAAAACCAGGATCTTTTTATAATGCCAATGATGTTTCGAAAAAAATTACCCTTTGAAAACGGCGACGCATTTATCATGAGGGGTACTTCCTCTTTTGAGGCATCTATACTCGAGTGACATACGATTTAAATAGTGCGGAGGGACATGGTCTTCCTGGCAAACCGGACATGTAAGAACTGTTGCGATCAGCCCTACTACTGAAAGCCACTGAACCGCACTTTCGTCACTTTTCGAAACGCCGTAAAGTCCTTCGAGCCACAGTCAACGTGATAGGTAGGTTTCTACCAAGGTTTTCCACGGGTCATCCGCAATGAAGTGTCTGATAAACGGCGGAGAGGAGATGCGATATATAGGCAACGTTTCATGTTTTTACAAGCGCAACAAAAACAACCGATCGGTCTCAACTATCCCTTACAAATTCTAATCAGTTTGATCTCCATGAGAACATCATGGGAACATGAATGAAACATCATGAGACGGTGGGGGGCAGTACTAAAGTTGTTCACCAGTCAAAAACTTTAGTACTGCCCACACACTTTATCCGAATGCCTTTAAAATACATATAAGAGTATTTTTTCAATTGCTGCTGTAAATAGATGGGAAGAGAAGTGTCTCCCTATTCCAAAGCACTAGTAATATTTTGAAAAAGGTTGAGTTTCCGTGTTCAAATCTGGCTTTGAAAATGGGGGGCAGTACTAAAGAACACCCCGCTAGTTAGACACAAGAGGGTCCCCTATGAATTTCATCGCCATCGGACCAATGCGCATGCGCAAACGTGAATGTCCTGAAACTACGATTTCTCTGTTCCTAATGGACCAATTTCGCTCGAATTGGGAGGGTATTCGGAGGTTGATACTTACCTTCGGATTTCAACACGAATCTATCTGTAATATCTACTGCGCATGCGCAATTTCGAAATGAGTCATAGCCTTAACTCCGGAACTACTCGACCAATTCTGGTGAAATTTTCAGAGATTGTCCCCACTCAGTGCCCTAAAATAATAGCCATCGGGCCATTGGTGCGCATGCGCTAACGTAAATTTCCTGAAACTACGATTTCTCAGTTCCTAATGGACGGATTTTGCTAAATTTTGGAGGGTAGTTGAGGGCTGACTCCAAGACAATTACCTACATATGGATTTCGCCACAATTATATAAGTGATTGGATTAAGTGAACTCCAAAACTATTCTACCAGTTTCGTTGAAATGTTGACTCATTGGCTCTATATGTCCATGTTACAAATGTGAGGAAGCTGTACTGCCCACCCAACTTGAGACGTTTTTTAAATCATTCAAAACGAGGAAGCTATGTTCAACAGTCACTTGGCATACTTTTTTTATTCGTCTCCATAAGCTGAAAAATCGAGACCTGATCTTCAACTCAGTGGTATGTCGAACGACTTGAATCGACTCGTTGAAACAATAGAGTACAATATCCCCCATTTCAAAATGAAAAAGAAATAATCTGAAAAATTGCGGTGCTCGAACTGAGAGCCCGTAAAAAATAAAAAACAAATAGTGAAATACAGTTACCGGGGAATTCATCACTTATAGTGATATCGAATCGTTAAAGAAATTGATGTTCTACTGAATGAAGTTGCCTCTTAACTTTTATGAGTTGGCAAATAATGGCATTTCGCCGACTCCCATTGACGTAGACTATGATAAAGGTGTTTCCGTTTGTTTACATCAGAAAAAGATGAATCATTTCAGGGCAGACGATGGGATCAGACGGTTTTATTAGTTTAAAAACATGGAGATCGTTGTTTTGCTTTTGCGACTGAGGGAATCGAATTGCATAATCGGAGCTTCAGGCGTTTAGCCCATTTGAATCGACCTTGGCATCGGTCCTTGTGTGCTAGACAGATATTATCTTCAATAAGGTCATTGATCTGGTGGAATTCCTCTCCTTTATTTTTTTCGTCATTGTTTTGTCTCGTTCGTTTTTACTTCTAACTTCTAACAATAGCTTTTTTTGGTTTAAGAGGAAATGACTATCTATTTACACGGTGTCGATGTTACGTTACGAGAGGAGTAATGAAGATTAAACAATTCACTCGTATTTAGCTCGGTAGTTACTTCGATATTGAACGTCTATGAAAGAGTCGTTCCATGTTCATTATTCAATCCCCGTGGTAATAAAGTACGTATATTATTGGTTTCAAGGAAACGTACCTAATAATTTTGTATATGACTGTCATCTCTCCGTCGCCTGTTCCTCGATACAACTATGATAATTATTATTGATGTTTGATTATAGATAGGTTGTCATATTTATAGATAACCCTTCTGCTATGTAGATCACTGTTCTTCTGTAGTCAAAATACATTACGTACTTACCTACTATTAATTTCGTGCAGTTCGTATAATTTCATAATCCCCCTTCCCTTATCGTATGCGGATAAATCTGTATTATGAATCTCGGTTTGGTGAACATTGAAGTACAATTTATTGCGTACATCAAATCAGCTGCGATACTATGAAGTCCCTCTCTAACGGAAACTCTCGGAACCCCAAACTGTGTCCGTTGAGGGTGTGAACCGTTATCGAAAATTCGAAAATCTAGGGAATTATAGAATTCATATTAACTCTCACTACAAATCTTATTACTACTTCATGCCAATATGTTAAAAAATAATAATAATAATAACCGCCCCTTCCCCCCACCCGTTACCATTTTACCGTTAAAACATTTTTCCAACTTTTCTCAGCCAATACTCGATCAATTTCAAATCTGTTTTCGTCATTTTTTCCATTTTTAAATTCTGCAGGGCAACGCGATATCAAAATTTCAAATTCTAAATTTCAAATCGATAACAAAATGTGAAAATTTTTGAAATTTAAAATATTGACAGTGTGTTGCTCTGCAGAATCAAAAAATAGAAGGAATGCCGAAAACAGATTTAAAATTGATCGATTGTTATTGGCTGCGAAAAGTTGGAAAAATGTTTCACACCACTGGCGGAGAAGTTTCACCGTACTAGTAGTGACGTTTTTCATAGTATTTTTTTAAATTAACTATAGCTCTTAATAAGCTGACAATTCTACAGGTTTAGAAACAGAAGATTGAAGAACAAGTTTAATATGGATCAAGTTCTTATCTGCGACCCTACACCCAAAAAA
>JAEMON010000004.1:24332023-24349557 GCA_030264115.1 Lygus lineolaris
TATTAGGTATAGTCTTCTACTGTTTTTGTTTTGGTTTAGTGGGAGCATGGCTGTTTTAAATTTGTTTAAATTTGTTATCATGTTGCTGGCCGTGGTCTGGTCGGGGGTCTCGGTTGGCCCGGGGCGGCCCTCGTGGCGGATTTCCTGCGTACCTGTGGTTGCCGGGCATGTATATATACATGGTTGGTGATTCGGGAGCCGTCATGGTGGGTGTGTCCGGGCTCGGCTGGGTATACCCTGGCCGGGCCACGTGGCCGGCGTGGGCAATAAGCGTGCTGCCATGTATTTTTTTTCTTATTGCATTGTTAGTAAGCCACCAACTTTGACGCACCTAATGAATGTATAGGTGTACATTTAGAATTTTAGTAGATATTATATATGTATTGTATTTTTTGACAATTGTCATGCACCCTGTGTTTAGCGACAAATAAAACTAATTGATTGATTGATTGATTGAAGAGATTGTAGCAAACGTGAAATCGGACGAACCTCCATAAATTTATTTGCTCGAATTTTTATGGTAATTTCGTGACATTTGGATTAGTAGTAGCGACTTCGCATGCGCCAACATGCGTAAACCGTCAAACCGCCACAACTCATGATCCAATGGTCCAAATAAGCATAAATTTTGTTGGTAATTGGAGGACAGTTGTAGGGCCTAGATAGTCCCATACGAATTTTGTCGCATTCGGATGAGTCATAGTGATTGAGCATAAGCCAACATGTGGAATCCGACATAACTAACTCACGACTCAATCGTCCAAAGTAGCTCAACTATAATTCCTATATCACTGTAATTCATGGATTGATCTAGACCAGATGTTTAATAATGGTCATAATTTCCGTCAACTTTTTTCTATCTCTCGTTTTTCATAAAATGCGCCGAGAAAGGATCTCTGTCTATATCAGTTAACAATGCAGGGAATTCCTTCCCAAAAATGTCTTATACACTTGTAGTATACAAATGGCGTGGCTTCCCACAATCTACATAATATAACAGACCCTCGGTTTTATGACCACCGCACGGTGGGACCAAATTTTTCATTTCCAAATAAAACTCTCTTGTTAACATTTCAAGTGGAAGAAACTTGGGAGCATAAAATGTAAATAACTCGACTAGGTCCTTCCCTCATAATTTCTTCCACTTCCACCTCAACTCTTTCGTCCAGTTCCTATCTGGATATAACATCTCAGACTCCGAGACGAAATTTCACGGTAGAGTGTCAGTTAGATCGTATCTGTATCCTTTTGAGCGTATCGATGAATTTGGATTTTTTTTTTAATTGTCGATGGATATTTAACTTCAATGCTATAATGATACAGTCTTATAACCGTGTGGTGATGGGTTTATCGACAGGATTCATCTTATTAGGCGCTTGTGCCTTTTATTACCACATTTTCCTACTTACAAGGATTGTTATGATGTGGTTGAAGTGGCACCGAATATCAGGTTATCCTGCTCCATGAAGACTAATGATTTTAAAGCCTTGCATGGGTGTACGCTTATAGCTATGGAAACACAATTATCTACGGTACAGACCTACTGATTTTTCCTCGATGGATACATCTGGTTCCACGTCGACACTACTTTCCTCACCTGTTAACCGAAAAATAGCTATTCTTACAGGTTAAACACTAATTGCCTCAGAATGTTTCTCTGGAGATTTGGCGTTTGTTCCTGTAAAGTGAGTACTAACTTCCATTATTCCTGTGCATTTTTTCAAAATCATAAGAATGGATTGAACAAAAAGCTACAAAATGTTCTACAGGTATGTACATCTAATTTGGGTTAGATTTTCTCCGAAAAAAATGAACCTTGAGTGAACCTTTTTTCGCTGGTTCAATACAGAAACAGGTTAAAGTTCCTTGAAATCTAAAGTCTCTTTATTTAGTTTCTTTATTTATTTATTCAATAAATTGTTCATCATGCTTGTGTTGAGAGCTGCCACTCTAACCTTTTTGGTTCATTTATTTTCAATACTTAATAAACCTTTGTTTTTTTAAACAAATAGTACGAGAGTGCTTGGAGCATGCGCTGTGCCTGTCTCGCACAATCCTTGGAAGGCTATCAGAGTGCTGAGGTCCTAGTTCTCTAATTAGCGTTTGATAGTGCACTGACGCTCTAACGTTCTGAGCTAACCTGCCACCCACCGAGTAGCATACTTAACTATTACCATGCATTTATATAACTGAAAAACGTGTCTGCACCAACATTTTTTTACCGTGGAAAAACTGATGAAATTATTAAATAAGTAGGAATTATAGAATGAAGAGGGGTTTAGGAATATCCATTCTCTGTATATTGCATTATTTTTCACTCTTAGGTAGGCTGAGGAAAAAACTAATGAGCGATTCCGGCAACTCCATTTTATTTGTTCAACTGAAAGATTTCTGTGAGAGCTTTCCAAAAAGGTGCTATATGTGGGGTATCCGATAGTTGGAAGTGAGCTAAAACAAGTGCTAAAGACACAGATGACGTCATCCACCCCGCGCCAGTCCTGGGGCACCCTCCGCTCCTCAGAACAGATGACGTCACGCGTGATCTTCTCACCTGTATAGTCAACCTAATGCACATTTTGAGCTGAAAATGAGAACCATGGGGTTTTCAAGGGTGCTAAATTCGGATTTGAAGTCAAAAATGCAAAATTCCGACACACCGAAATTCCCCATTCTCTGTCACTTATGGGCTGCCGTAGGTCGGCTTCCGTCCGACTCACTCGATTTATGTGTCATGGGGCTCCTAATAATCATTTCATTTGGACGAGATTTCTGGACCAGCAGCACCTGCATCAAGATCAATTTAGATGAACCAACCGAGGAAGGTCGGCAAGCTCGAAGTGCCTATAACTATACCCTAAAACCTAAAAGCCTATATGTATTATTACATGTATAAAAATGATAAAATTATGAAATAAGGAGAATTAAGAGGGGTTCCGAATTATCAATTTTCTGCCGATTGCAATGTTTTTCACTCTTAGGTTGAGAAAAGTAAAAATTGACTTGTTTCTTATGGGCTGCCGTAGGTCGACTTCTGTCTGACCCACTCAATATGTGTCACGGGGCTCCTAATAATCATTTCTTCTGGACGAGATTTCCGGACCAGCCCAACCCTGACTCAAGATCACTTTAGATGAACCAACCGAGGAAGGTCGGAAAGCTCAAAGCGTCGATGAGGTAATGGGCCTATCGTGACGTCACGGAGGTTGCGGTCACCGGGTGACCGCCGATGGAGCCGTCAATGTCGTTATTTGTGGCTCTTCTTCCCCTCATCCTCGTCCTGGGAAACGGATGACGTTACCCCCCTTCACCTTCTCCCCATTTGACTCGGATCAATCGCCCTTCCGTGACCGAGTGCTTTCACACTTCGTCTCGTGTTCGTCACCATTGATGTAGACGTTTCCCCCATTCTGGAGTGGTTCGCCAGGAGTGGTTTACTATACTGACACCCTTATTACCCCATTTCCTCGACGATAACGGAGCGAGGGTCTAACTCGGAGGTTACTAACTGTGCTTTTGCTCTCTGCACCCGTAGATCTCTTGGAAACAGGTCAGGTGGTTATAGTTTGGTATAGCATGGCTTACCCTCCTTCTGTATGCAGGAATTCTGCTGGGATCATTTACGTGGTGTGCGGTTCTATGGAGTGTGAAACTTCAGTGCGCTGATAACGGGAATCCGCTAATAATCGTTGAGGTGATGTGAACTGAGAGAAGCCCCTAAATGTTCCTGAAAACAGGGATCATAATAGAGGTGGGTAGAACACGGGTAGATATCCTCACCATGGTCTCCATTCTTCCTGGGTCATAGGATGTTGTTCCTATTTTAATTAGAATCTACTCACTCA
Source organism: Lygus lineolaris (assembly GCA_030264115.1). Classification (NCBI taxonomy): domain Eukaryota; kingdom Metazoa; phylum Arthropoda; class Insecta; order Hemiptera; family Miridae; genus Lygus; species Lygus lineolaris. The sequence goes on from JAEMON010000004.1 coordinate 24,335,866, forward strand.
TGAAATTCTATTAAAACTCGTAACTTATTGTTTCTCCCGATTCTAGAATACGTCTGTGCGTTCTGGAACCCTCACTACAGGACCAATTGAATCCACCATAGATTCACTCATTACATTGCGTTTAAGCTTCACTATTCCCCTTGAGCTATGTTACACATGATGAGCCTTGCCAGACTAGGGGGTTAGTGATCGAAATGTCCGACCTCACGATCTTCCATAAACTGCTGCTTGGATGTTTGGATTCTCTAACCCTCCTATCTCATGTGAATCTCTCGTTACAGCGGCTGAGCTCACGTTCAAGTAATCTCTTCTGGACCCTTCTAGATAAACAAAATATCTCCACTGTTGATATTGCCAAGTGTCAAATCCGGGGTGATGACTCCAAGACGATCGCCTATGAATTTCATCAGAATTGGATCATTAATAGCTACGGCGCTTGCGCAAACCACAAGTTTGTTATCACACCTCCGAAACTATTCTACCTAATTCGTTGAAATTTCCACTAATTAACTGATTCCATACGACCATAATATTACAAAAGTGAGGGAGCTATACGGCCCACCATACTTGGGTGACGTTTTCTTGAGCCTCGAAGTCGCAGGGGATTGCATGGTGCTCCTCCATACTTCCCGGGTCTCAAGATGTTGTTCCTATTTTAATCAGAATCTACTGACTCATACCTACAGTTCTAGAAACTCGCAATTGTTTCTCCTGATCCTGGAATACGCCTCTGTTGTGTGGACCCTGACTGCAGATGCTACATCGACCATTTGGTAAGAATCCACCATAGATTCCTTCGTTGCATTCATATTTCCAAATAATCAGTGAGCTATGATGCACATGATGAGCGATCCAGACTCTGGGGCTCTGTGATCGAAATGTCTGTCTGACCTCATGATCTTCCATAAATAATCCTCCATAAACTGCTGCTTGGCTGTTTGGATTCTCTACTCCTCCTGTCTCATCTGAATCTACCTCGACTGAGCGAACGTTCAAGTAACTTCTTCTGGACACCCTGACAAAATATCTCCACTGTCGATATTGCCCAGTTTCAATTTCGGGGTGATGAATCAAAGACGATAGCCTATGAATTTCGTCACAACTGGATCAGTAATAGCTATTGCTCATGCGCAAACTTGAAATTTGTTGTCATAGGATCTCCGGAAATATTTTTCCTATTTCGGTGAAATTTTCTCTTAGTAACTGATTCCATACTTTCATGTTACAAAAGTGAGGGGTGACGTTTTCATGTTATCAAACTTGGTGGCGTTTTCTTGAGCCTCGAAGTCGTTGCATGGATGATCGAAATTCCCAGTTTCGTTCAAACTAAAGAAATCATCTATTATTATTGACTATTGCCGATCTTGGTTTGTTCCACTTGTCGGCCCGTGCAATCGCTAGCCTTCTGCAACGCACCGAATTCAGAATGTATAATCCCTTCGCATGAACACATCACTATTGGTGTGAACGAGGTTTTCAAATCTTCGGCAGCCTCATCATACTTCACATGCTTTTTGCTACTCTGATCTGTATCAGGGAGTTGAGATTGGGTATATGACTTCCCGTAATTCAGCTAGATACCTTCATGAGTCATTTCCGTATGAACGTTTCACGAGGATGAAGCAATATTGACGTTGGAGGTAGATTTTACTAGGACCACTATTGAGCTAATTTTGTAGATGCCTGGGTGACTACCTAAAGAATTAAGAATAAATTTTCGAAGTTTCATTTTGTCGCTATCCAAAAGCTCTGGTGTATCCCTTATGTTGAAATGTCAGACCTGTCCCAGTTACAAATTCGTATTTATATATTTTTATAGTATGTTATGTACTCTAACAATAATATCGGGTATCGAACGGGTGTTGTAGGCGGCACCTAAACTGCCGTTACCCCTTCCACCCCCACCCACCCCTCACCCTTCCCATCTCAAGCCACGCCCACCACGCTATCGATTCGGCCACCCCCAACCGGGTGACCGGGGGTGCACTGCCCCCCTTCCTTCGACCCTCCAAAAACACTATATCATTTTTCCTGTCCAAACCCTTCTCTAACGACCCGTCCGACTGTTGTTTTTACTTTTTCAAATTTGTATTTAGACTCAGTAATGAGAATGAGGGACGGTTTATTTTTTTATTTTTTTCTCCCAAGTCTTTTTTACGTCTATCTCCGGTTTTCTTCAATCTCTTTTTTTCTCGTTTCCGCCTTTATATATTCCTTGGCTCCCGTCATTCCTTCCAGACCCTTTGTCCTAATTACTCCTTCAAAGTTGTTCCTCCTCCAACCCTTTATAATTACTTATTCTCCCTCCTCCTGAGGAAAAAGCGGAATTTTCCCTCTTGCATTTACTGACTTGAAAGAAGAACACTTATTCTCTATAAAGACTTTTCAGAGTACACCTCTTTAATCTTTTATTATCTGTAAATATAAATGCTGTGTTGCCTCTACCCGATGTCCTGAAAGAACAGTAAAAATGACAATCGCTCTCCGCGAATCCGTTTTACTTTAAATTGTCTTTACATTGTGGAATCTTTTTGTCCTCCCGAGGTGAAAGGGATTTAACACCCTTTATCCATACAGTTGGAGCATTATTTCTTCTCGCGATCAGACATGAATTATTTATGAACAATTTTTAATTTCTGGGATGCAATTCCGGACCCTCATGTCAGGGTAATGTCGTGAATTTAATAACACTGTGGGGAGGCTGGTTGTTTCCTTGAGAACGTTCATCATTGCAACCGGTTTTATGAGCTTGAATCATCCACACCCTTTATCACGTCCACGACTTCTCTTCTTAAATTAATGTGAATGAATTAGTTGCTTATTTTCGAAAGAAAACATTAACACTATGCTATCGCATTGGAGCAAAATTTTGACTGGACAAATGTTCTGTTCGGAATCCTGAAGATTTTTCATCACTATGTTATTATGAGTTATGAGTGTGACCGGCAGAAGGTAATTATTGCAAGATATCCATTTGGATAATCGTTGGTTATATACCAGTATTTTTTCATCAATATTCAAATGGGACATAAGAATAAATTAATTTATTATAGGTAGGCTCTTCCAAGATTTCAGGGTAGTAAAATAATGTCGATGTTCCATGCTGGTTGCTCAATCAGCTACAGCCAGAATAAAATCCCCATTTGTTTGGACTCGTGAACATTCATGGTGTAGAGTTGTGCATGTACTCACAATATTAACATTGGAACACAATTTACCAAGTATTCTTACCAATGATCCACTTCTGTATAAAGATGTTTCCCCTTATTTTTCACTAATCAGAAATTATAATGCCTAGATTTATTAACATTTCTTTTTGTTCTTTGCAGGGAAGTCGAGGGTATAGCGCATCCCCCGGGGGCAGCTACCCCCCTTCCGCGTCCCCCTCGCAACAATACACCCAACAACCTTATCGGCACCCCTACCAGGTAAATATAAGTACATAATAATTGATCATAAGTCGTGAAGTTACTGATATTATAAATTTACTCTATTTAGATACAGACGCCACGTCATAAGTAGCTGGACTTAAATAAATAGGTATACTTCCTTGAGGTTGGTGGGTAGGTATGTACAGGGTGGTCCTCCACTTAAGACGTCCATCAAGATTATATCCTCCATTATTGGAGATGGAAGGAAAAGTTGAAGTGAAACTCCCTTATTTTGTAGCGTAGACTTCGAAAATAGCATTTCGTGCTCGGCATACGCATGCGCTAAACGTGCGCTAACTTTGTTTATTTCGGAGGGTAACCCCTAATCGAAAAGCGGAAAACGAATATCACTTCGTGATTCAGGGTGGAAAAATGCCTCGGAAATCATTGTATTACTTGTTGTAGGTAAGTATGTATATTGTATAACCCACAAAAAAATGGTTTTCCAACCCATAAATTTGCCCATAAATGAAATTCCTCGTAGAGTTCGAATCTGAAATGAACACTAGGGGTTTCACAGGTTCACGGACTAGAAAAAAAATCAGAACACACGTACTCACCTCTTGTAAATCAACCCATGGTGGATTTCGCATTCAAAATCTCCCGAAATGAATAAAATTGAGGGGTATTGGAAGTTTTTAGAAGAGTAAATCCTGAGAAGAGCAGTTTGGGAGAAAAGCTAAAAAATGGGGCTAAAAACGACGTTTTTTCACCTATTTGGAATATCCTCCCCCCTTATAATTGACCCGGAGGGCTGCAATTCTTAGGGTCTCATCCTCAGACATGTCCAATCCTCGAAATCGGAATTTTTTTATTTTTTAGTTTCCCTTTTCAAATTAAGAATTTCTTCAAAATTCAAAATTCTTTTTTTTTTTCAACATTTCATAGCTCAAAAATATTGAAAAACTCTAAATTTGAAATGGAAAATTCTGAATTTGGTATGGGAATTTCTGTATTTGAATTGGAAAATTCTGAATTTGGTTTTGAAAATTTTGAATTAGACTTGGAAAACAAAATTTAGGTGCAACCAGAATCCTTCCTCAATTTTTGAAGTCTGTCAACAATAAAAGAACGATTTGAAATTGATAGATTCAGTCATAATACTGGCTCCTCTCTCCGATGTTGGGATTAATTAGGTGTACGTATGTGTCAGAAATTCAAATTTCTTACCCAAAATCCGGGTTTAGCAATCACAAAAACTACTATGTGCCAGTTTGCAGCCCAAAATAGGAAAATATGGAAACAAAAAATATAAATAAATAGGAAATATGGAAAATGGTTGGAAAGCAATTGTGGCTTTAGAATTATTTGGGCATTATCGTTATTAATTTCAGGACCCTTTTCCGCTCTTATGGTACCCCTCATGTTGCATCTCTTCGGAAAGCTCTCACTGAACCCCATTTGAAAGGTAGGTAGGTGAGTCTACAGATGACCGTGTAATAACAGAGGGGAAACTGGTTCGCATCATAGCTGCTATTTCTGTAATTCGAATGAATGATTCTATTTTTATCTTAATCGTGGGTAGGCCTCGCGGCAATATCGTGGAAAACAAATAAAATCTTGAATGGGAGTTGTATCGTAAAGTCTGAGGCCGTTCTGTATAAATCATTAACCGGCAGGTTGGAATCAGAGGGTAGTAAAACCGATGGTCCGATAAGGTGAGACACGTCATGTCCTCTCCAATTGTTCTTGAGACGTATCGCTTCGTAGATAATCGATGGCAAAGAAAGACGAGGAGTAGGATCGAGTGAGACGAAGAATTCAATAACAAACATGAAGGAAGTGAGTTGAGTATCCACTTACCGAGGAGCAGCTTCTTGGAGAATCCCTTTTATCGTTCTTCCTTACAGTACATCCGATGCCCTTATCCCTTAGCTCATTCGGTTTAATAGAGATACTTGTCATTCTTTATTTTGCTTCCCAACTACCGAAAGTGGAAAAGTTCCATTCGTGATTTAGATACTCGAAGATAGATTACTATTACGTAAGATAATTGTGACATTATTTGGTTATTTATTTTCAAATTATTTATTGGTCAAAAATAGATAGACAGATTTGATTGGAGATGGATTTGGACTTAACTGAATTCAATTTGTTTTTCATTGTCTATATTTATGCTTATCGTACGTTTTCATTGAAAGTAACCGAGTGAAATGAAGAGTTGAAAGTACCTACCTCAATCTCTTCTTCTTTTAGCGAATTTTCGAAGAAAATGTTATTCTTTTTTTCAAAGTAGATTTTGGAGTCTGATAAATTCTTTATTTGTCTTTGTGCATGTTTCGGTGGATTGTATTGAATGAGATTGGGTTTAAATAGATCGTATTACTGTGAAGGAAAATGAAATAGAATAGAGAGATCCCTGGAAATCGAAATCGTCTACCAAGTGACACACAACATAGCTTCCTACAACATGATTGAAATGTGTCAATATCGCACCCGTCGTGGAATACGGGCACAACTCAAAAAACATGATTTGACCACGACGGGTGCGATATAATCGTTAAATTTGGGAGGATTGAGAATATTGAATTTTTCACCAATTATGAGCGAAATCGGTTAAATGGATGTTTAGAGGATTAACACGTACAGCACATGCGCAGTGGCCACTATAGATCCAATTACAAATTCATAGGGAACCATCTAGGGCCAAACTCGCGAAATCCATTTAAAAAAAGAAAAAATTAGTAAAAATCTGAAAATTGTAGCGGTTAGTGTGCCAAGGATCAAAATTGTATCTAAAGAAGGTGTGTACGAAGGTGTATAACGTGAAATGCGAGTAGACATTTTTGGGCAAAAAAATGTCTTCTTCCAGATTAGATATTAGAATGGTTCACTTTGTAGGAAGAAAGAAGATCGAATTGAAAGAGGCTGCGGGATTCGAACTGTAAATCCCCCCCCCCCCCCCCCCCCCCCCTCCCCCCGGATCGGTGGCATTCATGAGAACCAGTTGGTTAAGAATAATGCGATTTTAGGGGTAATAAAAGCGCTACTCAGGGTGTATTAAAAGCGCCACTCAGGGTGTAATAAATGAGCCACTCAGGGTGTATTAAAAGAACCAGGTAATACACGACCCAGTTTGCGAGAAATTGAAGAGCGAAGTGATGTAGAGTGCAAACAATAGCTTGTTGACATAATTAAACATTGGATCAAAGATTTTAGCATGAAACTGTTGTTAGCATTTAAAGGTCTTTGTTCATTTTATTGCCTTCGACAGGGAATTAGGGAGGGGGCTGTTATCATACTCAAAAAGTGGCTCTTTTATACCCCGAAAGTGGCTCTTTTAATACCCCAAAAGTGGCTCTTTTGATGCTCCAAAAGTGGCTGTGTTGTACCCAAAAAATGTGGCGCTTTTCCTACGCGTTACGGGGGAAGTGGCTCTTATGGATGCCACCCCTCAGGATTGCTATCCCTATTCCTCAGATAATAGGCAAACTTTCGCATAGACGGCCTGTATAGGATCGTTTCAGCATCGCTCGGTTCATCCCATGCTTTGACGAGAATGATCGCTTATGATCAAGTTGTCTCTGTTGATCTGCGCTTATGATCAACTGACCGACGGCAAAGGTTCGTCCTTCAATTGACTCGAACGGGTCCTCCGTGCATACTGAATGAAGCGACCCCCGCGCGGTGGAGCGGCTAATCCGCGGCGGCAGATCCTCTCGCCGGCGTCGCGGTAGTGAATAGAGTTAGCGTCACTCAGACCTCCAATTACCTCCGACGCTTGGGATATCCGTGACTGCTTGGGTTAGGTAACGTTAGCGTGAACCCCCCTCCCCCCCGGGCCCTTTTACGCGAACGTGCCGTAGGTCATCGCTTCGCCTGTCAACGCACGTCGTCCTCGGGAATCTCATTAATATGGCCGTCCGCGGTGTCAACGGCTCCGAAACTGGTTCGATCAGAATCATTCATGAATTCCCCTTATTATTTCAGCATGTCTTTAGCGTTGTGTATCTGCTGTACACACGGTGCGGTGTGTCCGCCGTCAACACCGGTGCACCGTCCTCGACACACACTGAGGTGAAAATGGTTTCAACATGGATACTTATTTGGGTTGGGGGTCAGTCTGAAATTCCCGACACCGACACAGCGATACAGATAGAGCTTTTCACTTACAACCAAGCGTTTCTAAACGAGTTAGAATTTATTGGAATCGGCTGCATAGTAGGTGGTTTACAGATTAGATTAGAGATAGTCGGTATTCATCCGAAAATAAGAGATATAATCAGGGTTGCTACGTGTCTGGAAAACCTGGAAAAGTCAGGGAAAAAGAAAGTGGTCAGGAAAAACCTGGAAAAGTCAGGGAAAAATTGAAATTCTTCTGGAATTTCACGGGCTGCGAGTATGTATTAGTTCTAGGTGAAACTATAGCTTCGAATACAAGGTTTCTTCATTTTACGAACTAAATCACTCGCGACGAAGTTGTGGAAACCCATTTCAATAAAAAGACAGTAACTTTGTAACTCATTATTTTCGTGGAAATAGACAACGTTTTTTCTATTTAACTCCGTTTTCTTTTTATTTCTACATTTTAATAATATGCGTTTCAATACTTTTCGTTCTTTTTATCTACACTACACAACTGATCATCTGCATTAATTTCTGTAAGTTACAAGTCTGTTTCAGGCATTTATCAATACAAAATCAAATTGCTTCCACCAAAGGACCCTCGGAAGCTATGTATTCGAGCGAGAAATTAAACAAATTTTGCCCTCCAAAATCGAAATTTCCACTTGCTTTTTACGTTCCAGTGCGTTCCGAACAATTTTGGTCAGTATAGGTCTGTGGTCAATTCCTTGTCCCAGGCAAAACTATATTAACTTATGGCCCGATTTTGATGGAATTTTCAGGGATAATGCGGGTTAGCCCCATGACGGTCCCCTATTGATTTCATCGCCGACGGGGACCACTAGTATGGCGTGAACGCATTCGCAAACGTGAATATCCTGAAACTACAATTCCTCAGTTGTTGCTAATGGGTTGATATTCGCTCAAATTCGGAGTATAGTGGGGTGCTGACTCATGTGAATTACCTATTATTTATATTTATCTATTTATTATTTATTAATTTTGTCTCGTACTGGATTAGTAATAGCTACTGCGAAAGCGCAAACTTCAAATGTGTTTTCATAGCCGTAACTCTAGAACTGCTCCACCATTGTTGGTGAATTTTTCAGGAATTATGTACGGGCTTACTATTGTTTGAGGGAGGGGGCTCGTGGCCAGGTCAGGAAAAAGTCACTTTTGCGGTCTGGAAAACCTTGAAAAGTAAGGGAATTTTGGGATTCTGTTTCCGTAGCAACCCTGATAATTTAAACTCATTGGCCGACAGGAGAATGTGAATGACGTTCGCTTTCTAGTTAACGGTAGGTATGATGCTCCGTCGTTACTCGAAAATATAAATTTCAAAGTGCCTTCTTATCACACCAGAAGTACGGGTCTATTTATTCCCGAATTCAGACGAACGAATTATGGGTTCAACAGCCCATTGGTTAAACTGCAGAGAACAGTGAGCAGTATTAATGTAGACATTGATGTATATATTTTGACAGTGAAGAACTGAAAACAGATTGAAAACTTATTTTTCTAATTGCTGAAGACGAATGATGTTTGTTTATTTATCTTTTTCCAATAGTTGTTGCTCTTCGAGGAATGTGCGCTATTATTTTCATTAGAGATTCATTTAATTTTTGTGTTTTATTTTTGATGAGCGGATCCAGAATTTCGTATTGTTTGCTTCTGTAACTGGGATTTCTATCCCGTGTTGTTGAATGAATATATACATAAAAAGTTCCTAAGAGATCCATCGGGCGATTCGAAGATTCGTATCGTATTGGCTCGGAAGAGCAAAGTGGAAGTTAAACTTGTCAAAGAAGTGACAGTTTTCATCATTCACGAATACTTGAATTCATTCAATCTCGGTTTATTGCCTGCCGAAGACCTCAACATTGTTTTTCAAGTGTATGCTGAGCATCAGTTTGAAAGGAATGTGCCTTCTTATCGCTGTGGAAGGTAATTCTGCGATACGACGATATGAAGTGTCGTATCTTTACGAAGTTTCTGTAAGAGATAAGACGTCGTATCTCGATACGAAATCTTGTAACCGGTTGCGCATGCGCAGATGCTGCAGCGATACGATACGACAGTCAACAATGCGAAACGTCGTATCTCGAAAAGTACTCCGAGGAACTCTCTAATGGTTCAACGTCATGGTTGGTTGTGGGTGCTTACTTATCCCTCGGTCGTGAATCGCCTCTTCGTTGGTTGACTGCATTCCTGCTGGATTTGAGGTACAGGGTTCACCTCAAGATGGGTCAAGCTAGTCCCGAAGCGTCGTGAGGAATAAAGAATGTCAGTGTGGAAGTCCTTATGTTCGGCTGAATCCCGACTATAACCATCTATAAACTTCTAAGCGTTTCCAGGAAGAGCGTTCTGTGCCTCTCTAGAACTGGTGGGTAAGAGCGACGAGGTAAGGAGCATCCCCGATCAGCTGAGTCGAAAATTTTAGCTCCCAGATCAGCTAAGTTGAAAATTGAGCTCCCAGATCAGCTCCCGGAAATCCGTGAGGCGGCACACTGTGGTGCCAGTCCGGCACCATGGCGCCAGCCCGTTGCTTACATTGGGAATGTCTTAGTTCAATAGGAAAAAAGCACGCAAATTGGTTGAGAATTATAGGGAGCGCACATAAGATTTTGCTAATTTAATTGCTGTTTTCATCAAATGAATTATTCAAACAAATATTAAATAAAGTGAAAATATGAATTTTTACCTAAAATATGTAGCTCACCCCCTAAAACGTGCATTTGTAATATGCAAAATAACACATGCATTTTTGGAATCAGCTGATTATGAAACGGATAAATACCTTTGAATCTTTCGAATACCTGTCGAGGAAAAAATATGTTATTACCCAAGAATTCGCCCCCTAGTTATTAATTGAAACTAATATATCGTAATAACTAGCTTATGGTAATTGTTTAATCCTTAGTATTTTAATCCTAGTCCTTTTTAATCTCTTTAACCTAGTCTTTTTTGTTCTAATGTATTTTCTGATGATGGATTTCTTTACCGTTGTTGAGGTGTTCAAGTGTCTGTCGGCCGAAAATAAATTAAAAATAAAAACGGGGTTTTCGAGGGTTTTTGTGAAAATAACCTACCATCTTAAAAACACGAACACCTATTGTGTATAAATATATGTAATATGTAAATATATGAAATATGTATTCCCCAGGTAATTTCCAGCAAAAAGTGTCTTATGATTTTTTTTTTTTTTTTTTAGTGCAAGGTAGGTAGGTACCTTTGTTTTCGTAAGTTTTTCCAATCTTACTGTTTCGTATTATTTTTTTATAATTAGGTACAAAAATCACGTTTGTATGCCAAAAAACTTGGGGTTTTTCGAGGAAATAAAATACAAATAAACCACTTACGCTGAATTGATTGGTGATACTTTTTGGTCCAAAGCTCTTCCTTTTTTGATTTCGCTAATGAATAGCTCAATATCGATTCTAGCCATTTTCCGGCAGCAAAAATGAGAGGAACACTGGCAAAAAAAGGTAAAATGGGGTTTATTGTGAAAATATCGTACCATCCTACGAACGCGTATTATAATATACAGAGTGAATAAAACAAACTCAAGAGATCGATTCCCCAGGTATTTTCCAGCAAAAAGTGTCTTTTGAGTTTTTGTAAATATAAGGTAGGTAGGTAAGTATACCTTTGTTTTCGTAAATTTCTCAAATTTTAAGATTTCGTTTTATTTTTTGACAATCAGGTACAAAAATAACGTTTGAATGCCAGAAAACTTGGGTTTTTTCGAGGAAGTAAAATAAGAATGAACTACTTACTGCTTTTTGGTCCAAAGCTCTTCCTTTTTTGATTTCGCTAATTAATAGCCCAATATCGATTCTAGCCATTCTCCGGCAAAAAAAAAAAAATGAGAGGAACACTGGCAAAAAAGGTAAACAATGGCAAAAGATGGCAGAGCGACCAAAATCAAACTGGTTTGAAAATCAAGCTGCTTTGATGTTACTTTAAGGTGACCAGATTTTGGGATTCTCAAAACGGGACCCCTAATTCCCTATAAAAATAGGGGTTCGGATTTTTCTCCCCCTGGATTTTTTTCAAGATTAATATCAAATTTATCGATTTTTAGCAACTTTAAGAGAAGTTTTAAGCTTCACGCCTATTAAGATTTTTATTTCCCTGTTAAAAAGGGTTGGTTATTTTAACTTCTGTGATTCTATACAGTCCTTTGTAATAGGGGTAGGAAGCTATATGAAAAAAACTATAGTAAATCATAGTCAAACAGCTTACACCAATGAAATAATATTTTATTCAGTAACTTAATATTATCAGAACAATTAGACAAAGACTTGACCTAAAATAAGATATTGTCGTAAAAACGGGACTTTGGTGTTTATTTTTCATACTTTTGTGACGAATGAATCTTTTTCAAGATTTCAGGCTTTCGTTTGATGAAATCTAAAGTCTGTTCACAACGCATTGCAAAGTTACATTTCCCTAGCAGCATTGCTTTAAGGGTCGACATTTTCATTTGAGGTGAAGACATGCTTTATTAGACCATGGAAATCAGGAAGCAAACTCGATCCTGTCAAAATTATTACAATCTTTCATATTTTGTGAAAGTCAAAAGTAAAGAATTTCAAAGGTTAATGTCAAATAGCCTATTTAAATGATTAAGAAGTATTCTATTCATAAAAGTGTATACGGGACCAAAATTGGTAAAACGGGACAAATAAGCGTCCCGAGTGGATATGTCGGGACAACGGGACAAGTCCCTGTAAAACGGGACGTCTGGTCACCTATGTTACTTGCTTGTTCGGTGTCGAACTAGCACAAGCGTCGATCAAATTCTGTCCTCTCCAGTACAACCCTTTATTAGAACAGAGTTCCAATCAGGAAGAGTGCTCACCGTATTATTCATCGGATCATTCCAATCTACATCCACATTTACTGTTTCCTGAGTTATCGCTACATTCGAGTAAATACGTGAGCAATTTTGCATGTGAATGAGCGGCATTCAATGGTTTCATGCCTATAACTGCATCCAACCAATTCATTCCACTCCCTTCAGCAGACACACGGTCTTTGATCATTTAAAATTGTGTGTCAACCACCTCCCCTTTCATACGTGTGGCGTATGAGCGCCCAAAAGGTTTTACACAAAAAAAAACTGGTTGATTAAATTCGGTCGTTAAACGAGATTGAAAAGAAAACGTTTAGCCTCCGGAAGTTGACTAGGTATTTGAGGGCTTTAAACCGGTACAGACCTGAAGGATATAACACGAAACGCTGGCAGGCACAGAAAAAAGGTTTTAATCTGAAAAGGCGAGGTAGTATTGCGGGTGAAAAAGCTTTTGAGGGGGAAACGAGTGGTAGAGGCCTTTTAATGCCCTCGTTTGCAAGCGTCCTTCTAATTGCTTCCATTGCTACGCGATATCACGACTAATATCATTTTTGAAAGGACGACATCATTGAAAACATGGGTTTGAATTCTTTTTCAAGGTACCTTGGGTATGCGTACAATAAAGATTGAAATTTGTCGGGATTTTGGATTTTTGCAACTTCCAGGAGTACCTACTTCTTACAGTTTCTGGCGGAATTTTGAGAAATTAAAAGAGCCGGAACTATTTCATTTTGATTGTTCTATATCTTTCTCGAGCCAGTGAATCGAACACCGAAGGAATAATGGGGTACCGTTCGTGGATATTATACGTAGTCAGCATGGATGCGCTTCGACCAATCAGCGCGCTCCATTTCCGCGCGCATTTCTTCAAACGTTCACATTTCTCTTCGTCGATAAAAAAAAAAAATAGGGAGACCACATAATTATGAAATAACCCCACTTTGGCCATTTTGAATCGATTCCCTTTCAATAAAAATTGTAAAAAAAAATCATGCGCAGACCCCATTGGCCGTATTTCCCTTCCCCCGGGGACGACGGGCTTTTGAATCGCCCCACGAAAATGGTCATTTTCCGCTCCGAATTTGTAGAAAATTTTGGGCTGGTCCCGAATATACCCCACGTTCGTGAACCTAAAATAGCTAAGTAGCACCAAAAACGTCAGAAAACTTCAAATAGTCACGTTTTTTTTGTTTTTTTTATTTTTTTTGTATAAAAGAAAATATGAAGACCTGAGAATTCTGCGTGGAATGAGACCAACGCCAATCACCAAGTTACTTATGCTTTTTGCTGAGTTTTCAAAGTTTTCCGGTTTTGGTTTATTATTTTCAATATTGAACC
>JAEMON010000004.1:24349567-24362687 GCA_030264115.1 Lygus lineolaris
TGTGTAATAATTTGCAGCGTTTTTTTCACTTCTCCATTCGCGAACACAAATAAGTCGAAAAAACGAAATGTTTTAAAAATCATTTAAAAAAACTGGCGTGTGGTCTCATTCGACGCAGAACTCTCACATATTCAACTTTTCTTGCATACAAAAACATTTTTGGGCGCTTCCATCGGTCAAAACAAAAATTTTCTAGGTTTTTGATGTTTTCGGTGCTAATAAGCTATTTTAGGTGTGGAACAAAATTGACCACAAACTCATACAGAGCAGCCCTCGATCCGCTCGTGACCGCAGTCCCTTTCAAAACAACAAATTGCACTCTTCAGAATCCTTACGGCCTTCAAAAAACCTCTGCCAAGTTAGGTGGGCAGTATAGCCCACAGTATACCTAGTTCTCACTTTTGGGCAGTCTCGTCCTTTGATGGGCAGTACTTGGACAGTGACTTTGGGCAATTTCGTCCTCACTTTTGTGAGTTGGACGTATAGTATTAGTTAGTCAATATTTCAGCGAGATGGGCAGAGTAGTACCGGAGTTATCCGAATGACAGCAAATTTAAAGTTTGCGCATGCGCAGTAATTATTACTGATCCAACCGTGATGAAACGCATAGGTCTTGAGTCAGCCCCCAACTACGCTCCGAATTTGAGTGAAATCGATCCATAAGGGACTGATTTCGTGGGATTTTCATAGCCATGACTCCGGAACTACTCAACCAATTTCGGCGAAATTTTCAGAGATTATTCGGAGTAGCCCCTAGACAGCCGCCTATCAATTTCATAGCTATCGGGCCACTAGTAGCGTGTGCGCATGCGCAAATGTGAATTTCCTGAAACTAAGATTTCTCAGTTCTTAATGGACCGATTCCGCTCCAATTCGGAGTGTAGTTGAGGGCTGACTCCAAGACAATTACCTAAGAATATCGCCACAATTGGATGAGTGATGGCTACTGCGCATGCGCAAACTTGAATTTATTGTCATAGGCCGGAACTATTCTACCAATTTCGCTGGAATGTCCACTTACTGATTCTATACGTCCATGTTACAAAAGTGAGGAAGCTATACTGGCCATCCAACTTGGCAGACTTTTTTTGTATCTTCTTCTGCTCCATCTTCACCGCAAAAGAGAGAGGGAGAGAGAAAACGTGTTTTTCGCTTTCGTCTGTTCTTTGGTTGAGCCGGTTTCCGTATGCCACAGCAGTCCCGGGGAGGTTACGTCACTGTTATTTATGATCTCTCCTTCCTACCTATTTACTCCCTGCCGCGCTTTCCCATTTCTTTCGACATTCTCGTCTCCTCCAGTCGACTCGTTTCGGAGAAAAAGGTTGCGGTTGTTTACTCCTCCAGTGGGTTCGTTGTCGTTGTATTGTAAATAACGGAATGAGTAAGGTCGGCCCATCAACCCAGAATCTTCTTGAGAAAATTCGCATCAAACTCTTCTCTCAGTTCTATGCAGGAATTCGAGCTCAACGATTACAGCCTTCGATTTGTCTTCGTGTAGAGTGCGCCTAACACTTGGCAGCTACTCCTAGTATAATTGTACTCTGCCGTGCGAAGGAGAAAAGCAGTTTCTCCAACTAAGCAGTTTTTGAAAAATCGAGGTTTTGCGTTTTGTACCATAAAATACTAAATTTGGGTCGAAAATTATGATTTTTTTGTGGAAAGAAACCACATTTTCGAACCATTGAGATGTTCACTTTCCTCAGCCCACCTGGAGGTGTAAGGAAAGTACCTACTGCGATCAGGAGAAAACCCATTTTCTGAAACATCACCTTTAACTGGTCCTAATCGACATCTGATCAATTTTCTCCACGTTTTGGAAAATTGTATGTAAATCTGTATGTGTGTATGTATGCTTATGAACACGATTGCGGCCCCTACGAAAAATGTAAAAAAAATTCCGATTTCGAGGATTGGTTTCTACATGTCTGAGGATGAGACCCTAAGAATTTCTACCCTCCAGGTCAATTATTAGGGGGAGAAAATATTCCAAATAGGTGTACAAACGTCGTTTTTACCCCGTTTTTTTAGCTTTTCTCCCAAACTGCTCTAACGATTTTGATGAAATTTGCAGGACTTACTCTTCTAACAAGTAGAAACAAGTTCAAAATTCATGTCAAACCCTCGTAACTAGGGAAACGTAACTCAGTCGGGTTTTCACTTACAAACATCGTTAACCACTCCTTGGAAAGCTCTTGATTTATTCCGGAATTTTATGCTGACTGCTCGGCCATAAAAACAATGAAACCATTTCAAACCATGTTAACGTTTTTGAGGGGACACAAATTTTAATTGACCCCAGCGAAAAGACATATTTATGTCAATAAATAAACAAATAAGCGGCATGGAAATTTAAATAATAGTACTCTCGCTTGCAGTAGTTGTTAGGGAATGTCTATTAACGTGATATTATAATTATGTCGTTTTTTGTATGACTGGAATGTACGTAGTGCGAACGTTATTATTTATTGTGTGTTTCAGCTGCCGGCCCGCCAGAACCTAACTGACGTCACATAAGCAAACAAAAAGACAGTTAGCTAAATTCGCCAGGCCCTCCACCAATTTTGTGACGTCAGTTAGGTTCTGGCGGGCCGGCAGCTGTTTTTTCAAACAACTGAGATTTCCGTTCGAGTTTTCTACTCTTAGGAAGAATTAAATATTCTTTCGGTGCTCCTAGTCTGGTTCTCCAGCCCCAAATAACAGGAAGCGGGCAAGCAAAGAGAAAATTGCAGACCCATGCAAGTTCCCCATTGAGTGGTTCTCAGTGAGAGCTTTCCGAACAGGTGCAACATGAGGAGTATCTATTTCCATCATGTTCCTTTAGACTTGCAGTGGTGTCAAGGCATGCCATCAAACGCCCGGTTTCATCTTTCTGATCATCGTTAAGAAGAGATTTCGATTTCATTTTACAGATAACATAAATGAACCAAAATCAAGCCTAGGTAGTAGGGTGTATCGAAAAAACGCTTGTTTCGAGTTTCGAAACGGACTAGGGTGGAAATGGTTGCATTAGACCTGAAAACAAAGTAGTTGCAAGGAAGAAATTTTCAACTCACAGTTTCATCTTGAGCAAACCTGCAAGATCATGCTTAGTTTCAGATATTCCTGTTTCTCTTGAATAAGTCGTTGGAAAAGTATTGATAAGTAATGATATTAGATTATGCTTGCTTCTAACATAAAATTCCATCATACAGAGTGTGTCAGTCAAGCAGGAAGTGTATCAGGGCATCGGGATTCGAATAGACATTTCAAAACGATGCTAGGCCGATTTCACTTCTCCTAATCGAAAATAGCTCTTTCCAGTGCTAGCTGGGGGCCAATTAATCTCATGACTGCAAGTTATTGTACTTTGGGAGACTTCAAATTAATTTTGCTCACAACCTGACATCACTCCGCATCATCTGTTATTTATTTGGAGGGATTCAGCTGAATACGCCTGTATTGGAAAAATTTGGTATTTTGATATCATTTTTGCTCAAGCTGAAAATTTGGGCTAACATTTTTTTCCTTGAAATTCCATTTTTTTCCTTTTTCCACTTTGTTTACACCCAACCATTTACACCCTAGTCGATTTCGAAACTCGACACAAGCGTTTTTTCGATACACCCTACTAGGTAGGTACTACTTTGGATGGGTAAACTAATTAACTACCCGTTCGCAATGTCGGAGTTAAAATTGTCTGAAACCTGCGAATTACTATCAGAACTGGCGGATTTTACTGAGTCGGTCGAAATGAGTGGGGTCGTGAAATACACGAGTAACAACGTTGGCCGGTCATCGTGTGACGCGGGTCGTGAGATGAGGTCACCCTCGTTTCCTTGCTCCAGACGAGCCGGTGGCGATTGATGCTGATACCAGCAACAAAGACTGATAGTATTAGTTGCAATTACGAAGGCTTATTATCGAGATCAAAGGGACTCCTACGGATGATTAATCGGGGGTATTAACTCTCAACCACCTCCTAGAACTGATTAAGCCCGCATACCGCCGAGCAACGGATGGCAGGGCAGTTACTCTCTCACAGCTACCAACAATGTCAACGAAGGACAAAGTTTTCACCCAGTAAAATTACGAAAAATGATGGCATAATCATTTTTAAAAGAGCTATTGATTTGTTCAAAATTGATTCAAATTATACGTTTTAAAAATATTATGCAAAATAAAAAGGTGGGAAATACAGCCGCTAAGTCATCAGTCAACGGGGATTTTGATTGGTCCTCGAATAGCCAAACTCATCATCATTTGTTCACTGCTTCTTCCACAGAGGGTCGATATGAGATTTTTCTTGTCATGAAGGATTCTTATAAGAAATTTTGCGTTGGTTCCAAATATACCTTATGTTCCTGTTTGTAAAATAGCTAATTAGCTGTGAAATCATCAAAAACACATTGAAAATTCACGTTTTTGACCTTATAAACCGCCCGAAATTGTTTTTCTTGTTTTCTTGTTGAAGACCTGAGAATTCTTCGTTGAAACTGACAATGCCAGCTCGCCAACACAGTAGCCATAATTTTGGGGATTTTTCAAAGTTGTTCGTTTCCCTGACTTTTAACAATGGACATGAAAAACAGACAACTTTACTACAAAATCACCAAAAATCATGGCTTCTTTGTTGGGGAGCTGGCGTCGGTCTTGTTCGACGAAGAATTCTCTGGTCTTCAACATTTTTTTTTATACTAAAACAATTTTGGGCTGTTCCAATGGTCAAAAACGTGTATTTTCCGGGGTTTAAAAAAAACAGGTTTTTTTTTTTTTTTTAGCGATTTTAGGTATACTATACCTGTTCGGAATCAGCGCTAATCGTTCATAACATCGTCGTGTCCAGAAAAAAACCATTTCACCTGGCGTTCCTAGATAAACCTGGATTTAGTCATGAGATCCGGAAGGGGTAGGCATGATCATGATACCTAGAAACTGAGGTCATGACACAGGCAGTTGATGCTGTATCGCTTTTATCATGAAAACGGGGTTTTGATGCGGTCCGGAGCCCCACCAACACACACACAATGACACAAGGCTTCGTCATTCCATATCCACCGACTCATCGACTTCCTCCTTCTGTCGTCCAGACCTCCATAGAGACATCTAGACCTCCCCCAGACCCTCGTTAATGACCTCGTTACGGACCTCAATTAAACAGTATTTCAAATTTCCCTTTCGCACAATCAGCTTTCATTTATCGTGTCGCTATAAATACACCAACCACCTACTGCATTCATCCTCCAACCCCCTTCAGGCTCCCCATCGTCACCAATCCTGCTAGGCGTTTCTGTCATGATTCATTGCCCATTACTTGGCCTTTGTCTCTTCTCAATTTTAATGGTGTCCTATAATTTTATACAGGATGGTCCAACTGGTGTTATTTAAACTGACATAATTCCAAATAGCAGTATCCACCAAGCGATAACCACCAAACCGGACTTGTGACCGGTTCCTTCTAGATTTACCTTTGTAACCTATAAAAAGGCAGAGGGTTACGGGTTACAGCCGCACTCTCCTCATCTGAATCGACATGTCTGTTCCAACAAACCTTCGGCCTCATTTTTTATTGTTTCCCATTGATAACCCATCTGCATAGATCATAGTTCTTCTGTTCGATTACAGCCATTTCGGTTTAGGTGATCTGTGAGCTAAATTTTCGACCCATTTCATCTTTTGTGGGCCCAATTCTATACTAATTGATCTGGGGCCATACGTTCAGTTTTTTGTAGCTACTACGAATAATATTATTCCTCCAGAAATTAAGGCAATACGATAACATTGTTGAACCGTCTGTGAAAAGAACTATCTTAAAAATATTGAATATGAATAAAACTCAAGATTTTTGTCGTATGAGTGACCCTTTTCAATTTTTAATAATATTAATGTCATAAATCGTTATCTCATACAGTTACATCCCCTCACATTTAGGTAACTATCCAAAATGTTTTCCTTCAAAATAAAATTTCCTCTCCTAAAACGATGGTTTCTTTAAACTTTAAATTTGGGTAATTCATATTTATATTTGGGGGGGGGGGGGGGGGGGGGGGGGCTCCGCCCTAATGGTTATCTACCATACATTTGAGATTTCTGTCAAATTCTCCGCGACTGACATTGATTGCCCCTAACATACTCGTACTTACTTATGACTCTCCGTATTGCTCCCCCAACATACCTCTGCCCATTTTGTTCTGGTACAGGACCACCCACTTGAACTTTATTCAATTTTTATCCCGGAAGAATATAATTGTAGGTGAAAGTGGAACACTACGATCCGAATCGCGTGATTCAGAGTCCAGCGTGTCATTCATGGCTGATGAATGAAGTCGCTACCTTGTTCACATTGTGGCCTTCCACGCTAATGGTGGGGTAGGTGTTGAACGAGGTAATTACGCTTTCACCTCAATATCGATTCCAAGGACATTACTTTCAATCGCCGGATTTTAGATATTACACAAGCTGTTAACTCGTACGTTTCAAATGCAACAAGAGATCTTTTCGTGTTTTGTGGGGTTCTCTAGGAAATTGGAAATTCAACTACTTAGGACTTACTTAGTTAGGGCATTAGTATTCATGCTCCAACTCATGACGACCTACCTACTTGCGATGTGTTTGAAATGAAAATTCACTTTTCAGTTTGGAAATTTGTGATAGTGGTTTGTCAAGTTAGAGAGGGGGTGAAATCTGATGGTAGGTACATCATAATTTCCCCCTCCTCCTTGCTGCAAGAAAGGTAGTGACGGTAGGTACGTCGTATGACAACCCAGTCTAGCCTTTGTGTAATAATTGGCCAGATGAGGTGACAACTCTTGTTTGGACTCACCATCCCAGGAGCAGCCGTAAAAAGAACATAGCGGGAACCCCCACCCAGGCGCTACCTGTGGAGAGCTCGACGTACCGTCACAGGTTTAGGCGAGTGAGTAGCTGAGTACTGAAGTAGTCCTGGAAACCTTGAAGGGTATACTTGAAATCTGAACATAATTTATAATGTTAGTTGATTAAGTTTTGTCGTTTATTGTTAACAACGTAAAAAACTAATAGTCATTTTTTTTCTTGTTTTGTTTCAGCTTGGTGGCAGCGTAAATAATAATGGTAGTATAGGGCCTGGTGGGGGCGAGAGGGTTGGGAGCGGCTCTTGGAGTCCGGGCCCCCAAGCACCGCAAAACCAAGGGGGGCCAGGGCCCGGACCCCACCCGCAGGAGCCCCCGTCTCCCCAACCTTCTCCCAGTCAACAACAACAACAGCAGCAGCAGCAGCAACAACAACAGCAGCAGCAACAACACCAGCAGCAGCAGCAGCAACAACAACAACAGCAGCAGCAACAACAACAACAGCGGGAACAGCAACAACAACAGCAGCGGGAGCAGCACCAGCAGCAACAACAACAACAACAGAGGGAGCAGCACCAGCAACAACAACAGCGGGAGCAGCAGCAACAACAAATTCAACAACAGCAGCAACAACAACAACCTTCTCAACCTCAGCCACCTCCTCAGCAGCATCAGGTAACTACTATGAACTTTATGAATGCATTATACCAGAGGCCTCTTAGAGATCTAGTTCGATGGCTGTCGGTTGAAATGAAGAACGAATGCCATATTTTGTGCATTCCTAATTAGCAGTCCTACGGAAACTGAAGATACGTATAAGCACCACTGCAACTCTGTTGATCAGGGTGGAGGCCCCGTTTTATCAGTGGATGTATTGAAAATGAGACATTTGTTTCGGAACAAAAATTAGCTTTAACGTTCATCGAGCTGATACGATTTCCTTTAAGTACATTTCGTTTGGCCACAGTGTTTGCTTAGTGCCACAATGGGGCCATTTACGGCACCAACATTTAAAATCCTCACCGTTGTCATTACATTCCCTAATTTGTAGTGATTATTCTTCTTAAAATAGTTGGGATGCGGCCATCAGGTGTGATGAAAGCGAATCTTCAGTTCATCCTTCCGGTTTTAATACCTACATCTACGTTTCGGACATATTAAAACCGGAAGGATGAACTAAAGATTCGCTTCCTTTACACCTGATGGCCGCATCCCAACTATTTTAAGAATAATAAACACTGTAACGGCCAACTAATCTGTAAGAGTGAAATAATTTGTAGTGTTAGTCACACAAAAAGTGCCGTTAATGGCTTTGGGTGTTAATGGTTTATTCAAGAAACGCATTTTTTAGGGTGTAACAAGTCACATCCTCGGCAACATACATCAATTTGTATAACATCCATATCCGAGAAACGAGAGAAGAAGTGATGTGTGATTTTCATCTTTAATAATTTTTTAAACATGAGATTTTCAAACCGGTTGACGATAAAATATTATTTGAATATACCATTTTGAAGGTAATTTAATATTTTACAACTTTGTCTCTTAGCGTTTCACTATGAAACTAAAAACGCGGATATCTAAACTAAAACTTAATTTGAACGCAGATTATATCGAAATCTATTGGATATAGAGGAAAACTGCGTTACCTCATCTTGAAGGTAATGTGATTCTCTTTGATTTGATATGGTTACTTTTGAAGTTGCGACCATTAGCAGCCGTGCTATGAGCCAAAAGTTCAGGGGTAAATTCAAATTTAAGGATAACATTGGAAAGGGCGTTAAATTTCCTATCAGCTGTATACTATTTAACTTATATTTCTAAGTTGTTGTAGATGTCAAAACGGGACCTGTAGTGTAATTTCCTTCAAATCGGAGAATCTTCCTTTTTTTTTTTTTTTTTTTTTTCAAACGGCTGTAAGTCCGAAAAATTCCCAAAATGTGGGGGTGTCAATATCAGGAAAAACAAATGTCAAAGACAAAAATGTCTGAGACAAAAAAAATTTAATTATGATAAAAAAAGAGAATATTTTCACCCTTGAAAAGAATATATATTGGCATAGAAAGAATATATTGGCCTTAAAAAACCCATAAATGAATGCATAAACGGGCTAAATCGATCTCGTCTCTACTTATAAGCCATACCTATCAATTTCTGAATGGAGGTAGATAATCAAATATTCTAACTACAACTTAAATTTAGATTATATACTAGACTTCATTATTGTTTCTTTTGAGTCACTATCTTTCAGAAAAAAAAAATTGATGATAATTCCCCATTCTTTATATACCATGGAAATGATGTTGTGGAAATTGAAATGAAACTGACAACCCACATTTGTACGCATTGTTTGTACTAAATTGATAATGTGTTAATATTATTCTGAGGAATTTGTTGTATTTTTCCAGCAGCTCCCGCCTCAACAGGGAGGTGGCTCGTCGACACCGCGGGCTTCGGAACAGTCCCCAACGAGGCACACACCTGACCAAGGGGTGAGTCCTAGCGATACACCTTCCCATTATTATAAATTCATTAGGGAAACGTAACCTGCCCTATACAACCTCCCTCTTCCGAGTTGCTCTCTATTCCCCTACTTGTTGATTGACTCGTTCATTATGAATGATCAACGTTTAGAAAACCCAACGACCAGGAAAATTATTTATTGCCTCGCTTGATTATTGGTATTCCGAATGAGGTACTCCAATGCTCCTACGCTCCAATGTTCTACGATTGATGTGCCAATCCATTTCCTAAATAAATAATTATACAGGGTGTCTCACTTATGCTCCGAAAAACTTCTTCCACATGTTCTACAAGTAATTTCCAACAGAAAAATGTCCCTTACAGTTTTTTTAAACCACTAAAAACCTGAGTTTTTCACTCTTAAGATTTTAGCGAATTTTCGAAGAAAATGACGCTATTGCAATGGCTTCAAAATTTTTGTAATGCAAATTTTTGAGAATTTTCTTCAAGGAAAGGAAGGATTCTGCGGATGTTTCAGACCATTCTAAAACGATTTCTGAAATTTAACATTTTTTCATATGTATGTATATATTTATTTATATATTTATCAGGGTTGCTACGGGTCTGGAAAACCTGGAAAAGTCAGGGGAAAATAAATTGGTCAGGGAAAACCTGGGAAAGTCAGGGGAAAATTGAAAATCTTCTGGAATTTTACGCAAAATACAAGTATTTAGTTCTTGGTGAGACGAATGCTTCGAATACAAGGTTTCTAAATTTTAATAAATGCGTTTCAACATTTTACGTTCTTTTTATTTACACTACTAAATTGATCATCTGCATTAATTTCTGTAATGTAAAGTTACAAGTCTGTTTCAGGCATTTATCAATACAAAATCAAATTGCATACTCACTACAGACGACATCTAAAAAATCAAAGAAAATTCTAAAATGCCAATATAAACTAGAGGAGAGATGAGTTCGTTGGCCAGAAATTTTGGAGTACTTCAAAGGTTCAAATTGTGAAAATTAGTGCCAAAAAACGTATTTTTTGAGGTTTTGGTGTAATTAACCATCTTGAAGGAACCATCTTTATTTGCAAACAGGGCAAACTTTCCTATAAGGATCACCCACAAAATCGTTCAAAATAATTCTTTGAAGATTCGCTCATTAACTCATGCTGCATGAATTTATCTTTTTACGTTTCAAAGCGTTCTGAACAATTTTGGTTCCGTGTCGGTCTGTGGTCAATTCCTTGTCCCAAGCTGAACCATTATGAAGTTATGGTCCGATTTTGATGGAATTTTCATAGATTGTGCGGGTTAGCCCCATGACGGTCTCCTATTGATTCCGTGTCGTCGGACCACTAGTAGCGTGTACGCCTGCGCAAACGTGAAATTCCTGAAACTGCTATTCCTCAGTTCCTAATGGGCTGATTTCTCTCAAATTCGGAGTACAGTTAGGGGCTGACTCCAAGACTCATTAATTTTGTAACGACTGGACCAGTAACAGCTACTGCGCATGCGCACACTTTAGATGTGTTTTCATAGCCATAACTCCAGAAGTACTCCACCAATTTCGGTGAAAGTTTCAGGGATCGTACGGCCTTTGTTTGGGGGAGGGGGTTTTGAAACGCATAGGAAAAGGTCAGGGAAAAATCACTTTTGCGGTCTGGAAAATCTGGAAAAGTCAGGGATTTTTGGGATTTTGATTCCGTAGCAACCCTGTTTATATTAGTCACTCCAGACGATATCTGCCCGAGGAATCGAGATAAAAAATCAAAACAATTTTAAAAATGTCAATAATATCAAAAAAAAGGATGAGTTCGTTGGCCAGAATTTTTGGAGTACTCCAAGGGATCAAATTTTGAAAATTTAGAGTCAAAAATCTCTAAAAAACGAGTTATTTGAGGTTTTTGATGTGAATTACCATCTTAAACATAGGAACATATGAAGCGTTTGGTATCAAAACCGGATAACTACACCAAACCAAATTTCACAGGAGAGGCAAAAGTTCATTTCGGGCCAAGTTAAGTTCTTTAACCAACACAACAGTTTGCCCCACTGTTTCTCATGGTTTTAGTCCAGTTTTGAACCCGGTATTTTGGGAGAATAAAATTCTTTGGTCAAACTTGTTAAAAATGTGAGAAAACCAATTTTCGACATTTTGGAGTTATCCGGTTTTGATACCAAACGCCTCATATATGCTATATTCGGAATCAGCGTGAAATTTCCTATAAGAATTACCCACCAAATCCGTTAAAATTATTCTTTGAAAATTCGCTCACCATCTCATGCTGCATGAACGGAAGTTTTTCCTTTTTTCGACCTTTGGTCACTGAAAAGTCCATACTCCGTCAATATGGAGAGTGAAACCAAATCTGAGTACATCGTTGGAAAGAGCGTTAAATTTCCCTTTTTTTAAGGGAACTTATGGGTAAAAAAATGAGCCCGAAAAGTTAATTTCGTCAAATCTTGAAAACTGTATGTTTTTCGAACGCTCATTAGACCCCCATAATTCTAGTGATAAGTTATAGCTTGTAAGCCTAAAAAATGCGCAAAAGCTTCAGCTTTCCAACGGTATAGTCAGTTTTTATTTTTTAGAAGAAACGTTTTTGAAAAAATCGAGTTTTTATACGGAAAAAAAAAGTGTGACTTACAAGGAAATCTAGTGTTTTAGGGTGTTGACGACCTGACCATGACTTGAGGAGTTAACCGATACCGTTTTCCTGGTAATTTTTCACGCTGAATCGAATATTGACACTCCCGATTCATTTTGACTTATAAAAAATAATGAATTTTTGGACATACCAGCATATCAAAACCATATTTTGTTGAGCTAGTGAACAATTGAGGTTAATCAGAGCAATAATTATTTGGAAAAATTCAATCAACACACAAACATTTACTATATTATGAGTTGGATGTGCTAGTATGTCCAAAAATTGATTTTTTGATAATAGTGAATTTTTGGACATGGTGCACTTGGACATAAAATTCACTCCGATTCTTTTTATTCATAAAAACGTACCAACTAAACCAAGCCTTATTCCACGAAACTATCCGGTTCATTTGAAGCTCTTTTATTCCTCTATCGGGGCCTGCGATGCATAATGATGCAGGTTGTGCTGTGGAATGAATGAATGAAGAAGAATAATACTGCACTGATGTTATTATCACCTGATCTTATCTAATTTTTGAGTATCCATGTATATAATGCACCTTGAGTATCCATTTTGGAGTTCTCCTACAGCAGTTCTAGAGCCGGATTCATAATATTTTTCATGCGCTTAGGAGCACCCACAATGAATTTTCGTTACATCATTTTATTCGTTTAAGTTGTCTTGCATTTTTTTAAGGCAATAAAAAATTTTTTGATATTTTTTTCATTTTCTATCTACCCTTAAGAGAGATACCTTGATATTTTCAGATTAGGAAATCATTCCTGCAAGGACCAGTAAGATTTGTTTTGATGTCTCTATTGAAGACAGTTAAATCAGTTGTACAAACAAGGTCGGGCGAGTTGAGTGGGGCTCTCTGATGTTTACACTTAGTTTGCCAGGTTGAGTGGTAGTTGGAAAAGGACGAGCGAGCAGATCTAGGCAATTGTATAGTCGACGATAAAAGGGACTCACTTAATTAAACGATAAGGGCTGTGGGGAGGGGGTGGGACGGAGAGAGTTACGGTGAGGGGAGAGAGTTATGGAGGTTTGGACGGTATAGGACGAGGGAGGGTTATTGTGATGCAGAGAGAAGGTATCTCTTTTGACGAGCGATATGAGAATGGATTAATTAGTGCTTCACAGGGGCAGAAAGGCGGAGATGGATGATCGTGGGGGGGGGGGGGGGGGGGGG
>JAEMON010000004.1:24368034-24385083 GCA_030264115.1 Lygus lineolaris
TGGCTCCAGGACTATTCGGTCAAGTGGTTGTTCGTCGAGTGACTCACCATTCACGACTAGCCGCGTCCAGGACTGGCCACTGATGGGGAGATTCCTTAGTTCCGGTTGTTATTGTGATTTAGCTGGGAATGATCTTTTTTTACCCTATGCCGAGTTGTCCACACGACTTTTTGCAATCCAATATAATTTCTCGTCAACATTAAAATTTTGTCTGATGTCGTCACGATCGAAAAGATGTTTGGGCGTCACGGCTGTGTTTGTGCTGCTATGAAAACCGAAGGAGTCGTCTCTCAAGTAGATCCTATGCAAGTGGGGGTTTGGATAGTCATGTTAGGTAATGGCTCTAAAAGCAGCTACCGATTCGTAGCGAGAAAGATCCAGTGGAAGGCGGTCATTTGTGTTGACCCACTGTTTCCCCTCTTGTCATGTGTCTTTGCCCTTTGGTGTTCTTGAAGTTCCTGGTTGATGGACGACTTTTTGAGGCTCCTGGCTGCGGGAAAATTGGTTGGGATTTCCATCTGTGGGAGTCTTCCTTGGCTAGGGCGTCGGCCCGATCATTTCCCCAGATGTCTACATGCAAAGAGATCCACAATGCCACAGTAACTCCACTGTCTAAGATGTTCAATGGGTTGTCTCCCTTCACGCACGTTACGAGTCTGTGTGACCAGTGGTGCACGGGCTAGCAATCGAAGCTTGCTAATAACTTAGTACGAGTATTATGCATTTTCCACTTTGGGAGCATTTTAAGGACCAGTAGCAGTGCTCGGATCTCTCCTTCAAGATTGCTTGTTAGCCTTCCAACTGGTGCATCAATGGATCTTTGTGCCTTGCTCCAGTGACTTGGAATGAGTGGAATAATCCCTTGCGTCGGTCGCCTAGAATCGACTAAGATGAGGTATTCCATTGTGCCTAAAAATGAGATGATTTTTTGCAATATCAGTTGTATAGCTTCCACTCTATCTGTAACATGGACCTTACAATTAAATGGTGCAACTATTCGATATAGATAGGTAACTCAAAGCTGCCCTCGCAATTTGAGCGTAATTCAAGCTTGCCCGAGCGCACATGCTACTAATCAGTAATGTAACCCGACGGCGATGGAATTCATAGAGGTCCGTCTCGGGGCTAACCCGCACAATCCCCTAAAGTGCCATGAAAATCGTACCATTATTTTGTGTAGGTTTGTCCGGGACAAGAAATTGACCATAGACAGACCGACAGAACCACCACTGACCAGGGAACCAAAATTGTTCTTAACCCTAGACGGGTACTCCTACGTCGATTCGACGTGTGTCCAATTTTATTTTCATGTGGTGACCGCTAGGAGCGCAAACTCTAGGAGTGCCTCCCCTCAGTCATAGTGAACAGAAAAAATTGAAGTTTTTTGAAATTACGGGTATTTATGTTCCATAAATCTTGAAGGTAAAGTCCAAAAAAGGAGCTACGAATGCTGTGGAAAAATGATTACTTACCTGAAGATTGTTGCCCATAAGTATTCTATGAGTAGGAAAATTATACATTTGTTATTGAGAACCTTGTTATTTGAAATTTTCCTATTTATAGAGATGGAAACGGCAATTAAAGACAATTTTTCAGAGGGGTTTGTCGAATCGACGTGTGGGCACCTTTAAGCAGTAGTAACTGGAGGGTTACCCTTCTAAGGTTAATTTTCGTCCAAAGAAGAGATAAATTTCGGATTTGAAAATAAAGGTTTATTATTGTTTTTGTGGCGATTTTGTGGTGGCTTTTAATTATAGCCCTCGATTAAGGTTATGACTTGTGGCTTTTTAAGCCATGTACGTCGAACCGACGTGTGGGTGGCTTTTTGCAGCAGGTACTACAGAGTGGCCTTCTAGGGTTGCTCTAAAACTCAAAAACCTGGTAAAAATTACAATTTTTGGTGGATCTGTTTTTTTAATTTATTTCACGGCGTTTTTACGGGGAACTTTCTTACGGCTTTCTTTTCAAGTCTTGGGAAACGGGGAAAAGGCAGAGAAAAAAATTAATATAATAAACTGGATGAGTTTGACCATTACACTCGTAATAAGTCGTAATGTTATGAATAGAGAGACTAGAATACCCAGGGAGTTTCCCCTATTATACATTGTCTAAGTGTCGATATATGTATATATCCTCACTATTCTATAACCCAGAATATATCTATTCTCGGTATCTCATTATCTCCTTCAAGACGCGCGGACCTGGTCGAGTTCTCACCAGGAAAAAAGTGATTCACGGTCGAATTGTCGGGACATACGCGATTATTTACCAGGGAAGGGTCAACGACCTCGTTTCCGATTCTTCCCCCTGAGGCGCTGCATTCTATTATCGGTGGAGGTACGTCCTGTCCTTGTTCAGAGGGGGAGCCTGTTACGTGAAATGTGTTGTTAATCGGGAGAGAGCGACCTTGCCGAGAGCTGAGGTCTTTTGTGAACTGTCCATTTAAATGAGCAGAACTGGGAAAGGTGAAGCGGAGGTGTTGAGGTAGGATAAGTGAGGGTGTGTCACTAAAGTGCTTTTGTGCGTAGTTCCCAGGACGAGTGGGCTTAGACGAAGAGGCACAAGATCTATTACCACGTTGAAACTGTGTTAGTTAAATGGAATTGCTGACATTTTTCATGTTATACGGTGTTCGAAGAGATATTACGTTGAGTTGAATGACAAGGTTAGCTTTTTCTTAGATTGGTAATTTATTCGAATAAAGCTCCGAGGGGTCAAGTTAGGTTTATCGTTTTCCAACAAATATTACCTTTAGATTAACACAGTTTTTTATTTACTAAAATTTTTCCTTTTATTACTGTCAAGTGTGTGTCAGCTTGTTTGGAAAAAGACCAAGGTTATAGAATATAGTAGAATTTTAGTAAAATCCTGTTCTTTTACCTAGAGTTGACGGTCCTTTGCGACTGACTGACCGTTAAATACGTCTGTCACTATAGATAGGTTTCCTATTATTCTTGTTTCAATAGCAAGTAGACTCTTCTTTAAAACTATCCGTGCACGGAAAATCGGCTAGTCTTCTGCATGTTAGTGATATTGGGACACTCCTCAATCCTACCGGAGAGGTACTTCACGTGCTGATTCTTATCTCTGGCAGGTGAGTCATAGTGTGCTACATCAGTCTTCACCACACCTCAGGGTCTAAACATTCGTGTCCCAAATTGCGGAATCACTATGGGATGGTGGAACTGACGTTATTTGGTCTGCCCTAAGTTCCAATTAGCAGTGATTTGGGGGTTTGTGGGTTATTTATTTACTGAGCTGGTCCGATGGGCAGAACAACCACACGATATCCACACTCTTCCGGACTTGTGACTCGGCTCCTTCTTGATTAACTTGATTTGACCTATGATCAAGAAGGCCAAGGGTTACAACATTGCACTCTCCTACATGACCCCCAAATAAATTGCAGAATATTTTGGGTCTGTTAAGGATCGGGAATATTTCCAAACTAAGCAGCTGATAAAATATACCTCAACTGTGGTCTTCCTAGAAAATGCACATGCGAAATATACGACTGCCATAGGATGTGCCGCATAGCGGATATGTATTTGAATGGGTAGAATTGGAACGTATACAAGACTTAGAAAATACAATAAAAATTATGATCAGCATTTTATGTCTTTTGTCAGTTTCTTGGTTGTGATAGAGCTTAAAATTAAACTGTCACTACCATGTGTCCTATGTTGGGCTGATAAAAGCCATGGTTCATTCATGTTGGGGTGATCCGTATTTTCCAAGGTAGAGATATTGAATTTGAGAAAGTAAAGTGTTAGATACCGAAAAAAGTGTTGTTTTTTGCTCCGTCGAAGATTGTGAAATTGAAGTGTAAAAACTGTTTCAACTTGTAAGTTTTTTGGTTCATTCAGTTCCGTAGAGGCTGGTTACTCGTTATTGTTAGTAGACCCGACAGGATTCCTCGTTTTATTCGTAATTTTGTTCATTCTTTAAATTCGTTCAAAATCTTTTGAAATGTGAATTGTAGTGTTGTGCACGTTACCAAGTAGGTAGTTGCTTGGGAATGTCCCAACCATCACAAGGAAACCATTCCCGAAGATCCCAAAGCAATGATCTAAGACCAATGAGTGATCCGTCACAAGACAGGGTTACTTGACCTCATTGCGCCCTTCAATTTACAAGACGGGGGTTAACACGACACACCAACGCCAGCCACAGAGACATTGTACAGGCCTCACAAGGAAGCAATTCACAGCCAGTAAATGGGAGGAGGTCACTGTCTGCACAATTGGACAACTCACCTCCCGAACCTGGCAATGCACAACCTCTAGTCCAAGCTGATGGAGAAAGTACCCAATACCTAGCCAATCCCAACCAATCAAGAGCTCAACCACAAGGTGACAATGGATCTTTCTCACACCTTTTTGAACAAGGCTTTGGAGCTCCTTTGATAATACGGACTGAGAGGGAGATCTCGAGGACGTTTGGGTTAAGTGTTGGCGCCGCTCAGTGAAGCTCAAGGGAAAACAGTACGCCGTCCCCTCAGGCCCGATAGGACGACAATTCACGTCTCTCTTGGCCAATGAAATTCAGGCAGTAGCAGATGGAGGTCAAAGCTCTGAAAGGATCTTCGTTTTGTCCGCCACTGGCCTTCAGAGGGTGGAGAAGGTGAATGCTGGAAGTGATGTCAAGAGGCTATTGGCAAGAAGAATGAACCTATAGAGAGACGGGAAATTTGAGGAGCTGGTCAGAGAGGCCGAAAGATGTGATCGGCAACTTGGCCCAACCCCAAGAGTGAATACAGAGGACCACAGAGTCAGAATATTCACGAGGCTGGTCTCAAGAGGTAAACTCCGGGAAGCCACAAGGTGGATAACAGACAGGGACACTAGGGGAGGGGCATGCACTGCAACCAAATACCCTGCTGACTGATGGACGTACAGTACTCGAAGAACTGGAATCGAAGCATCCAAATCGGATGATACCAGCTCCCAAATCATTCTTGAATGTCAATGAGATGCCTACATTGGAAGACATAGACGTTTCAGCCGACCACATTGCCAAAGTAGCACATTACCTGAGAGGAAGCCCAAGTGCCCAAGGCCCAAGTGGCACAGATTTAGATGCCTGGAGGGACATGCTCTTGCGATTTGGGTCTCACAGCCACCAACTACGGGAAGCTATAGCATCTCTGGTGAGGAGCCTTTCCAATGGAATCATGGAGTGGGACAAGATAGTGGCTCTATTAGCACGAAGAGGCGTTGCCCTAGATAAGAACCCAGGAGTGCGACCAATTGGGGTAGGAGAGGTTCTCCATCGGATTTGTGCAAAAACGATGGTACTTATCACAGGAGTCGACCTGAAAGAGCAATGAGGAGCAGATCAGCTATGTGCAGGTGCAAAAGCCGGAGTTGAAAGTGCAATTCATGGCATGACCAGAAAATATGAAGAAAACGAGACTGAAGGTATGTTATTGATTGATGCCACTAACGTTCTTAATTCACTGAGTAGGCCATTAGCTCTTTGGAATGCACGGGTTCTTTGGCCACGATGTGCAAGGTTCCTGTTTAACTCTTATAGGGGGTACCCCACAATTGTCTTTAGGCAAAATTCGGAGACGATATTGAGTCGGGAAGGAACAACGCAGGGAGATCCTTTGGGGATGTTAATGTACGCCATAGGGACACTTCCACTAATACGTCACCTGAAAGCAGAAGGGTTCATGCAGAATTGGTATGCTGATGACTCAGGCTGCATTGGAAAGCTCAGTGATCTGAAACAGTGGCTCACTCTCCTACAGATCAAGGGCCCAAAGTGGGGATATTTTCCCGAGCCCAGCAAGAGCTATTTGGTAATTAAACCCGGTCTAGAGGTTGAAGCCCGCTCACTGTTCGGAGATACAGAATTGAAAGTTGCATACTCGCAACGATTTCTAGGAGGCATGATCGGCAGTACAGATTCCAGGAATGAATACGTCAAGGAAAAAGTCCAGGGCTGGGTAACCAGTGTTGAGAAGATGGCTGCAGCCGCCAAGAAAAGCCCTCAAGCATGCTATACTGCCTTCACTAAATCGCTCTCCAAAGAGTGGGGTTTTGCACAAAGGGTGATCCGAGGCCAAGATGACGGATATGGACCTCTCCGAGATAGCATGAAGGACTCGTTTATTCCCTCCATTGTTGAGTTCCCAGTCAGTCAAACAGAGGCAGATATCCTGGAACTTCCCATAAAGCTTGGGGGATTGGCTATAGAGGACCCTATCAAGACGGCCAGTCTCAACTACAGGGCTTCGGAAAGGGCAACACATGTCCTGGCTGAAGCTCTCAGATTGGGGACAGGAGTCGACATGAACCTGCACGAGCAACGCATGCGTGAAGTACGAGGAGATGAACAGGTACTCAACAAGGCTGCTGCCAGGGCCAAGTAAGAGAGGCTTCTCCATTCCCTCCGCCCCAAACAGATGAGGACCCTCAAAAGAATTGCCGAGAGTAATTCATCTCAGTGGCTGACGGTAATACCATTGGTAAAAGATGACCTGGACCTCTCACCCATGCAATTCAAAGACGTACTTGCTGTAAGATATGGAAGGGAACCGAAAGGAATGCCAAACCGGTGCGATGGCTGCAGTGAGCCGATGGACCTTTGCCATGCGCTAAACTGCAAGAAAGGAGGCCAGGTCAAACATGGTTACGACCAAATCAGAGACCAGTGCGCACGGATGGCAGGCCTGGCATTCAACTCTGTGAGGGTAGAGCCAGTGATGAAAGAAAACGAGGATGGCACCCCACAGCTGGTGGCGGACCTGAAAATTCATGGTTTGTGGGAGGCTGAAAGGACGGCGTATTTGGATACCCGCGTAATAAACGCTGACGCCTCCTCCTACAGCTCACAAACGTGGGCAACGCCAAGCACCGAAAATATGATGCTGCTGCTGAGGACTTGAGAGGGTCGTTTACACCTTTAGTAGTATCCTGTGAGGTGTCACTACACAAGGAGTACATTCCTTCCTTAACAGAATTGCAACTGCTCTGGCAGACAAATGGTCCAAACCCCTTTCTCAAGTCATTCATTGGGTGCGGGTGAAGACCCAGATGACAGTCATCCGGGCTGTCTCGTTGCGTATACGAGGGTCGCGACGGAAGGTCTGCTGCCTCGTGCTGGAAGACGGAGCCCTGATGCCCCTCAACTGAGAAGCTATTGGTCACAATGTCCCTGGTACATGAATTTCCATACGCATCCGTTGTGAAGCGTTCACTACAAAAAAAAAAAAAAAAATGAATGGAGAATTTCGACAAAAAAAAATTTTTTTGAGATAGAAACTGAACAAAACTGAAACTGGCTTCGTTTCTTGAGGTTGTAAAGTCATGAATAATCTCACTAATCTTCAGTTAAATTGTTATCCGGGGACCAGTTAAGTTTAAACTCCCGTTTGGCTCTAACTGGGGATGAATAAACGCACACATTGAATTAACTGTTGGTTAGGTCCTACTGTAGTTTAAATCTCTCCTAAACTCCTATTATTTGCGATTGATAAACCGGCCTTTAGAAAATGCAATAAAAACGATGATCAGCATTTCTTGTCTTTAGTCAGTTCCTTGGTTGTGATAGAGCTTAAAATTAAACTGTCACTACCATGTGTCCTATGTTGGGCTGATAAAAGCCATGATTCATTCATGTTGGGGTTTCCACAAGGGGTTACTGTATTCAAGAAGGGCGAGGGTGTTTTTTTGTGCAAATCGAGCGAACCCAGTACCACCGCTGCGTGACTGAAACTTTTTTCCCGTAATTACACCGACAGAAAAAAAAAACAAACAGAAGTCCGGTGATACTCCCGTTCTACGTTCCATTTCCTCTGAGCTTTTGTAAAAATAGTGGGGTGGAGCAGGAGTGAAGTGGCAGGAAAGGAAAAGGGCCAGGTGGGGGCATCACAAAGGGCTCTTGTAGGGTCCCCTCGCTGGCTGACAGTGAAGGGTGCATAGGACGAGGTAGAAACCTCTGGGCAGAAAAGCCCTATGCCCTACCATTACTATACCCTAACTCTAACCGGAGGGGCCCTGGGAACCCCAAGGCATCGATTGTGTGGGGTTGGGAGGCCTCTCCCGTACAATAATTCATAGTTCCCTCCTGGGTTCTGCCCTACCCGACCCTTCTGTTCTGCCCTTGGAGCTCCGAGCAAAGCCCTTCGTCCTAGGGGTGGGATTATTATGCCCCCCTACCTCGACTCCTCCTCTGACAATCTCACGTCCGACCATGCGTTCTACTGAAACTGCATGACAAAAGCGGAATAGAAGTGCCTCCCCCCTCGCTCTCTTACCCCATATTTCAAAATGCAAGAATTCTCCCCGGGATTACAGAATGATTCACCATTCAAAGAGCCGTCCTTTGAAGGATGCAAAGAATGGATTTTCGAAGCAAACAGCACGATAGCGCGATGAATAGAGTCTAAAGCAACACCGGGAAAATACAAAACAAAATTCAAATTACTCCTGATCTTTAGCCCTGCTAAGACTCTTGTTTATTCACATTCAGTAATATTGGACTTCCAATTGGGGCTTCAGTTGCTTGGAAATGTAATTTACGAAACCTGATCCGTGTGATCTAGTGTAGATACCTACTTGAAGTGATTTTTTGACTTAGTTTCAGTTAGAGAGGCTGGAAAAACTAGGTTTTCTAGTCCCTATATTTTCAGTACCTTCATAGTAATTATGTACTGTGAATATGCGGGGTAGTCCTGGAGTACCATTCGCTGATGGGCTCCTCCTACTGTGGACAGAAGTTCAGATGGTTCATCTGGAATGCGAACAATCACTGGTTCGGCTCTTGGCGATCCCCTGATTTTGTTCCACCCCTTTTCTCATTTTCTCGCTTCAATAACAACTAAATACCACCATTTATTTTATCAATTATAGAATTTTAATAAAAGTAGCTATATTATGATGTTTTAACACGAGGCACTTGCCCGTTGGGTAATATGCCAATTGGTTTGAAAAGGTTCTAACTGCAGTACCAACGTTGGTTTGACGAGGTTCCATTTGTGAGCTAAATCTTTGTTTCAGGGTTGAAGTCGGTTTGATAACGTTCCTCTTGTAGGCTCATGGTTCCAACTGTTGAATGATCTTAGATCGACAAGGTTCCAACTGCAGGCTTGAACTCGGTTTTACGTGGTTCTGTTTGCAGTCTCGACCTCGGTTTGACACGGTTCTACCTGCAAACTGCACTACAGACTCGAACGTAATTTGACAAGGGTAGTTACTGATAGCCTCTGAAGTCCAGGCTCTACAGAACAATCTTCTCCAGTGTCACTCGTGGTTTAGTAGTGCTGAAAACTGTAGTTTAATTTTGAACTTTACAATGTTGTAACGATAATGTTGGTTGCGAAAAATCCCAGTATTGTCATTTTCCTAGGCGCGTTTGGTCGGATGTTTCGGCCGCAAACTTTGGTAGGGGTCGTTTAAGATGTTGAGCAAGAATGTTCAAATGTTAGGTCACGTGTTCAGTACCAAATATTATTTCTTGTTACCTAACTAAAGTATTTTACTTAGGGAGCCAAGGGGGTGATGTAATTCAGTATTAACCTAGTTTAGTTATTAACCTTTCCTCAGCAAATTTTTTCCCGATTTTGATGCGGCTTATGGCATTCTTTTTGTTATTAAGTTTTCTAGGAGAATAATTTTTATTTTCAGTTTTTCAGGAGAATAATTTTAATTTTGAGTTTTCAGTTTTCTAGGAGGTTTTTCAGGGATTTTGCTAGAGGATTTTTAGAGGGATTTCCAGGAGGATTTTTCAGATTTCAGTTTTTCTAGGATGATTTTAATTTTCAGTTTTCTAGGAGGATAACTTTAATTCTCAGTTTCCGAGGAAGATAATTTTAATTTCGTAATTTTGAATTTTTCACGTCCTTTTTTTAATACAAAATGGCACAAAGGCACCTCACCCCCTAGAGAATTATGAAATATCAAGACCATATCAAAATTTGTTGAAAATTGGCTGAGGAAAATGGGTAAAACTGTGCATCGCTTAAATGGTTGGGAGCGTGTTTTAAACTTATTGGTCCTAAGCAGTAATAATGTAATATTCCCAAGTAATAATAATATGGTTCCTATCAACTCATCAGTAGCAGAGATTTTAGGCGTTTTTAGGGCATTTTGTGCTGACTCCCATGGCCACTTAACATTCCTTTCTATTTAGGCCATTGATGTTCTATGTGGCTGTACTGGTGTCCCTTGAGTAGTTAAGAAGGAGTGGTGTCCGTCCAAACGCGAGCCGCAGCCGCGAGACGCGCCTAGGAATTTCTACCTTTAGAGAGCAACTCCAACAGGCCGAGTTTAACCTTTTGTATGGGGCCACTCCATTATCCTCCTTTACCTAATTCATATTTGCTGAGTGAAGTTGTTTACCCCCTCTCCACTGTATTAACCCCGGACAGCTTCCCCGTCCTTTCCAGACCTCGTCGGCGTCTGTTGCCCCCTTTCAAAGTTGTTCAAAGTTTAGTTGAGCGGTAAAGCGTGGCAGACAAGTCGCCCAGAGCCCAGCTGTTGTGCTCGTTATCTCGTATCGATTACCTCAAGTCTCATAAATTCTTTGAGCTCAGCTGAGTTTGAGGTCAAAGTCCCTCTTGTTGTAATATCCCTCCCCCATCTCGTCGTTCTCTCTCTTTCCTCCCATCGTCTCTCACCCTTTCCACTTCCTTTCGCCTTTTACACGAACATTTTACACGTTCATTCTCAACGCAGCGACCTTGTTTTTCGGATCCTCTTGCAGTGGGTTGAGGTTTTATTCATCGTGATTTCATTCTACTTTGAGAGAGAAACTTCCACTGTGAAATAGTCTCTTACTGTCGCTCCTCTCTAACAATGAGTATTCAAATAATAATAGATACAAAGTTTCCCAAAGAATGAAACATAGGTAGATATTGTTTTTTTTTTTTTTTTGTACTAATGGCTGTTCTGGATCCTGATTGTGGGTGTAATTGTTTTGTCAGTTTGCTAGCTAACATTTTTGGATTCCTCCTTTTGTTCTTAAGTGGGGAAACCTACCCTATCATACGTACGTATTGTTGACTGTCAGTGATTTCTCGTGGTTCATGCTCGCGATGTTTGAATAAATTGGTCCGAATGCGAAGGAACCGTGAAGTCATACTTCATACTGGCCCAACCTGTACACTATCATTCTAATTGGTCTGATAATTCTTCCCTTGAAAGTTTTGTTGGAGAAGAAATTTTCGACTGGCAGACGACATAATTTGTTCTGGATGGTGTAAAATGTAAAAGCGAGTGATAATTATTTTTATTTTTATGACTCAATTTTGACTTCTAGGTATATTTTAAAAAAAACTCGCCGTCACAATGATAATTTTCTTGAGCTTTTGCATTTATAGCTTTGAACGTTGGAGTTATGGGTTATACGTCTAGACATGAGACATTTTGAAATATTAAACTCTTGAAAACTGTCCGAAAAAATTATTATCCCATCTGTTCGGTAATATTTACCACTGATAGGTCCGTCACCAATCACAGCAATACGAGGACCCCAAATACAGCCAATATGCAATTCATGCTATTATTGAAAAATAACCCGATTTTGAAATACTTCCGAAACATCCTATCCGAAAACCTTTTATTGGAACATGTATTAGTGAAGGTTTGCTTGTATAATACAAACTTATTTTTGCACATGATGAAAGTTATTCATCCATTGGTGGTCCTTCAATCATTGTCAAATCACTAAGTATTCATCTCACTAGATGTGAAATTGTGATATTTTCCTTTATCGGTGGTTAGACAGAACTCAATTGTTTTAAATTAATAATCCATACCTAGTTTCATGAATTAATAATACACGGACTGTATTCTGAAGCTGCTTCGAAAATTATTCACTCCCGAATAAGGATAACCTCAGCCAACTTGAGGCTCAAAGTATGACTGTGGTTCAATGGCTGAAGCTCACGGCAAAATCTCGATGTTATACGGAAGGTCGGAATGTGTAGAAGGAAATAGAAGGGAGGTAGTGATCAGCTGATCCCTTCATGACAAGGGTCGTGGGAGGCCATATATATTCTTCTCACCAGCTGTTACGGCCATTGACCCATATATTCAACACTCGCACCGATCCATCACCTGTTCAGTCGTCTCCCCTCTTCCTCTTCTTCCATTCCTCCTCCACATCTTCCTTCTTCTAATCCCGACTTTACTTCCTCGATCGCCTCCCTCAGACTTCCGACCCAGACGTCTGGGGTTCATTTACACTTCATTTTATAACAAAAAGGTTCAAGGTCCCTTTTCCCCTGACCTGTATCGGGTGGAAGCCGGGGCTACCGCGATGTTTTTTGCCTTCTCGTTTCGACTACAATGAGGATATTGTTCAGTGGTAAACGCTGTGAATGAGTGTGTCTTATCTAATAGCCGAATACAAACGTACACATACTGGGCAGGGTGTCCCTAATGTAGAGGGCACATTTTTGTGTGTGAAACTACTCAAAATAGAGTAGAATGCCGAAACAGTGGTCGCATACTTCTTAATAATTAAATACATTTTTGAAGCTTTTCCGCATAAAATGGTGTAGGTACCTACCTAATTTTTCACAAAACATTCATTTGTCTTATAATATAAACAAAGAGAAAAATAATAAATCTTTCGGTATACTGGCACCTTTCACCCATCTTTTGCAAGGCTCTATGTGTTTATCAAATTTCCCCAACTATTATTGTCCAAGAAGATAAGAAGAAATCCAAGATAAGAAGAATGACGGCAAGAAAGATATTTGCCCTTTTGTTGCCCAATTATTCATGTTGCTCAAAAAAAACATACGCACTTACATAAATTTGTCCAGTTGATCAGATGTCGATCAGAACCATTCTAAGGAGGTGTTCCAGAAATTGGGTTTCTGCCGATTGCAGTACTTTCCTTTCACCTTTCAGGTGGGCTGAGGAAAGTAAAAATGGGTTGGAGTTGCTGGTATGTCCAAAAAATTGCACTATTCTTCCTCGAAAAATGGATTTCTTGTTAGTAAAATTGAATGAAGAGTCTCACCATTCAATTCAGCGAGAAAGATTACATAGAAAACTATGCCTAACTCGTCTCGTCATAGTCAGTTCGACAGGACACAGGGAGGTCAGTTCGGGGTTTGATATTAATTTGTAGTCCGGGTCTTTCCTTCTGGAAAGGTCTTTCCGTCTCTCAGACTTGTACTGAAAACAGCGGTATGCGTGATTCTCCAGGTTTTCTTTCTCTGATTCACATCCGGCTGTTTCTGAAGCATATCTGGGACCATTCACACGAAGGCAGGGGACTCCCCCGAACTACGGGTTTTTGACTAAAATCCTCAACTCTACTACAGGTCTAGTCTACTCGAGCCCTCCTAACTTCATGCAGATCATTTTGTAGAAGACGACACCTTGGACACTCTTCATTACAACAATCTTGAAACGAGGAGGACCCAGTGATAAAATCTAAATCTATTTGTAAAATCTAGATCTAAATCTAAAATCTAAATCTGTAAGATGTTTTACAAATTTCCTTATTTTCCAACTTCATGCCGAGTTATAGACCACTTGGAACAGCTTTTTGGCCGTTCATCCTGTAAGTTTTTTCCTGCTCTTTTCAATGGTACCCTTTGAATTCTCCTGTGAGTGCATTTTTAACCAATAACGTTTCAAAGGCATAATGTGCTAAAAGTGACCAAATATCGTAAATTGCTCAAAACTCGAAAATTAATTGTTTTGCGGAAAATTCCCAGGAAAGCTTTCTTGTTCGTGAGGGTCCCAAGAGCCCGAGATATGTGGCCTATGGAGGGTCAGGAAGAGGGACACCCTGTATTGCATTTCCATCCAGTTTCGGTGACTCATTTTGAAAATCCCCGTCGACTCGCAAAAGGCCAATTAGAGGCCGATGGCCCGTGAAAGTGGGTCGCTGCGGTTCTGGTTTCCTCGAAATGTTGCGGACTTGTGTGACGAGCGTGCCTCAATAAATCTACAGCTCCTGGTTTCGTTCACTTTCATTGTCTGAATCACTCGTCTTGTCTCTTTTACGGCCATATCCCTACTTGGTAGAGGCTTCTCCTGTTCGCTCAGTAGTAACAATCGAAATCAAATCCACTTCGAAACATTATGAAATAAGAATCGGGTTTAGAGAATAGTAGGTACATGTTCCACCAACTATAAAGATTGACCCAATTCGAACAACCATCAGAAAGTCCGTCTCTTTCGCCGAGCTTCCATAAAATTTATTTACGTCATCAGCGCTCAGAGACGAGTCACTGTGATTTTCACTCTGAAGTCCAGACAATTCTCGAATTTAAAGACCATCAACAGGAGTTCACGTCCTTTTTATTATTCTTTAAAATTCTACGTCTACCGGAGTGGTTTCCAAAAAAGGTGCAATGTGGTGGGTCGGAAACGAACGGAAAAGGGCGAAAAAAGGAGATGGTTTTTCCTTAAGCTTATTTTCCAGCCGAACTACTCGAATTTTGGGGCTGGCAGTTGAGGTGTAGGGGTTTTAAAGGGTGCTGAATCCGATTTTGAGGCCAAAAATATCAAATTCTGACCCATTTCCATTCTTCCTCCAGCTGTCCGTTGAAGGAAGCCAAAAACTCTCAAATAAATTATATGCAATTAAACTTTGAAATTCATCAAACTAGGATCTTGCGACAATCTGAGAAACAACGTATCTTTATGACATCTTTGATCTTGATTTAATATATCTACAAATTTTAGTTATTACTACTTATGTAATTTATACAAAGCTTTTCCCTCAAACAGTGGGTATCCTTAGGAGTAATCACAACTGAATTATAGGTACAGATGACACATGCTCTCGCTCGGTGGTCCTCTCGTAATCCGACATGATAATTATTGTGTTTTTTCGGTTTCTTGATACGTCCTATTTTACGACAAAGGAGTCACGATTTTGGAATCAGCAAACCCTCGAACTTCGACTTCGAGGCGATCCGGTGGATTCGGATGGAGAAGTCATCATTGAAAAAAAAAAAAAACCTCTCCTTTAGAAAGATTGTAAGCCCAAATTAAACTGATGTACCGAATTTCATCCGATTTTCCGATTCGATCCAAATTTTAAACCGATGTCACCGATTTGGAGTCATTTGAAAACGCCGTTTTTGGGGTGTTCGATTTGACAATGAAAGAGTCCGAATTTCGGAAAATCTCCTCTTAGTGGAATTTTTCGCTCAGCTATAAGTGCTATTATGACCTTTGAATAAAATAGTCCGGTACTTGTTATTGAATAGTTAATTGCAGTATTTTCAAATAAATGCACAGTTGAAGGATTTTCTAAAACTGAAGGTGGTAATTTAAGTCTACTAGGTTTGGCCCATGTTGTTAGACTATTGATACTGTTGAAGTGACGTGCCACTCCGAAGAATATAGTCTATAAGTATGCCCACCAAAATTGGAGGATTTAAAAAAATCTCGATCGCATTCCCAACCTTCACTTACTCGTTTTAATTCGACGATTTCAATAAACGTCGAACAACAACTCGTATAAAAATGATTAGAAATGCGATAAAAGGAGAGAAGAAACAAAAATCACGACGTAAAAAGATCAAACAGTCCATTCATCTCGTATTTACCGTCCCGCCTGCGACTACGACCTTCCTCAATCCTGACTTAATTCCTATAAATAAATTCGATAGTCGCCCACCAGTACAGCGCGAAGCGTGAAACGCTCCATAAAACCCCCTTTCTTGTGTGTATGTGTGATTGTACCAAAAGAAAAGTAGCGAGAAAACACGAAGCGGATATTGAAGTTGAGTGATTAAAAAAAGGGAGTGAAAAAAGATGAAAAGCACCCGTCAGAAATGCCTTTGAAAAAAAAAGACGGTGGTTTTGCTGTTACTTTGTGTGCCGGTGGTAGATGAGTCACCATCACCTTCCCATTATACTGACCTGCCTCTGCCTCCCTCAATCACCTGCCAGACTCCACGTCTATTGTCACTTCGGTTTTCTCCGACAAGTGTCAAGGTCAACGATATCCCAGCAGTCCTTGTTCCTCTTTGCCGCTCGCATTTCTCCAAGTGCCTTTTATCCCGGAATTTGCGAAGTTTTAACGGTGAAGTCAAGATTTTTACTTCCTCCCTACTGAAGTTAGGAAGC
This sequence comes from Lygus lineolaris, assembly GCA_030264115.1. Classification (NCBI taxonomy): domain Eukaryota; kingdom Metazoa; phylum Arthropoda; class Insecta; order Hemiptera; family Miridae; genus Lygus; species Lygus lineolaris. The sequence continues at coordinate 24,384,093 of JAEMON010000004.1, forward strand.
TATGTATTCGTGCAAGAAGAAAAAAAAATGTCCTCCAAAATCGAAATTTCCACTTGCTTTTTACGTTTCAAAGCTTTCTGGACAATTTTGTCTGTATGTCTGTTTGTTGGTCTGTGGTCAATTCCTTGTCCCAGGCAAAATTGTATGAAGTTATGATCCGAATTTGATGGAATTTTCAGGGATTGTGCGGCTTAGGCCCGCGACGGTCCCCTATCATTTTCATCGCCATCAGACCATTAGTAGCGTGAGCTCATGCGCAAACGTTAATTTCGTGAAACTCCGGTATCTCAGTTCCTAATTGACCTATTTTTCTCAAATTTTGAGGGTAGTTGGGGGCTGACTCCAAGGCAATCACCTAATTTCGTCACGATCGGATCAGTAATAGCTACTGCGTAAGCGCAAACTTGAAATTTGTTATTATGTGCGTAGCTCCAGAATTACTCGACCAATTTAGGTGCAGTTCAGAGATCACGCGGGTTAGGCCCTAGAGGGTCCCCTATGAATTTCCTGTAACTACGATTTCTCTGTTCCTAATTGACCTATTTCGCTCAAATTCGGAGGCTATTTGGAGGTTAACAATTACCTTCGAATTTCGACACGATTGTATCAGCAATACCTACTGCGCCTGCGCAATTTTGAAATGTGTTTCATAGCCTTAACTTCGGAACTGCTCAACCAATATCGGTGAAACTTTTCAGGGATTGTACAGGTTAGTCCCTATACAGTCCCCTAATGATTGCATAGCCATCGGACCACTTGTAGCATGTGCGCATGCGCAAACGTGAATTTCTTGAAACTACGATTTCTCAGTTCCTAATGGAGCGATTCCGCTCAAATTCGGAGTGTACTCGAGGGCTGATACCAAGACTTGGAGGAATATTGAAATGGTACCAAATTTATACTGGCTGCCATAGTCGAGCTACGTTCGATAAAGAATAGGAAATGAGTGGTTGATAAAAAAGTTCCATTCATGCAGCATGAGTTGGTGAGC
>JAEMON010000004.1:24401284-24416720 GCA_030264115.1 Lygus lineolaris
ACCCGGCCTTTACTCGGCCGTTCCGGTCGGTCGCCCCAAGAATGCAATACAAGGGGGTTCTCCTCTGAGCTGCACATCAGATCGAGTGCTCTATGAGAGGGCCTAAAGTGCAACGAAGAGAAAGCAGACTCACTTTCGTGTCTGATTTATCAATGCGAGTCATTGTCTTTATGGAGTTGACTTTTAAAGTTGCGCTTCTATTCAGTTTCGATAATTTCGAAGTAGGTTTTATATAAGAAGTAAAAGATGATTTCTATGTGATTTCTAAGTAATTGACGTTACTTCGCAGGTTACAGACACCCAACTACACTAAGTTACACCAATAATTGTTCCTCTAACTTCAGGAAGTACGTAGGCCAGCAACAGGTCACATCAAATTTTGTGGTTCAACAATCGCTAACAGTATTGGTCGGTCACTGAGGTTTTTAGGTTGTTAGGTTGGTACCAAAACAAGTGGCACAATCTCTAGTCCCGGTAGTTGTACGCGATTATGACATTTTTCACGTACTTAATATTGGGGTTTTGTGAGACGAAAATTCGCTGATATCTTCAATTTTTCTTTATTGTACAAAATAAAGAAAATGGTAGTCGTTCCATTTAGAACGACATTGCCATTTATTGACATTTGCAACTGTCAATACAAAAATTACCCTCTCAACATTACCAAATTACCATCTTGCACATCCATATTATCGATAGGGTACCTACTTACCAAGACGAAGTTTCACTGTACAACAAATTGTGATATTCATCACCTATGTGATAGAAAGGTTCTAAGTTTCTACCCATCTGTAGTTTTTCGAGTTGCCAAGTCTCGAGAGAGTTTTGTTAGCCCTCAAACCTGAAATGCCTAACTTTTTCGAGTTAGGTATGTAGTCAAGAGATTTTTGGTTAACAGGTTCCTAAAACCCTGGTCAAATATGAGGGCGTTAAGAAATCTGTTTGAAGCCGTTTTGCCTTTCGATGTAACTTATTGCTTCAACGCACCTGTTATCTCCTATCTCACAATTTTATCGACCCTTATAAAATCAACTGTGACATGTAGGAGTTACGCTAATCAGTGATTATGTACCAGTATTTACAGCTTTTGTCCAGTCTAGGTATTTACTTAACGAAAACTCGAAAGGCCAGAATAATTGAGCTAGTAGTTTGTAAAACATGTACTTCTGAAGAAAACAGTTGCTTCAATCATCAAGAATCAGCTCAAGATTTTGTGTAACAAATCTTGTGTAAAAAATCCCTATTGCGTTCAATTGACCTGTTAGACCGCCGTCTGGTTCGATTTTGAACAAATTTCATCGGATAGAGAAACAACAAAACACACTCGTCCTTTTCCACAAGGAGTTCAGAAGAAGTCTTTCCAAACACGCACTCACGCAACCTTTTCCAGGCTCCGGCTCCTGAAGAATGTCCAAATTAAGTGGACTGCGGCTTCTTAGCCGTTTGGTCCCCACAAAAAGAGTCGCTAATGAGTTTAATAACAAACCAATTACAGTATAATGGACGGTCCGTTACACCGACTCGCACGTGATCACTCTGATATCGTCTGCTCTCATCTCCCGGTCTTAGCTTTTATTTCCTTTTCCTCATGAAATTTTAACGGCGATAATTATAACACTTTGTTTGGCTTCCAACAAAACCCTTGTATTCCTGTGTGATGTGACAGACGATTTCCTCTCGCATTTTTTATTTCAGAGCTCTCTGAACAGTTATTTTGGTTCATTTTATCTGTGGTCAATTCCTTGTCCCAGGAAAACTCACCAAAAATTATGGTTCAATTTTAATGAAATTATCAGAGTTTGTGCGGGTTAGACGGTCCTCAATGAGTTACATCGCCGTCAAAGGGATTCGGGCATGTTTTTCTTCGTAAAAGAGTGTCCATCCAGGTCCATCTATGAATAACATCGCGGGTTCTACAGATCACCGCGGTAGATGTAGCGCACTCGAGACGCAAGTACTATTAAGCATGGACATTCATTCGAGTTTTACCAGTAAGGAATGTAGCGCGAGGCACCAGATATTTTCAGATTAAAAAAAAGATGCCTTTGAACGACCTAATCGATCGATTCCCATCAACTTTTGATATGTAGTGCACTTTATGACCCTCCCGTTGATGCTCTCGTCGTTAACAGCCGAAGAATTGATATAAATTTAGCCGGTGGAGGCATTTAGATAAGGGGAAACGGACGATGAAGGGAGGTTCAATGAACAGGCAATTAGTGGTTACCGTCTCTCCCCTTTGTCGATAAAGTGGGTTTTTGACCTACGCAATGTTTTTGTTGACAGCTGGCGGTGCATAGAAACCCTGCAGGTTAGGGAACGTCCGCTATTGCCCCATTTTATAGGAAGTTATTCCATTTGAGCGATTCCTTCCCATTCAATCCAACGCTTGGTGTAACAGATTCGTGAATCCTCTATTGAAAAACACCTTTTAAATTTTCACTAGATAATGTGATAAAAACAAAGCTTGACTGCTAATCCGCCTTCTGAAATTATTGTGCCTGAGATCCTATTCTAAAATTTAAGAGCTAAGCTTTTTTCTTTCAACAAACAGGAGAGACTCCTATTTGAACTTGCGCTAAATCATTTATTATTATTATTATTATTATTAATATTTTTAATAATATTGCTATTTTTAATATTGTTAATATTTACTTATTATTATTATTTTTTTGTTTTCTTCAATTTTTGGTCTTTTGACTTTTTTTTCATTTTGAGGGTAGACTCGTAAGACACACATTTTCTATGATTTCTTTTTTGACACAACCTTGTACAACAGTGAGGGGCGGGGCCTCTATTGTGAAGGGGCGATATGTGTAGGCACCTGTACTTGAAACTAGAGAAAATATTTATTACTAGCGAACCTCATAAGGAAGATCATTCACACCGAAATCGGACCTTTACACCGATTTTCAATACTTTGTGTACATAGTGTGTACAATAGTGGCGTGTTTACACAGTAGTCTCGAGCTCAGGTATTTGTGCCAGCCAAACCTTCATCCAGCTTATTCACAACACAGCTTTCATAAATGGAATACCTACTTTAAAAAATTCATATAATGTGTTCATAACTTGAGTGAGAAGCATTTTGAGTTTACGTAACATTGTGAGATTCAAGAGTATGGCGTTATTAGAAATGCTGCAGTCTTCAACTGCTGAGGGGATGTGATCTGCAGACTTGTGATCTTCTACGTTTACTAACGTTTTTCCTTCGTAGGAAGATGCGAGCGCAGCTAGCATCCAGGACATTGATGCAGAACCCCCCCCCCCCCCCCTCACCATGAAACCCTTGCATAAAATCATAACTGGTTGGCAGCGTTCTAGCGGAATCCAGACAAACTAAATTTCTATAAACAGCGCGCCGTTCCCTCGTTTATGAGATTGAAATGAAAAGATGAAGACGAGGACGAATCATTCGGAAGTTTCCTTGGCACCTAAAACTTCTTCACTTTCGTTGATGAACTTGACCGCCTCTGACCCACATCAGGCTCGCCCACCCATTGAAAAACCTTCTGCGTCGATGATGAAGAGATAAAATCCCTGGCAACTCCCTTTTTTATTGCCTTGATTAAGTGATTAGGACATCGTGGCTAGGTCATTGCTTCTGAATATAATTTATGTGCCTGCATACTACTTACGCTCCCCTCGTCCACGAATAATAAAAACATTTCTCAAGACTGAATGCTAAAACCATCTGCATTACCTACTTGATAACATAACCATAAACCGTTTATAGCCAACCAAAACTGGGTTTTCCACAGTTTTTTCTTCTCCCGAGGTACCATAGGTAGAGGAAACTTAGCTATCACTTTTGAGAGATGACATTTTTCCCTCCAATTTCAAAATTTCCACCTTTCGAAGAAATTTAGTTCCATGCTGCATACGTATACGCATGTGTGACTACGAAACTTCGCAAAACAATTGACCTCCACAGATGAAATTTCCAATGATTGTGGGGGTTGGGCTTATTTACTGGCTAATTAGAGCCTCTGCTCAAGTACATAGTGAACTTCTGCAAACCGGTTTCTCTCGATCTAATTTCTTGATTCCGCTCAAACCTTGGTTAGTCTCCAAATGATTCCCTATTCATTCTATCATCATCGGATCATCGGTTACCTTGGCGCACAAAAACATCAATATCACGAATAAAAGGCGGAGGAGGGGCCTTTTACGGATTACTTTCTCCCAAAGCTCCTATCGGCTGATGGTGATGTACCATCCTATCCTTCTTCTATATTCTTTGGTCGTTGTCCCCTTGAGTAGATAGGCAGTAGGTAAGACCCCCATGTATAGGGTTTCCAAGTCAAATTCAGAAATTTCCCAACATAATTCATAATATTCCAAACCAAATCCAGAAATGACCATTTGAAATTCAAAATGTCTCTTTTAAAGTTCAGATTTTTTTCAACATTTCATAGCTTAAAAATGGAACGAAAATCCAAATTTAATTAGGAAAATTCTGAATTTGGTTTGGAAAATTCTGAATTTGATTAGGAAAATTCGAAATTTGGTTTGAAAAATGCTGAATTTGACTTGGAAAACCTGTGTACTCAAAGTGTCACACCCACTTGGCAGACTTTTTAAAATGTGTTTGTCTTTGTCAAGTTTGAAGAATAATGTGCATGACGTGAAAATCAGCAGGTTTGTAAAAATTAGTAAAGAGGAGTTTGTAAAGACGTAAACAAGTGTGTGGGTTTGGAACTATCACTTCCAAGAAGCTCATTAACTTCTCTTCTATCCTGTTTTGGGGGGGTCTCGAAATCCGGTCACCCTTAGTTATGCTTCACCTTCAAAACTGATAGGGCTTGGCTTATATTGCCTAATCACCAGCGCCGGGAAGCCTGGTTCGAAAGAATTCTGCGTATCCGCTAAGACTAAGACCAAGAAGTGTTGTTTAATTTTTCCGACGTTATTATTGTTGAATTACTTTGAATTCCTGATAAATTCGAGAGAATAATTCGGTACTTGAATCATAACAAAAGATCAATATCTGGCGGTAAGAATAATAGAAACTTCTGTAGTTTTTGGAGTACCTAATGAAAAAGAGAGGCCTTCGGCGCAGTCGGTCTCGTGAATAGATTAATAATGTCAACACTATCAACTTGTTTGCCTCTGGTGCCCTGTTTTGTTTGTTCGATACACATCGGTATCGGCACAATATAGGTGGGCTGAACCTTCTACTCTGCCGTTCCCGAACGCGTATGAGGGGCGACTTATCGGCACAGTATACAGTCACCGTAATTGCTGGCACCGTGTTTACTACGTCAATATAATATATTAGTTGATTGAAAAAACCATCTAAATAGAGAATTAATTAATTAAGTATAATATTATTATCATCGGGAATGAATGGATTGTATCTTGAAATAACGGGGATTTCTAAAATCCAGGTGACGCACAGTGTGGGGCCGAAATGGAGAAAATTCGGAAATTCGCATTTTTGACCTCAAATTCGTGCTCAGCCCTCTCAAAAACCCTCATATGGCAATTTTCAACTATAAATTCTGTCTGTTCATACACAATATAGCTGGAAAGAGGCGCATGATGGCATAATTATTTGCTGATTATATCTCCTTCTATTGTAACAAGGTCAATGGGGTTCTAGCAAATGATAGCAATCCATTTTATATGAAGGTCTGATTAAGTTAAGTTTGAATGAGAATAAAGCACAAACATAATTATGTTTCACAAACCACATAATTATGAAATAACCCCACTTTGGTCATTTTGAATCAATTCCCTTTCAATAAAAATTGTAAACAAAAATCATGCGCAGACCCCATTATGTCATATTATGAAGATAAAATACATCACTTACCTACCTAAAAATTGTGTACAAAAAATCCGGCTACTGTTCATAAAATATGATAAAATTTGAATTTAACACCAATAGCTTTCAACAATGCAGTAGCAAACAGGAAAAACCAAAAGTACCAGCAGAACTAATAACAATGATAACAACCACAAAATAAACTTCCTCGTCCACCCACTCAACAGCAACAACAGACCTGACCATACTACAAAAATTCATCAGGTACTGGAGCTAGTATCTCTAAAAATCATTTGAACACTTTGCTACTTTGTAGCCTGCTAGAATGTTAGCAAGATTGTCAGTGTGGTAAGAAATCCATTGAACATGGGGTTGAGCATAATAAGTAGTAATGGAGGACTTATTCAAGTGAAACACAGCAGCCGGATGTTTTGTACTCTGTTTTTAGGTAAAATAGTGTAATTTAGGTTTTAGTGAGTGATGTATTTTATATTCAAGTGATTTAAATTAAGTGATAATTTTATACCATATTATGCCATAAGATGACATAATTTCTTCCAATTTCCTCTTGCAGTGAAATTTACCTACTTGCTTGTGATGCTTATTGTGACGGAGGGGTAATGTTTACAGTGTAAACTATCCTTTGAGTGAGTTGTAGATATCTAGTCTGAATATAAATTGTTTCCCTGTTGAACACATACTTATGCGGTTTGTTTAGTTTTGGCATTCCATTGGGTTTTGTTACAACACTGCTGTAGGGATTGTGTTGTTATTGTTATAGGAGGATATTATAATACATCGAAAGCTAGGCGAAATAGGTGAAGTTCTCTCAGTAGACTCCATTTCCGATCCTCGTTGACATTCTAGTGTATCTATCGCCAGTTTTGTGCGATTTGCCATTCAAATTTTACTCTGTTGAGTCCGACTGAATTTGGCATGCAAATTAGCCTATATCAAAGCGGTTTTTGGGTGGAATCAAGTTGTAGCGTGTAAAATGGACGAAGGGATTGTTTTGAAAACTGGTTAGGGATTTAATGGGAAATTGGGTCGACAACGGGATCGTTGTAAAAGTAAAGGTGAAAAAAAAAATAAAGAAAACACTAAAGGGGAGGAAGATAAATGAAGAACAATTACGGGCGTTGGGAGAAAAAACATAAAAGGGCGATTGTGTTGGATTCAGGAAGAAATACCTGCTGTGGAGATCAGGGAGCGGAGGGGGGCATCCTAAAGACTATATCCCTTTCTTGATGTTCTTTAGGCTGACGATCGTCCAAATTTCAAGGAACCCTATCCCGCGGGGGTCCCCTTTTTTGAAGGGGGGTTTCGGCGTACCCCGGGATGGTGGATGATGAAGGGGGGTCCGAGTAAAGGCAACGGGCGAACCCCCTTCAGGACGGACTGAGGCCCTGAGGAGATCCGGCAACGTCGCCGACGAGCGGTTGGGTTAAGCCGCCATTTCACCTCCCCTCCGAACGATCTCCGGAGCTCCTAAACACATGGGAGTACCGAGGCACCGGTCTTCTTTTCCCGACGGAATTTTCCCTGCGGGTAAATTTTTTTTTTCTGGCGCGGAACGGCGCCCAAATTAAATTTGAATTTGGGCGATGAAATGTCGTTTTCGTGAGGGTTTTGGGAGGATTTTCGATCGGTCTGTATCGAGTTCTCCCCCACTAGGCGGCCTACTCCCTCCCCTCGCTCCACTCCCAGTATTAGTCGACCGTGTGCTTGAGCGCAGTTTGTGTTGGGACGACGCGACGTGTGTTTCTCGCGACGAAATTTCGTTTTTTTCGTAAATTTCGTTTTCAGACGGGCAGAATTTGCCGGCATTTCCGCGGTCGAGTTGAGTTCAAAGTTGTCGAGCTGGCCGGCAAAGTGTTGCAGCAGTTCGCCTTCCAACAGGATTGGAGCTCGTCGTCGTCGGACAGCACGGTAAATTTCGATGGGAAAATTGTTGAAGAAATTTTGCAGGGAAAGAAGACTGGATTTGTTATGAAAGGGTAGAAGAGGCGGGGACCCTGAAAGAGGTGGAGGGAGCCCCCACGTGGGATCCCGTCACCTCCTCCCCCCTCCGCCCACCCTTCATCGCGGGGTATCAGCTGATTGTGAAATCAGTGTCAAGAAGAAGTGTTTTTCCATGCCCGTGTGGCGTTATGGGCGGGGGGCGGGGAGGGGGCGACGCCAGCGCTCCCGACGGCACCCCCGCCACCACCCCGCCTCTCTCTTCCCTGTAATCTCCCTCACACACACTCGCGCGGTCTACTTCGTCGTAACTCCGTGTGTGTGACCACGACTATCCTATGTGTACACGCCTCTGTGTGTGTTTGTGTGTGATTGTTTATTATCGGCCCCTTCAGAACCGGGGATCAGCTGTTTTAGTTGAAGGTAGAGCACGTGCTCTTCCGAGGTCACTGACTTGGCTATTAACATGACCTACAATTGTGTTGACCGCTCTTTCCCTACTTCACATTTCCTTCTCAGACACGTCTCACTCTTTCTTTCTTCTCTTATCTTTGCCTCCACATTCCTCCTTTTTGCCTTTGAAAGGAAAGGACTTGTATTTCACCCTTTCCCTTTCACCTCGTCCTTCGCCATACTTGGATAGAAACTGCTTATCGCAGATTTAAACCAGTCTTTTTTATTCAGTTCCGCAATGTATCTCGAGGCTTGGTCAATAACAACCACTTGCAACTAGGCTAATGTTGAGTGTAATTTGTTACTCATCTTCAGTGCTGGTAACTCCTTCGAAAGGGAATAGGTACACAAAGTGAAGAACGGTCCATCATGATAATAGTAGGATAGGTACCAGGCAGGTGATTCGTGAATGGGTCCGATAAACTCAACTTTTTTTTAGAACCTCAGCAAAGTAATCAAGATAAACCGAATAATTTTGACTTACTGCACATATTTATCTATCTTCTAGGTGTAGGTGTAGGAGTGTTGGACCAAATGTATTCACACAAATGTGGATGTTGAACTAAACCCACACAGTGTCTAAAGTGAAAAACTTCTTCGTGGGTTGCATTTTTCCCCAGCTGTTTGTCAATCTGGGCAGAAGTGGGGGTAAATTGGTGAGCTAATTAGTATGGATTTAGATGTGGGCACTTGGGGCAACAACAAATTTTTTGATATATTTTTTATTGTCCTAAAAAAACAAGATTCAATTCTGAATTCAACAAATTCAGAACCGGATACCAAAAACGTGGCAAATTATTACACATTGGTTTATTATTATCTTTATAGATCACCATCTGTAAAGATCCATACTAAGCACCTCCCGTAATTATTGTATCGCGAGGTTCACAATCAGTTCTTGGCACAACGAGTACCTACCTGTAATATTACTATCAAACGGGAGTTATGAAGTCCTTCATCATAACGAAATAAAGTAACTAAGGAATTTTCTCAAAGTATCAATTGGGGAAATCGAAAAAAGTTGCAAATTTGCTGATCTTTGAATGGGGATTTGGCTTACTCTGGAAGGTTTGCGATTCACACTCGTGTTTCTGTTCTTTTTTGTTCAACCCTCAAGTCCTTACCGGGAGCGAACGGTTGGTCCTAAAAAGCACCACGAGGTCTCATTCGACGCTAATGAGTTCTATTCGTAATCGAAGGAAAAAATATAAATACTTTCCTATTTGAAGTTTACGAGCAAGGGCGTTTTGAAAATCTCATCCCCGATTTTCGATAAAGTGCCTTTTTTTGTTGAATTTATTTTCGATATTTGCAAAATAATTCACTTTTTTTAAATTCTCCTTGTGTTTTGTCATTGCTAATGAAAAATTCACTATCAAATGCGGATGATAACGGAGTTGAAAACTGGACAAGGACTCTCGTAGCAATTCGAAATTGATAACGTTGGCATAAGTATTGGCGGTAGTGATAAGATTCGTCTTCGAGGATCACTTCGAAGTTTTATGCATGAAAGAAGAAGGTTCAATGATACTGCCAATTTAGTTCATCTGAATATCAGTACTTATTCTTTTTTTGGCTCTCCTGAAAAGTTGGGTTTTTGCAACTGATCCATTCTCGGGAACTACTCAACCGATTTTGTTTTTATTTTTTCCACATACGTATAAACCACTTGCCCAAGCGAAATAACTCGTTATAACTCCTGGACGGATAACCAAAGTTACGCGGAACTATCTAAATGTACCAATTTTGCACTGATAATGTAAAGCAGTAAGTTGATTATTTTAAAAATTTATTTCCGCCGATTCTTAGATATCAACAAGACCTAACGTTTAATAAAAATCATGAAAAACAGGCGTACTAGTGCAGAGATAGGGTCATAAACATGAATCTTGCTGTTTTTAGGTAGCTAACCTACCGAAACAGGGTTGGGTCTTCCCCGATTTTCAAAGGGCTGAGGGCTTGAAGAGAAACATTCAAATTAGCTCATTTGTAGGTAATTCCTTAATTTGCTTAATTTGTAGGTAATTAATTGTAGGTAAGGTAAAGTGGCATGGACATTGGACATCCCTCAAACCATCCATTTTTTCACCATTGAACAATCATCATTCATCCCCGCATTTATTACGTTTGTTTCTGTTTTTGTTTGGTTTCGTATTCAATTTTTTACCGCTATTCATTTGCCGGTCGTCATTAACCATAATTATTGTCACAGGAATCATGTTTATTGATGTCGCTCCTTTTGATGATATCAAATAGATGATCTACCCAGATTAAATATAATGATTAGGACGTTTTCTTTATTAAATGTTATAAGACTACGTTCTGCATTCTTCAGGTCTCGTCGAGCCGGTTATGGAAACATTTTTATCGAATAGTTACCTACTTTGTCCATGAGATGAGTAATAAATTATGAATATTCAGAAAGTGCTATGTTCCTTTAGAATAAGATTAATTGCTATTTCGTTTTCTTCCCAATAATTGTGGTCTTAAACAAGTCAATTTTTTTGTTGCAGGTAAGTGGAGGAGAGATCGATCTCAAATTTGCTTTAATCGCAGATTACTCCGTGAGTATCTTTCATACCGTTGATCATATTGTGGTCACACAAACTAGCAATATACCAAAGCTTCCCTGTGTGATCGTATTTTCGGAACTATCGCTGGTGAATATCAACAAGACCAACATTCTTCCGGATCATTTTTATCCACCCTATCGATAATGAGGATGACCCTCCAAGGCCCAGCATAAATACTAGAATTTCCTGATGTCCATAATAATTCTAGCGTTCTTAGATCCAATCCACAATCGCTTACAAATTAATCAAAATCAGTTAAAAAGGGGTATTCCAGTGAGTTTAAATATGTGATTATTTTTGCAATATTTTAGTTCAAGTAACTGTGAAGTGTGTGAGAAGGTGGTAATTGTTTAATATAGTATTTTCCTATTGAAGTCAATCTTTTTAAACCTTAAAACCTTTTTGCAATTGAATTAATTATTTTCCCAAATGATGTAAACCTTTTTTCAAAAGAATTAAACCTTTTTCAATTTGAATTAAACCTTCATTTTTTGTAAGTTTGACAAATTCAAAACAACGTAAATAGGCTAACAAACTCTAAAACTCTATGTAGTTGGTAGGTAAATGTCTGTGACATAGTTTGCGCAATCCTGGGGGAATGACGGAGGCCAAACTCGACGAGATTTAGCTTTTCCCAATCAAATTCAACATTTTCCCAATCAAATTCAACACTTTTATTTATATACAAGGCAATGTGAAATGAAGATATCGGAAGTTAAAAAATCGCTGATCCTCCACGCATAGACGTGGTAAGTTCTATAAGCAGAATGTGATCAATTTGCTTCATACCAATGAGCCAAAACTTATCTCTGATAATTTTATCCACTTGACTTCTTTCAAGGCAACAAAATTGGTGTGGATCAACTTCCCCTCAGTATGGATGTTACTATTGCTACTGCTTTCTCATCAACAGAGATGTAGGAGGCAGTGAATTACCTCTACGTCACAAAGCCCGTCTTATAATATTAAAAAATGAGAGGAAATACCCCATGTCGGACTTCCGCAGAAACAGCAGTGGTATGCTCTGAAATGCCACACCAAATCTTTCAGTTTATCACTCTGTCGCTTCGACAACGGGCGTCTACGATTTTGTAAGGGAAACTACGAAATGGCGCCGGAAGTTGCGCCCAACTTTGTGTCTCTTTTTTTTCGCTCGGTAGGTAGGTACTTGAAAGGAATGTGTCGTAAAACATTTACTGTGTCGTTTTATTTAACGTTCGTTTTATTTTCATGGGATTTGAACTATACTTACCTTGACCTGCCGCTGGGTCTGACTTTTTCTGCGCGATGTGCCCCCCTCGTTCGAAACTTGCGAAATTACTGTAAAGACCTCTAAGGTAATTGGAATCCCCATAGTTAGCACGGATAGTTATAGGAGTTTCTCCATGCTCTTCCACAGTCTTGAGCGTGTTTCGGCCGCGATAGACCTATGATTCTAGGTGGAAGAAAAGGGTGAGAGTATTTTCATGGTATTTTCCTGTAGCTTATTACCTGGCTGGCCAGTACTTTGCCATCGTGTTGCAAAAAACGAAAACATCAAAATCGTTCCTATTATAGTTTCAGAGTTACTACTGGTATGGAAATTCTGGAAAAATCAGGAGTAAAAAGTGGTAAGGGAAAAATTGAAAATGTTCTGCTATTTCACGCAGAATATGGGCTGCAAGTATTTATTAGTTCTTAGTGAGGCTAATGCTTCGAATATTGAGGTTTCTAAATTTTGATAAATGCGTTTTAACATTTTTCGTTCTCTTTATTTACACTGCAGAATTGTTCATCTACATTTCTGTTTCAGGCATTTATTAGTACAAAATCATATTTAATATGGTCGATTCACTTATTGTGAAAATTGAGTTTTTGGCTATTGTTTGGGGGAGGGACGCTTTTAAAATGCATAGGAAAAGCAAGGAAAAAATCTCTTTTGCGCTCTGGACAACCTGGAAAACTATCAGTGAGTTGCACGATTCACAATCTCTCTTTTTTTCGTGCTTGGTTACCGACTGATTCATGCTCTTGGAACTTCACATCACGGTGATACAAAAAACATAGAACGTTTGATCGCTTGTGACGAACATATTTACCCGTGTGTTGGTCGCGATTGACAGTCGTCGGTACCGTCGATTCTAGATGAAAAAGAGGTCGAGAAGAGAGCATTCGACTGTAGCCTATAACCTGGCCAGAAATTTCGCCATCAGAAGAAAAGAAAAACATCAAATCATATTATGATGATATTTCAGCGAATTTTCGAAGAAAATTCAGCTATTGCGATGGCTTCAAGATTTTAATCATGCAAAATTTCAAAAATTTTCTCTATGGAAATCCGTTGCAGACCATTCTAAAACGATTCCTAAAGTTTAACACTTTTCTGTATGTATAATGTATTTAGGTGTATGTATTTATCTATGTGTTACTCCAGACGATATCTGACCCTGAAATCTATCTAAAAAAAAAAGTCAAAATGTCAATAATATCCAAAGAAAGAACGAGTTCGTTGGCCAGCATTTTTGGATGGAGTACTCCAAGGGGTCAAATTTTGAAAAATAAGGGTACAAAAACGTGTTTTTGAGGGTTTTCGTGTAAATTACTATCTTAAACATAGGAATATATATTATGGTATATTCGAAATCAGCGCAAAATTTCCCATAACAATCACTCACCAAATTTGCAAACTGATTCTTTGAAAATTCGCTCACTCATGCTGCTTGACTGGAACTTTTTATAATCTCTGACATACAGAATTTTCATGAGTTTATTGATTACGTACTCGTTGGTAGATGCCTTCAGTTGTTATTAAAACTCGGTCACATTATTATTGAGTGACTCATTACATTGAGAATGATTGTTCAAGTACCTACCGAGTAGGGTAGGGGCTTGTTCTTGGAACAACTAGTCGCCAGGCTCCTCTTATATTTTGATTCCGTAAAAATTTATTTTTGTAATATGTAGGTGAGTTGCAAATCACAGCTCAATTGTCATATTTAGGTGGTTCAACTCAACATGAGAAACACCATTGCGGAATCAGAGCGACACTAACACCAAGCAACATAACTATGAAGGACGAACCCCGATCCGGAAATGCTCGTAATCAAAATATCAAATTTTCCCAGGAGGTGCTACCTGAATTGAAACACCCATGATCGGACAATCTCGCCCATCCTCAAAATTTACATTCAGTTTCAGATTTTTGATTAATTTCAAAATTGGACAATATTTTGAACGGGTATATAAAAATGGCTAAGTAAGTAGCTATTGAAATTAACTCTAAAAAACATTCGTACAAAACGTGAAGAGCGTTAGTCAAATTTTGATCAGAACCATTTTAAATTCGCGTTTAAGAAATTCGGTCCTTTGAAATACTTTGCTTTTCACCTTTTAGGTGCGGGTTGAGCAAAGTAAATATCTAGGCATCTATCTAACCTACTTGATACCAACCTAATATAGATTTATCGTAAAAATCCTTAGGCCGTGAGAAGGGACCAAACAAACGGTATCTGAAAATATCAACCAAAATGGACGCTAAGTTTCGCGATTTTTATACAGACGGATTGCAATTTATTTTTTTAAAATATTAAATTAATTATTAAAATATTAAATGTTGATAATGGAAGGTGGGTAGTGGTTGGTTTTGATGTTAAAAGGTGCAACATTGTCCAAAATGATGTTCAGAAAATTTGGTAGAAAAAAAGGTAAGTCTGCTAATAAAGAAAGGTGCTATCAACCAAAAAGAGGTAGGAGTTGGACGACTAGTCGGGACGAGCGGCCAGAGGGGCAGCAGATGAAGCGGATGCTCGATGGCCAGCTGGCCGCATCACCTGCTGCCGTCTGTTCCACAAAGCATGACCCTCCAAACCTCTCCTACTTCCACTGTCTTCACGTTTTCTATTCTCTTTTATCTGACCTCCACTCTACGTCAATTCTGCATGATCGTTCCTTTAAGGAAGAAAAATAGGCACTTAATATTCAAAGACTGTAGGTACCTGCTGTGGTACCTTTATTCTTCCTCTTTTACCTTTACCTTATTGATGATCACATAAAGGGTGACCAAATTTTGATGGATAAGCACTTCATTTCCCTCAAATCATCGGGACTCTACGGGGTTTTTCCCATATCCACGAATGTGACATTTTTGAGCACGTGCGCATTGTGCAAAAATGATGGGTTTTTTTTTTTTATAGGACCCCTTCTTCTTATTGCAGATTCGAATTCTACGTGAAATTTCCAGACAAACATAACCCCCTTACATGGTTTTTGTATGATGTGGGGAGTATGGGTGGACCATTTAACTTCTGGAAAATCTCTTCACTTTTGGAGTCACTGGTTTATTTTTCTATATATTTGGCACATATTCGGCACACCGACGGCTTCTTCAGCCTAGTATCCATACAAACATAACCCCCCTACATGGTTTTTTCGTTTCGTAAAAACGTGCGTAAAATGAGGGTCAGAACCTGAACTAGGATTGAGACCAATTTGAACATTTGGTACTGGGTCAAATTACATCAAACCTAACGGACTGTGGTGAGTGAATGTCTGTGGAAATAACTGGATTTTGCTTCAGTGGGAAATTCACCATTTCTGACTGACGAATCCGGCAGTACATTCATTATTTGCTTCACTAGTCCAATTTGAATATTATCACTCGAGTTACTCTATTCGATTAATGAAGGCTATCGTGGTGTCCCAC
>JAEMON010000004.1:24416730-24433813 GCA_030264115.1 Lygus lineolaris
CCCCCCCCCACCACCACAAAAAAAGAACTTTTAAATCAACGATTATCATCAATAGGAAGGTATATTATACTGCATAGGTCTTCTTGGCTGCTATTTTGATATTTGAACTCAAATCTCTACGAGCCAAAGGCAAAGGAAGTTTCACATCAATTCGCTCTTGCATCGTTTAACCTTGGGGGAACCCCACAGGTTTTCATCTTATTCAATGCAGCGAGCAATTGAAAACACGTTGTTAGTCATGCATCCCATTTCGCACAAACAACAATGGCACGATTACACACCTTTTCCATGTATGCATTATTGTACGATTTTACAGTTAGATATTAAAATACGTTACGTATTCGTTTGTTGTTGTTTTTGTTTTGTTTTGTAGAACTCCATCTTGGGTTGATGGTGGTTCCGCAGAAATATTTTGTTTTCGTCCTATATACATTTCGGTTGTCACATCATCATCAGGGTTATCACTGAGTTCCGGACATCATTCACAAACTTTTATATCTAGCAAATTACAAAATCTATAAAGTGAGGGTTTACTGGCTATGATATCTGACTACTGTGCAGAAGGTCGTCTGAGACCCTAATCAGAACTAAAAATTGTCTAGTTAACTTACTTTTTTCGTGCACGACCTCCCACTATATTTTTCGTAGGTACTGTTCTGTGATCTGCTACGTTTACTAATGGATTAATGGGGTATGTTTTTTCGCTGGAATCCAGACTCTTGATCTATTCAGGAGGTAGATATTAAGAAACTGCAGAAATGATGGTCAATCACCTTCATGATCACTCCGTAACGGATAAGGATAGTACTCAGACGTTCACTCGACCCGACAACACTTGAATCGAAATGCCCTTGGTAAAGTTTTTATATTTTTGTTCTTAAATCTATATACTTAATTATGTTTCATCAATACCTAGTTTTTCATAAAACGTAGTCCATATTTAGGTTCGGAAAAGTTTTTGTTTTTTTATTGCGTTTTACTATTATTGTTATTACGCCATTTGAGGCACAATTTTGACACCCCCATGTTTTGGGAACATATCGAAGGCTGTAATTTATTGGTGCTAAAATAGGTGCCGAATATCATGATACTTAGGTATTATATAATTTATTGTCGTGTGTTTCTCTTTGTGTGTGTTTGACTCAATCACGCTCGAACACCAATTTTTTAACAGAATACCTTCTTTCATTTTGAATTGACGGTCCACGGGTGTTCTATCATGTTTTATACCACCAGTAACGTTACAAGAGATGAAGTTTTAAAAGTATGGTGAAACACTGTTTGGTATTCTATTATTTTTGTATCATTGTGGAAGTGAAGTTTGTTTCAATGGAGCAAAGCTTCCAAAGCTATCTGTGCTAGCACGGATAAATTGGCTAGTCTAAATTACCTAAATCTAAAGAATATTATATTTTAAAACTTGTTTTTCCATACATAATATTGATAGGTATTTTCCATCTTGATTTATTGCAAGTTTTAGACGTAGTAAAGCCAATTATTCTAGAAACTGAAGAGTCGATTTCCGGTACTTGGAAACATTACTTCATCAGTTTCCTTGTCCAGTTCTATTCTGTTATGTATTGTATTAAGACAATCAGAGTGCATGTGACCAGTATAGTGGAAACCGCGTGTCGAATTTCTTCTTTCAACTTTTTTCTTCAACCCCTGGAAAAGGTCTCTGCAACCCCCGTCCTGTCGCATTGTAGCTGTTTACCCTTTAGCTGGAAGAGAGGAATGGAGTGGAGAGGTTGCCGAGTTTTCCCGCGTCAGAAAGAGAAGGGAAGAGGAATAGAATAGAATGGAGCGAGGCTGAGGGTTTTCCCCACCTTAAAGCAGATGTTTGGTTTATTAAAGAGGAAGTACCCGCGGCACGGCCCTACGCCCTTGAAAGGGATTCCGTGGCCTTGACATTGGAAAAGTTGTGAAGGCTAACCCTCCACTCAAACACCTCGCATCCCCCAGTCCCTTAGATCCTCATTTCTCCCTTTATATCTTCCTCTTTCGCTACGGTAGAGCTTCTATCACGCAATCTAGAAAAGCCCTCAGTCAAAGGGATGTGGCACATATTCTCGCCTCTGGATATTTTCCGTAGCATGTATGATTGTACCGATCGACTTCGTCTGTGGCCTTATGGTTTTTGTCTTTTGGTTGAACCTTGTTGACTACAAAGAACAACAGTTTAGTATTTTCTGAATCACCTTCCTGCGTAGATCAATGTTCTTAATATGTTGTCACTAAAATTACCTAAAACTTCGTGCAGTTTTCTCTGTCTTCACACGGAGTAGGTACCTATCAGAGATGTATTCTAAGTTAGGTACCTACTAACCTTCAAATTGACATGATCGGTTTTTTGTTCAACACTCTTGAGAAGTGATCGGTTGGTCGTTCAGTGCTCCGCGTGGTCTCATTTGTTCCTAAAAATCGTGATCTGTTCAAAATCGTGAGAAAAACCATATCGATCCTTCTTTTTTGTCTCTGGCAACTAACACCGTTTAAGATTTTCACGAGGATGTATTTAATAAATCCTCGATTATTGAGATTTTTACTACGATTTATTTAATAAATTTTAAAACAAGCAAAGCCTTTTATCTCATTTTTCGTTATCATCAGGCTTGACACATAAACCAAAACTTGTATTTTGTCGCGCTTCGAACTGTTTTTTTTTCCTATTATTTGAACAGATTTGGATCCTGGTGTACCAGTAGGGGTCAATTCTTTCTGTCAGGCAAAACTTGGAAACTATTCGTCCTATTTCGATTAAATTTGAGGGATGGTGATCCGGGGTCTCCTATTTCAATTTCATCATCGACGGTTGGCGTCGGACGTAATAATTGTAGTCACTGAACACGCTCTATAAGGAATTCGTACTAACACTAATTTATCACAATCTAAATCGGCTCATTTCGCTAGCATTTTCAGAGGATGGTTTAGAGATGTAATTAATTTCCGACGAATATCTTTATAATCGGATCAATGACCGCTGCTGTTCATGCGCTAACTGGGTATCCTTTCCTAGACATTTACCCTGCAATTTTCATCTAATTTTAATGGGTCGTCCTTTATTGATATCACGGAGGGAACTAGAGAGTACTAACAGCACTATTACACCCTCAAGGGCGTGAAGGCTCCCTTGCAAATTGGGAGACGTTTTATAAACTTTGAAAAGGACGTACATGTTTTCATCTTTTCAACTGGCCAAGGAAAAATTCAACATTTCAACTCGACTAGGCTCGTAGAGTTTTTTGTGCACAAATGCGTCTTGCATTATTCTACTATTTTACTCCACGAATCATCGATTTCCAAGTTGTTACAAACTTCGGATATTAAATCGTTGAAATCAATTTGATTTACCCAGTCATAATATGTTCACATCACTGTACTTGGTTGTATCAACCCACGCTGAATCCGATTTTGAGGTTAATAACGTGACAATTTCGACGTTCAACTGGTCCAGATCACTACGGACTCCACAGCATTATTTGAGGTTTATCATGGAAAAATCGACGAATTTTTTCTGTTTCCGAGTTTCCAAAATCATGGGGTCATTTTAAATTTTAAATCCTGTCGGAATGAGTCAATACACCTCCAAATGATTTGATGACAGCTCAAGGTACCAGTTTTGCTGCCACTTTGCTTCAGGTTGGGTTTCTCGGTTCCTCTCGAATTTCAACTTTTTTGTAATATTTTTCAATGACAAGTTTTTCCAGGACCTTGCCCTCCTTCCGGGAGAACAAAGTAAATCGACGAATTTTCATCCTTAGTCTGAGCGAAAGAAGAGGAACTTCGTATGATTCCGAGGTAGTAAAATCATGTGGCTCACTGGGGCACGAAGGGAAAAAATGACTCATTCGGATCGCTGAAGAATGCCAAGGGAAGGCGAACCTTCATTATTCTTTCTCTTCTTTTCTCTCCGTTCTCTGATGATAAAAAAACCCCTTCTGATTATTTTTCTTCTGTTGGTGTGTTTAAAATCGACCCTACGAAGCCACACGTCCTACGAGTCAATGAGAATTCGCTCAATAGGAGCAGACAAAAAATGAGATCAGAGAAACCGTAAGAATAAGTGGAAAAGGACGCACTACTTAACGCATTAATTTCCTAAAGATATTTACTTGCTATTTGTATTATGATTAAGAAAGTACCTCGTTGAAGAGAGTTTATTTTTAAATCGAATTCCTCGCAGCCGTATTCTTTTTAATAGGCATCAGAGCAGGGGTCGTCAACTAAATTTGGGTTGGGTCCGGACGCATTTGAAAATAAGTTTGGGGAGGTCCAGGAAAAAAGCTCTTATGGTTTACTAACATATTTTATTTTTCATTCACAACACAATATGAAATAAAACAGTTAGCTGTATATCTTCACTCAAAATCAATGGGAGAAATTACATTTGAGGTCTTGAGCCAGTTTCTTAAAGTTAGGTTCACGCTGGGAGCAGCTAATGCGAATAGTGTCTTCAAGGTGAGCGTCCGTAAATCTTGAGCGATATTCGTTCTTCAAGAAGTACATTTTTTTAAATGAAGTTTCACAAAGATATGTGGAGCCAAACATACCTAAGAGCAAGATAAATGCCTAATTTCTTGCAATTATATTTTTCTGAGAAGTTTACCACAAAATTCTTAGGCGGATGCATTTTTATGCATTTGCATCGAAATGTCTTCCTGCAAGTCTATAATCTCCATTTAGAGTAAAGGCTTTGAGATGGGGAACAAATTTGCAGCGACATCGCTCCATTCTCCTGCTGGAGGAACTGCTCTTTTGAATAGCGACAACTTCTCTATCTCTGCAAAGTCTTCGAATCTTCCTGCAAATTCCTTCTTGAGATCTTCAATGAAATTTGAAAATATTGCAACTTCTATTTCCAATTCAGAATTATTTCTATATTCAAGAGTTGTTAGAAAGTGGCGTTGCCAACTGTCTACGGCGTTCAGTTTTAGACGTTCCGAGGTCCGGACATGGACCGCGGTCCGCCAGTTGGAACGCACACAATGTTGGAAAAAGTGAACTATTCAAGATAAGACGGACTAAGTAGCTGATTCACCCGTGCGTTGCACAGGAAAATAGTGATCATTTTAGTATTCGTGTGATTTTAGGATTCGTGTGAAACCTGAAAATAGAGGATGACGGTTTAAAAACTTGGATTTACCCAAGGAGCTTTAGACCTTCGAAGTCTTTGGATTTATCACTCCCCCAAAATGCTCCCTCCAGCCTATTTAGGCAATTTTATAGTTGCTTATTAATCTATTTTCTAGGATTGCTTCTACTTTGGGGATGTGATGGATTGAATCACGAATCTTCCCTCCCCAAAACTCTCTCTATGGTTATATGATCATCTCTGTTTGCCGGCATGTTTAGTCTGGTGACCTGTCACTCACAGGATTCCCCCAGTTGCTGTCACCACCCTGTTTGCTCCAAATACATATAGCTTACGGTGAGATTTGATCGTGCGCATTTTCCGTAAGGCCGCAGTGTTGCTACGTCCGTGCAAGCAAGAAATAATAAATGACCATAAAAAAATACGATAGAAAACAGGAGATCCAAGATACTGATCTCAAACACCACAAAAATGGCAGATTCAGTAAGAGGTTTAGACGGGAATCAAGAAACAGTGAAAAACTTTGGAGTCAAGATATTTGTGAAAGTCTTTAGAAACCCCCAAAAAACTGTAGATTCAGTTAAATTAATTTCGTATAAAACTGGCAGTTTTGGGGTGATAATATGTGGAATAGGTACTGCAGAAAACGGTAGAAATCTGAAGGAAAATTACGAACTGTAGAAAACTGCGGCCATTAGAAAGACAGTAGATTGTCATGGAAGGGTCCAAAAAACGGTAGATCTATTTGAAAAACAGTAGACTGACAGCCCCTTACAGGACAAAGGCCCAACATTTTTGGGGGAGGGGGAAGCTTTTCATTCCGATTGAAGGCCGGTTATAGGTGAGATCTACTTCCGGATAAGTGCTGCAGAATAAGACGGAAGAAACACAATAGGGTAGAGACGCGGGTCGAAATTAGCTGGTTTTTACTTCGAAATCGGATTCAGCGCCCTCGAAAACCCCTAATTAGGAATTTCATCTTCGAAATTCTAATAGTTTGACGGGAATAAGGTAAAGAAAAAGTGCGACGTCTTCTGTCAAGTACCTACTACTCGGCAAAGTACTAGAGTAGGTACCTTTAGTACCTACTACTTGAGAGATGACATCATACGCTTTTCTCTCCGCCCTTTTCCACCCATGGAAGTGGGAAGAATAGTTCTCTTCCTACTTTCATGTTCCTCTTTCATCTTCATATTGCTCCTTTTTGGAAATCTTTCGGTGAGACCTCTAATGCAGTATTTTTAAATGCAAGTCTGTTCCCCATTCTGAACGAAACAAAATTATTCATAGATATTCAAGCAACAATCAAAATGGAATTAACCCTAGGGCCGAGTTTTTTCCGGACTACAAAATTTTGTCTGAAGTGTTGGCCTCTGCCTACGTATGCCGGTACGTCCTCCAACCCATTTGGGCAACCTAATACTGGAGACGCTTTCGGTGGGAAGAAATGCGTTTCACTAGAAAGATCGTGAAATCAGAGTAGGTAGGGAGTGCAAAGGGCCTGAGGGTGTGGGTGAAGACAGAGTTTTCCAGAACTGACGAGCTTTGATTTCCCATGACAGGACTGTCGTGGTCGTTGGTGAGTATCAGATCTGCCTACTTACTACCTCTGCCTTTGCTGTCACGCTCTATTACCTCCCATAGTCTGTCGCACAGCCGGTTCATTCACAATATCAGCTGGAAGACGTGAGCCGGCAACGGCCGTGTCCGTATCTCGTGTCCATTTCAAAATCCTTCGGGTAGATTCTGGTGTGGGTTCGTACAGAATTTTTACTCCGGCCAAAAATAATGTGAAATGTTACTTGGTGGTGTAAGTTTACCTGTTGAAACTATTTTCGTTCAAAATAAGCTCTCCCGAACTTTCGAACTATTACAACATGATCAAACAAATAACACGAGGTCCTCCTCCGACATCACACGTATCTCTTCTGTCGGATATGAATGAATAATTATAAGAGAACTGAGGCCGAAGTTGGCTCGATCCCTTTGTCGTAGGTCAGGGTGCGGTGGAACATCGCGTTCGGCTTGGCTGAGATAAAACATCGAGAGCGCCAACACGGAAGGTCAGAAAAGGTTTTTGGCCGTCATCCTTCATCCCACGAGGGCGTGGCCTCGCTCGAGATAATCACTTTCTGATTACCTTTCGTCCTGCGATTTCTATCTTGATGCTAATTTTGTTCCCTGCTTGGACCCGTATTAGACTTGACTCAGTGTGGAAATTCCACTCCACTTGTAAAATGCCGGTTGACAAGCGGTTTGTTCGCAGTGCAATTTCTGAACCTTGGGAATTCTGAGTTCACAGTTCTAGTTCTGTGTTCATAGTGCATTTAGAACCAAGTTCCGAACCAGTTTGGAACCGTTCGATTCTGTTCGGAAATTTTTTCCGAACTCAGAACTAGCGCATAGTGCGCGGTCGTTACTCATTTCTGTTTTCTGTTTTTATTTTTAAGTCTATTAGTACCTAGTAGTATGTTAGTAGTAAGTAGTGCGTTGAGTGAAGGAGGTGTAAGTGATGTCGATGGCATGACATGTTATTAGGTTGAGTGTTTGTCTTAGTGTGTTACCTAGGTAAGTGTGTGTTTCGAATTAAAAAAGAAAATTAAACTTCATAAAACAAGTTGTCTAGTTGTTGTTTTGAAACCTTGACAGTTGAACTCATAAATCATTTCAGCTTGGAAATTTGATGTACAAATACCTCTATTTTCGTTTAAAGAAAGAAGTAGCTAATACAAATCTTACAGATTCATCATCTAACGAATTTCCAGCTTACCAAGATCACTCTTTTAGCTGTATGAAATTGAAGTGAAACATTTTGTTTTTAAAGGTAGTTATAAAAACTAGGTAGGAATCTGTTTTAATATAAATATATATAAATATATGAGGACACCAGAGCATTTCAGTGATGCGTTAAGTGTGTTCCGGCCAAGGTGTGAACAAACTCGCAAATTTCGGGAATTATGGAGTTCATATTAACTCTCACTACAAATCTTATTACTAGGTACTCCATGCCAATATTTTTGACAAAAGTAACCCCCTCTCGTTACCATTTTACTTAATTTTAAATTGATAACAAAATGTGAAATTTTTGAAATTTAAAATTTCAATTTTCCCTGCAGAATTAAAAATAGAAAAAATGCGGAAAACAGATTTGAAATTGATCAATTATTGGCTGAGAAAAGTTGGAAAAATGTTTCACACCACTTGCGGAACCCCCTAAAAAATGTAGGTAGGTACACAACTTGGAAGTGTTCTTAATAAGTACAAGTAGGAAGGTATGTAACAAATTTTCTCAAAAATAAATTGCTTGTATTCAAATGAGGTGCCCTGATTGTTTGGCACTATCTACCCTTACCTAAATGTGGGGGTTTAAAGACAAATATCATCTTGACAATCTATGCTAGATCAGTTGGTATCTATTAACTATTTCATTTTACTTTCTTACGTACTTGGTTTTTGGAACTGTGAAATTGTTCAAAAACACGAGATTTTCTTTCTTCTTTTAAAGATCTTCTTCTTCATTATTCACCATGGAAGTAAGACTCTTTTAAGTAGGTCTCTTTTTAACACAAAATTTAGATCGTTAGGTACGTACTCAATTTTTTTTTCGATTTTAGGATTTTGTGTATGTAGTGGGGGGTGTAACATCAACACTTTAAGGGTGTTTGCAATGTTGTTCATGGTCGATTCAGCTCAAAATGAAGTTTGGCTGAATAAAAAAGACGTCACTAGTTTCGGGTGATGCTTGCAGTATTGCTGGGTGAACTACCTATACTAATATAGCTACGAGCAATCTGGCTGTACATTTTCAAATCATTCTTAGAACAATACAAAATTTCTGGTACCTACACTGGCCATGCACGTTTTTTTCTTTGCATTCACAATGTTGGCACGGAAATTCAAAGTGGCAACGGTATAGTGTGTTGCAGCTTTTATGCACTAATGCAACTGATCATGTTTCCACTAGGTCGTGTCAAAATAATGAATATTAATTTTGCTCGGTCGTATCGTTACATTATGAAGGTGGAACTAGCGACCTAGAAAGTACGAGT
Source organism: Lygus lineolaris (assembly GCA_030264115.1). Taxonomy (NCBI): domain Eukaryota; kingdom Metazoa; phylum Arthropoda; class Insecta; order Hemiptera; family Miridae; genus Lygus; species Lygus lineolaris. Next base: position 24,425,872 of record JAEMON010000004.1, read on the forward strand.
AATAATTTTGAAAGGGTGGTTTAGTAAGTTGGTCTTGTGGAGCGCGGAGATAAAGTAAAGCGGCTTCCCGAGGGTAGAAAATTGCAGAGGAAGGCGCCGTGGTGGAAGACAGATAAGCGCAGTCTGGATCATCACCATCGTGTTACGAGTACATGGCTACACGAAAGCACCTACTCCACACAGCGCACAGTTGGGTGATATGGAGTTATCCAGGACATGGCAATGTTTAAAACTATTCTTATGAGACATTTCACGGTGATTCCGAAATTATACTCCAAGTTCCTATACATAGCATATCTAAATATCACCCTAAACCTCAAAAAGATTGGAAAAGGCACATATTTTCCCATTGGAATCGACCAAAATTGGTTTTGTATTAAAGAAAAGTTGAAGACCTGAGAATTCTGCGTCGAATGAGATCTACTACGCCAGGTCACCAAAACAGTAGCCATGATTTTTGGTGATATTTTAAAAGTTCTCCTTTTTCAGTCGTGAATTCGAAAAAAAGTCGAGAAATTGAAAAACTTTGAAAAATGATGGCAACTGTGTTGGTGCGCTGGCGTTGGTCTCATTCGACGCAGAATTTTTATTTTGTACAAAAACAATTTAGGGTGGTTACAATGGTCAAAAACGTGATTTTTCGAGGTTTAGAGTGCTAATTAGATATTATAGGTATAGGAACACGGGATATATTCAGAATCAGCACAATATTTCCTATAAAAATCGTTCATAACGTCGTCATGTCCTGAAAAAACCCATTTCACCCCACTGTGCACCAGTGCCGGAAAGGCAATTTTAAAAATTAAGGGTGATACACGTCTTTTTTAGGTTTTACGTGTAAATTATCATCTTAAATACAAGAACATGAATTATGGTATAATCGGAATCAGCGCAAAATTTCCTATAAGAATCACCAACCAAATTAATTTTTTTTAAATCGTTGTTCAAAAAGTTACAAGTGCAATAAAATCTAATAAATTTCTCCCTTGATGGGAAAAACAATAGATCATTGATATGTCTAGGTATTATTTTCCCCATCAAGGGAGAAATTAGATGAAGGTTATTATAGAAATGAACGCAGTAAGATGTAGGCAGGAATAGAAAACAACAAAATTACATTTAAACACGTAATTTATTATAATTGAATAGACATTGAATTTGAACTGGTAATGCTGAATAACCGCTTATGGTAACTAAAATATGATACAAAAACTTTCTATAAAATCGACCGATTCCAACGATTGGTGAACGATTTTCGTGGAGTGAAACTGTCGGAATTACATATACTTAGTGACGGATTGGTTGTAATTAAAAACCAATATAAAACTTCCGTTACACTGTTTCGGGCTGAAGGAAAAGTCACACAAGTTTTTGATAAACCCCAAGCTGAAAGACTTATCCATGTCAAAAACCCACCATTCAAGGTTGAATAATGTAAACAATCTATTAGAAATTAAAAGTCCCATTCATGCAGCATAAGTTGATGAGCGAATTTTCAGAGAATCATTTTAACCGATTTGGTTGGTGATTCTTATAGGAAATTTCATGCTGATTCCGAATATACCATATGTTCCTATGTTCATAATGGTAAATGTACACAAAAAAACCTCAAAAACGCGGTTTTTAGCGATTTTTGACTCTAAATTTTCAAAATGTGAACCCTTGGAGTGCTCCAAAAATTCTGGCCAAGAACTCATCCTTTCTTTTGATATTATTGACATTTTATAATTTTTTCGGATTTTTAGTGCGATTCGTCTGGAATGACATATATATAGGTATATAATTATAGTATAAATACATATACAAAAGTGTTAAATTTCAGGAATCGTTTTAGAATGGTCTGAAACGGATTTCCATGAAGAAAATTAAAAATTTGCATTATTTAAATTTTGAAGCCATTGCAATAGCTTCATTTTCTTCGAAAATTCGCTAAAATTGGTAAAAACAATGGTCACTGAGCAATTTGGAGAAGAAGAAAAATGTTCTCCCCTCTTCGCTGGTCATCTATGCTGGCAACAACCATATAGAATCTCATAATTGATGTTCTACCAATCTCAATGTCCCGGACATTTAAAAGAATACTAGCTGGTTTCACAGGGACCACTACCACGGTGTCATCATTAGGTTTGTTCGCAGTGTCATTGATAAGTGGTTGGAAGCGGTTTACAAACCGAATGAGACCAGAATGGGTACTATAAACAGTCAGAATGATCATTCAGAAGTCACTGCGAACGGCCCGACTGCGATTGCAAACGGTTTTCTTACCGTTTCTTACCTTAAGTTGTTCACTGCGAGCAAACCTATATTATTAACATAATGACTATAGGTATGTAGAAACCCTAGGAAAGGTGCTGTATACATATTTGTAAGGGTTGAGGATGAAGAAATAAATGGTGTGCCCTCTTCAGTTATTAACTGAATATGGTTGATATGATTAACTGAATATAATATAGGTAACTGAAGAGGCCACACCATTTATTTCTTCACCCTCAACCCTTACAAATACCTATGTCTACTACCGCACCACTCACTAATAAAGGTACTGCATACGTTTCAGAGCCCCCCTCTTGGTTCTTCAGAGTCTTCCAAACTCGAGTTCTTTGAGTGCATTTCAGAAAATTGCCTGCACGGTTATTTCTTCTTGAAACCTGGAATCTTGAGGATCTGGAAATATGGTTGACATCAGCTACCCGTTATGGCTGTGGGCTTCTCCTATCTGTGGTTAGTGAGAGCTTTCCAGAAATATCCTTCGTGGTATCCCGGTTGATACGATGCCATTTGCATCTGATGACGTCACCCATCCCAGGATCCTCAACTCCCAGCTGATACGACGGACGTCAACCTTTGCTTCCGAATCCTAATCGAGAGGCGCAGTCCTTATCTAATCGTCCTCCGCTAACGAACTTCCCACATTGTAATCGATCTCAAACGACATCGCCGATAGCCGATATCGCCCGATAGAAACATCCACCTTCCGGGCAACGACCGGGGAAAAGTAAATCGTGGCATCGTGCCGTAATCCGGAACATTACGAGGTCCTGCCCCATTCAGATCGCCTTAATTGAATGGGCAGACTTCCTCTCTCACTCTCACCCAAGTTTCCGTCTCTCTTGCCGACTCGTCCCGGATAGTTTATTTTCTTCCCTTCTCTCTCTATCGCCTCCTTCTATCCTCTTTGTCGGAAAGGGTCCCCCTCGGTCCTATTATGTAGGCCGGCGCCTCACCGTCTGCTAGTAGTTCCTCTTCCTCATAATTAGCTTTGTAAACCCCATTTTTCTCTCATCCCTCTCCGTTCGCTGTCCCTTTCCATCTTTACCGATCCTGGCGGTACTTGAAGGTCCTTTTGAACATCCTTCACTCTACCTCATTCTTACTTTTCGTTGAGTTTTTTTTTTTCTCCTTTGAAAGGTATCGGTAGTGACATTGACCCAAAGACGTTCTCTTGTCCACCTGTAATTTATGACCTGGCTAATGCCGTCAACTATGATCGGGAATGAGTGAGAATAAATTTATCGAAGGAAGAATATTAAGGTTTATGTGTACCCTAATCCCGGTCAAAGCGGGACCAAAAAAGAAGAAAAAGGTAGTTGAATTAAACCACCGTTTCAGGATGAATTTTCGTCGGACGTCATCAGCTGCCCTCCAAAGGGAAGATCAGAATTTGATCTGGCACTTTCGCTCTTGGCTACTCATTGGCTCGCCATCTTGAAAGGAGAAGGGATCGCCGACGCACAGTGGGACGAATGTCCAGACTAGGTGGGCCAAATGAGGACATGGGTCGGAATTTACTCTTTTTAAGCTCAGAGTCGGATTCAGCACCCTCGAAAACCACTGAATCCCAATTTTCAGCTCCGAAATTCGACTAGTTTTGCTGCAATAAGCTAAAGGAAAAACGCGTGACGTCATCTGGTATGTTATGTACATTTGTACATTCCTCCCACGCGGTTCCTACGTAAGGGAGCGAGAAGGCATTACATACCAGATGACGTCACACGTCGCTTTTTCTCTTCCTTTTTTTCGCCTCGCCCTCTTCCGTCCATTTCCGACTCATCATATTGCTCATTTTAGCGAATTTTCGAAGAAAATGAAGCTATTGCAATGGCTTCAAATTTTAGTAATGCAAATTTTTGAAAATTTTTTCCATGGAAATCCGTTTCAGACCATTCTAAACCGATTGCTGAAATTTAATACTTTTTCATATGTATGTATTATACTCACTCACTGTGTCACTCCAGTCGATATCTGACCCTGGAATCGACATAAAAAATCCAAAAAATTTTAAAATGTCAAAAGAAAGGATGAGTTCGTTGGCCAAGCTTTTTTGTAGTACTCAGAGGAATTCAGAGTCAATAATAGCTAAAAAACGTGTTTTTTGAGGTTACTGGTATGAATTACCATCTTAAACATAGGAACATAAATATAGTATGTTCGGAATCATCTTGAAATTTCCTATAAGAATCCCCCCCCCCCCCCCCCCCCCCCCCCCCCCGAATCGGTTAAAATTATTCTTTGAAAATTTGCTCATCAACTCATGCTGCATGAATGGAACTTTTTGGAAATCTCTCCCTAGACCAACAATTTCAAACAATAAATTAAAATAGCGGACGTCTCATTGATTGCCACCCGTTGCCTCCAATTGTTCTGCGGAATTTTGTCCGTCAAGTGATCTAGTTCATGATAGAACGTTCTGTGATCAATTGATTTATTTTCCCCATTTTATTATATAGACAATTTCATGTTAGAAAGAGTTTTTTGCTAAAAATCTGCAGTTGCCGAAAAAAGGGCGCTGAAACCGATTTGGAAGTCGAATATTCGAAATAATGGTCATAAACAGTTCTCTGTTTGAGGCATCGTGGTTATTTAAATGTGATGATGTTAATTAATACGTACATTAATGATATGGGGAGACCACCCTCTTAGAGCAGTGTTTTCACCTGTTTGATTCATGTTAATTCCCTTACCCTTTATTGCTTCCTTTTTGTAGGAAAGAGCTCTATTATCACCCCTCACCGTTTAGTCCCCTCATTACTACTAGCTTTGTAAACCTCATCTTTCTTCCATCTTTCTCTTCTCCACACTGTTGGCTCCACTCCGTCCCTTTCCCTCTTTCCATTATTTCTAGCGGTGTATAGGGCTTTAAACGACCTTTACTCGACCTCACCCTCACTTTCTGTCGTCCTTATTTCCCTTTAACTCGATCGTTTATGACCTGCTGTAGCGACATTGACCCACAGACGTTCTTCGTAATTTACGACGTGGTCTCTGGGTGAAAACTTAGTGACCTCCTTTGAAGTGTAGGTACATTCATACCATTCATATCGATGGTGACCTTTAGGTGTCGTTGTGGTCACTTACCATCTACTTAGTTCTAGAACACTGTCTCCTGGGCTCCGAAACAACTAACTCGCCTTGCAAATACACTACCTTGGTACATTATACAATGATTTGTGAGCATTATAATAGTAACATTATGTTCTGTTCGCTCATGATTTCTTTAAGGAAATCTACATTATCGACAAACCCCAAAGATAATTCCTTACAACCGAAGGTAGGGAAGAGGAAAGCGTTACATTTTCATTAATTTATTGAAAATTCGATCTAGCGCTTTTTAGGGCTGAGCTTTGATACATAAGTATTTTCAGGGAAAACATGGAATGGTGTCGCACCTTTACCCTTTGGTTGGAGTATATATGTAACGCAAGTGTTCACATAAGATTGTCTCATTTCGACGGTCTGAGACTCTGTCTTTAGTCAAGTTTGTTTGGACATTGGAAAGAGATGTTTAGCGATGTCAAGGTATGGTTAGAGGTTGATGCCGCCAACCATCTCTAATCTCTAATCATCTCCCCCAATATCACCTCTTACCCTGGGTATGCTCTAAAAAATCAAACTCAATATTCTAAAATTAAAAAAATACTTTCTCTGTACTTTTTGCTCTCTGTCAAATTTTAAAAATTAAGGGTAAAAAACGTCTTTTTTAGGTTTTTGGTGTAAATTATCATCTTAAATACTAGAAAATAAATTATGGTATAATCAGAATCAGCGCAAAATTTCCTATAAGAATCACCAACCAAATTATTATTTTTTTTAAATCGTACTTAGTTCAAAAATCGCAGAAAATTCTTCCAAATTAATTTTTTTTAAATCGTAGTTCAAAAATCGCTGAAATTTTTTCTTTGGAAATTGGCTCAACAACTCATGCTGCATGACTGGAACTTGTCAAGCAAAAACAACTTCCAATACCCTCCATCTCCAGGAAACTATCGCAATGACCGAAATCGGAGTTAAAACCCACAAAAATGGCCATTTTGCTTCCGAGTCTGCAAGGCAGCGGAAGCTTTGTTTTCACTTTCGAAATGAAACAAATTTTTGTGCTCCAAAATCAAAATTTCCACTCGCATTTCGCGTTTAAGGCCCTCCTGAACAAATTTAGTTTCGTGTCCGTCTGTCTGTCCACATTTCCTTGCCACAGTCATAACTTCCAAAATTTCGAGCCGATTTCAATCAATTTTCAGGGATGGTGCGGGTTAGCCCCGTGACGGTCCCCTATGCATTTCATCGCCATCGGACTATTATCAGCGTGAGCGCATGCGCAAACGTGAATTTCCGGAAACCCCGGTATCTCAGTTCCTAATTGATCTATTTCGCTCAAATTTGGAGGGTAGTTGGAGGCTGACTCCAAGAAAATCACCTATGAATTTCATAACGATTGGATCAGTAATAGCTACTGCGCAAGTGCAAACTTCAAATTTGTTGTCATAGGCGTAGCTACGGAACTACTCGACCAATTTCGGTGACATTTTCAGGGATTAAGCGATTTAGACCCTAAAGGGTCCTCTATGAATTTCATCGCTATCAGACCACTAGTAGCGAGTGCGCATGCGCAAACGTGAATTTCCTGAAACTACGGTTTCTTCATTCCTAATGGACCGATTTCGCTCAAATTAGGTGTGTAGTTGAAGGCTACCTCAACATTACCTACCTTACCTTCTAACTTCAACCTTACCTTAACTTCCAACTTCACTTCTAACACCTTACCTTCACGATTGTATCAGTAATACCTACTGCGCATGCGGAATTTTGAAATGTGTTTCATGGCCATAACTCTGGAACTATTCAACTAATCGCGGTGAAATTGTACGGGGTAGCCCCTAGACAGTGCCTTATTAATTTCACTGCCATCAGACCACTAGTAGTAGCGTGTGCGCATGCGCAAATGCGGATTTCCTGAAACTACGATTTCTCTGTTCCTAATGGACCGATTTCGCTTAAACGTCCATGTTATGTTACAAAAGTGAGGAAGCTATACTGGTCACCCAACTTGGCAGACATTCTTTATTCGAGCAGGATGAATCAATTGTGAAACCCACTCTCACAATTTGATGTTCTATGACCTGTATGACGTTTGTAAAAGCGGTTTTTGTGTGAATGTCACATTTTCGAAGTCCACGAGGAAGCTTCTGAGCCATGTCCTTGGCAGTGTTTCGAGTTGGTTCCTACGGTTGAGGATAGTTCATAGTTGTTGTGCTGTGGAGCCTCGCTCATGTTTTATTGTTGTTTTTACGTCTTGCCTAAATCAGCCTAGTACAGTTCATGGCTCTCAAGCCAACGAAAATAATATCGTCTTATTTTATAGTGTCATTAGTACGCCTAAAATGTTGTCTAAAATTCTTCAATCATAAGACTTCGGGTGGTATTTTTCGAGGATTTCTCGTGCCTTTGTGTCTAATTTGATGATTTTGATATGAGGGAAGTATTCAAAGCATTTCCTAAGACATTTTCTGTGAGGATTGGCGGTCTTCTATATTGCGTTTTGGCTTTCGGGCTGCGGCCCCGCCAGTTAGCGCGGACCAGTGCACTGGTTATGCAGATAGGAGCGTGAGAGCCCCTCCTCTGTGGTCTCTTGTGACTCGGCCATGGGTGGGGGAGGGGGGGGGGGGGG
>JAEMON010000004.1:24447931-24462537 GCA_030264115.1 Lygus lineolaris
ATCGATTGATTGTTCCAATTTTTAGCCAGAAATCGATTTTTTTTTACCTTCAAAAATCGATTGCAAAAACACACATTCTGAATAACTTTTGTTGGAGTAAATCCGAGCATGTAAATTTGTATAGAAAACTTTTGTATGTTGTTCTTGATACTTTTTTTTTTAAATAGTAAGACGTTCTTTGTAACTTGTTTTTCTCTGTGGCCTTGACATTTTCAAAAATTAAATATTGAACCAAGCAAGTTTCTAAATCTTTGAATGACCCCACCGTTATAATTTAATTTGTCATGCACTCATTGAAAGTTCCATTATTCTTGTAAAACTAAAAGACAATTGAATTTTAAATAAATAAAAACCTACCGAATTTTGATAGGTAAAATACCAAACTACCAAAACATTCACTTTTTTTAAATTAAAATAAATAAATAAGTTTCTTGTAAAAACAGGTTTTCATCGGTTTCTTCCAGTTTTCTCTGGATGGAATAAACTTAAAATTATGATTCACATCGTAAAATATGTAATCATGATTGTATAACATACGTAAATCGATGAATTTTCAAAATCACAAACGTGAAAAATAATAAAAAGGATTTTGAACTGCGTTGGGGCATCGTTGAGGCGCTTCCCAAGCCGGGCGTCCCGCGAACCCTTAAATGCAAAACGTATTTGCATTTTTGCTTCTAATGCGTTGAATTTTAACGTCATATCTTTGACCTCTGAACGAAGATTTATGGTATTATGTTTTAATATATCATAATCGTTGATTAGTATCACTTTGGGCTTACAGGTAGTGGTAATATTAGCAGTGTGACCCCCAGCACTGGACCTCCTGGTCCTGTTAGCAGCATCGGTGTCACGTCGATCGTTACGACTGGACCCGATGGAACGGCGTTGGACGAGGCATCGCAGCAATCAACCTTGTCGAACGCTTCAGCTGGTGAGTATTTGTCAATAATTATGTACTAATCATTGCGCTACTTATAAATTAATGCGTCACTTGGATAATCAACTTTCGTAAATGTGTGACAATGATTGATATCTTCGAGGAGCCGTAGGAAGAGACTATGTTTGTATTGAGGTCGATATTGCCAAATGTGTGAGAAATAATCTCGCTATAAATGCATGCTATAAATTTCATAATCATCTACACCGATTCGTCAGAGGTATTTGAATCACTTTGGGGGGCGTCCTTTTAGTGCATTTTCGAAGAAAATGAAGCTATTGCAATGGATTCAAAATGTAAATAATGCAAATTTTTGAAAATTTTCTTCATGGAAATCCGTTTCAGACCATTCTAAAACGATTCCTGGAATTTAATACTTTCATATGTATTCAACACTTTCGACGCGTTTAAGCAGGACGTCGTAGCGATGTATTGGGGTTGGTGTTGGGTTGGACGATTGATGTCGGCAGGCATCAATTTCTGCGAATCGTAACGATATGTTTGAACAAGTAAACAGTGACAGGCATTTCTCGCTACGATACCACTCAGTTTGCCATTTCGTCTTGTTCGTTGTCCTTTTTTGAGATAGGGATTTATTTTTTTAGAGATAATTATTTAAACATTAGGTTGGCTCTTTTAAATTAATCACTTCGTCGAAGTTATTTACCAATAATCTCAATGTTCAACATGAAAATGGCTCCGTTTAGTGAATTTTAAAAGGTAGTAGGTCGAAAATTTTGTAAATGGAAATCTATTTTGAAAATTAATCATTAATAAAGTTGATGCGTTGCTGGTTATTCATCAGGTTTCTACGATTTAACGAGCATGCCTTTGAATAACACAATTCTGTTATAGAAATGTCAATCGTTTCGATTTATCGTAGCGTGTGAACCCGCCTTTACTTGCTGATACATACGAGTAGGTACATGAATTTAATCCACTTATTTTTTGATGTTTTATTAATTTTTTTTATTATTTATTGTTGTGTTATTTTTACAGCTTCCGGCGACGACGGAAGTTGCACACCCGGAAAGAGCAGGAAAGACGGGGGCGGTGGAGGTGGGGGCGGCATGATGGGGTACCACAACCACCCGACAACTCCGCAGAACACTGTGCCGTCGCCAGGGGCCTCCCAGCACTCCATGCTAGACGATTACCCGCCTGACAACAGCCCCACTTGGCCGAGAACAACTGCTAGTCCGGTACGAACACCTTCCTTCCTGAAGTACCGCAAAAATTGAAGAGATTAAGGGCGGGATTTATTGACGGCCCTCGAGTTTCAAGGAGACCTTGAGATGGTCTCCTCGAAATTTGGGATACGGATTCGGCGGAATCCTCGAAGACCATCTCAAGGTCTCCTTGAAACTGCGGACGCCTGGCTCTGGAAGCGCCTCAACGATGCCCCAACGCAGCTCAAAATACTGTTTATTATTTTTCACGTTTATGATTTTGAAATTCTTCGATTTACGTATGTTATACAATCATAATTACATACTTTACTATGTGAATTATAATTTCAAGTTTATTCCATCCAGAGAAAACTGGAAGAAACCGTTGAAAACCTGGTTTTTCATAGGTTCCTTCCAGGTTCCCTGGAGGGAATAAACTTAAAATTATGATTCACATCGTAAAGTATGTAATTATGATTGTATATTGTATAAAATACACATACGTAAATCAATGAATTTTCAAAATCACAAACGTGGAAAATAATGGATTTTGAGCTGCGTTGGGGCATCGTTGAGGCGCTTCCCAAGCCGGGCGTCCTGCGCACCCTTGAAACCCGCCCCAAAGACCAGTGTCACCGACGTGATAGTGTTTAAAACAAACATAACTAGGTACAGTGAGCGGTAGCAACCTCTCAGGTTCACCCTCAAACACCCTAGAATGAACCCTCCATCAAGGGGAATTCTACTTCCCCACTTCAGCTCAGCCAATACCCCAATCCCAACTGTTGTTTTAGTTAGACATTGGTAGGGAAAGTAGATGAATCGCCTAAGTGATTCTTTAGCGAAAATTAACCTCAATTTGGTAGGGGATTCATCAATATCCTCCCAGACGTGAGAAACTATATCGATTCCCTCCCCATAAGGGTCATCGATAATCTTCTCAAGCCTCCTTGCCCTCTCGTTAACATCGATCTCCTCCCAGGCTCAGTTCAGATAAGGAATTCAATACCGTCAAGTACCTTTAAAAAAAAATAATAATCACAACCAAAGTAGGTGCACGTTAGTTTGGTTGCATCAGGGGCGGCTCTGGGGAATCTGAAAGTGAGACCACGGAACAAACTTGAAAAATTGTTGGGGGTGTAAGATTAATGGGAAATACTGTTAGTGAAAGAAAACAATCAAGTATGGTATGGGGCAGGTACGTAAATAACCATTTTGAACGTTCAGTATGAAGAAATCATTGTCACGGCAATACCTATCCATGGTAGTCAAGTTTCCATAGTAACCAAGGCTGAAGTGAGCTATTTCAAACAGCTTTCCTTCCTTCTGGACCAATGGAAGTGCCTAATACGTATGAATGCCTGGTAAATTTTCGAAACTATACATCAAAGCTGGTTTTCAAGTAGCTAACAAACGACCATTTTGAGGAAAGGGGAAAGTTCTTTCTTCTGTTACTTTGTAATGAGTTAATAGCATTGATCAGCTGCATACCTAATTGTTTTGTTTTTTAAATTACTCGTAAGTCGGGATTCAGTCAATGAAATACCTACACCGTGACAGGTAAATCTTGAAGATTGGGCTCCTTTGGAGTCCAGAAACGCTGATTGTAAACAAAATGCTAAAAAAGTGTTTTTTATTGGATGAACCCCCCCGACCAAATTTAAAAAATTGTTACTTTGTGGTGCAGGAAAGTAGATTATCACTTCTATGCTCTGGAAGAATAAGAGACTCGGCCTCTGATAAGTCACCCTAAAGCCGCCCTTGCGTTGCAGTCAGGGTATTAGTACAGACGGCTACTCCTCGCTCAGGCAATAACATTTTTTTAAAGTTGCTTCTAGAATTGAATCCCAACAATATTCTAACTGTTGAACTCTAGATCGTAGTAGCCCTTCAATCAGCCAGTGACCCAAATTCTACATTCCCTACTCAACATAACAATAACAAATTGTTCTTGGGTGAAATTACCAAGGCGATGAAAGATCCATCATGTTTCTAGTTTTTACAGGTTTGGAATTTCATTCCCAACTATTTCGACCCGTAAAATGCCCAGATAGGTTTGCAGAAGCTACGAGAAGAGGAAATTGATCGAAGCAGCTGCCTTTAATTTGTATAAATTTAACAAATCTCCCAAATAACGTACCCTATTACAAAAATAAAAGTACAATCAATCATTTTAAACAAATTTCTAGCTGTTATTTTTATTTTCATCTGAGTAGGAGCCTCCCTTTTCAAAAAATTCATTTTTAATTTTTAATAGTTAATTCAGGATACTGCCAGTGTGTTTTTGTCTGTGTAAGTTCTCCATCATGTCGGTCGGAGTACGAGTAGGTCCACCATCTCAAATTCAGCAAATATTTCAAATTTTGAAAAAATGCGTGCTTTGAAAGTTGATATCGTGTTGCTGATCTGACGGTTCCTTATTTTTTTTAAATTTTGCCACACGTCTCCCATTGTTTTATCAGTACTCGATCACCGATCTTCGATAAGACCTGTGCTACGATCCATTGATGTTCTTTGAAAAAATGTTTGCATTGCCCTACTTCTATTGTTATGTTGCCTCCTGTGTCTGTATTGATGTCCCCTACATCTCTCCAACCAAGAGTGCGGAACTCAAACAAAATTGAATAAATATAAATTGATCGCATGATCTATTTCTTTACTATTTGAATATTTTCAACAGCTTTTATTGTTCCTCTACATGTTCAGTCTTCCTTTGTGTTCCCTACACAACTCCATACTAACGTAAAATTCCTACACAAATGTAGCAATTTATTGGAAACGATTTCAGTTCCTTTTCTTAGTATTCATAACATTATATTTTTCGTTTTTCAAGTACCTACCTTTAGTTACCTGTTATTTCCGTCAGCAATACTTTATATCCCCTACTCAATGTGCTTTGATGTCTTATATTCGTCTTATTCTTGTAGCACATCCCATTCGCTAAGAAATTTCTTTTGTTCCTCCTTTGAAGGTGTGTTATTTGTTCTGTTTCCAGGTGTTTAACAGTCATGTACCCCAAGACCTGTACAGGCCTAAGGTTAAAATCAGTTTTTCATATCCAAATCTTGATTTCACTGCTTGTGTTCATGCCTTGCTATGCGCTTAGCTGTATCTATCACGTTTTATGGCTTTTCCCTTCCTCTTAACACATCAAACGGAGAAGTTGTGGATTATTATTTTGTTGCTATAACATATCTATTAATAACTTACATAATAACAATAATAATATATACTTACCTACCTAATAACATAAAGCTAATAATAAATTATAAGGATGATTGTGCAATTTTAAAGGCTAACAACTTAATCTTAATATATTGTGGGTTGATCTAACGACCTTTCTGAATTGTGAGTACAGTATTTGATCGGCCAAAGTTTTCATCTCAACACTTACTTTTTGTATAATACAGGAATGAATGACGAATTCATTTTACTCAAGTACTGCCCATCGAGGAACGCCTGTTTCTATTTATTTCTTCAGTTTTCATTCACAATAATGGGGAACTTGCATGGGTCTGGAATTTTCTCTTTGGCTGCCTGCTTCTTGTTATTTGGGGGTGGGAAACTAGATTGGGAGCATGGAAAGAATATTTCGCGTTGCGTTGCAAAAGCCTGTTAGTTCAGAACCTGAAAGTTTCTAGGAGACAGAAAAAAGGCGGAGGCAAAATCCTGCAAGTTGAGAAAAAAAAACGATAACGCCACGTGGGTGGGTGTAAAATCCTGTATTTTATTGCCCTTCTCATTTGTTGCCCTTTACATTTATTTGTTTTATGGCCCTTCTCATTTGTGTCGCAGCAACTTCCAGGGTTTTGCTCTGTGATGGAGAGGTTGCTAACTTACTGGCATAGAGAAGAAATGGAGCGTTGTAGTTCGATTCTGTTCTTACTAGCGTGTTCGCAAGGCCCACTCTAACCAATAAAGCTCAGAACCTTATTTTCGGAAAAAATTGTTCTTACAGGCTTTTGCAGCGTGTTTGTCGATTTAGTTGTTTCGAAGAATAGGAAACTTGAATGAAAATCTCAGCTGTTTGAAAAAACAGAAAATACAGGTAGCGCTAAATTCGCCAGGCCCTCAACCGATAATATAGACGAAACGACTGCAAAAATTGAAAAGTTATAACAAAACACGAAATCAAAAAATGTTCTAATAAAAATACGAGATTCATTCTAACCTGATCAGAAAATAACCCCAGTTTGAGCGCAGATGTCATCGCCCAGATTGAGGCCGTCTGTCTGGAGCATGGAAGTAAGAAGATATTCCTACTTCCACGCTAATGACGTCAGTTAGGTTTGGGCGGTAATTCAAAACGACTAAATTTCAATAAATTCTTTAAAATTAGGCATAAAATCACTTTTCCCGCAAAATGCCTTCTTTTTCTCTCTTTAAAGTCATTCAATTTCAGAAAAAAAATTAAAAAAATACCATGCAAGTTCCTCATTGTGAAGAAAAATGGAATAGTGTCAACAAAATACTGTTCACTTGAATATTAGTCGTTGGTTGGTTGCCTTTGGTACTATTTCTGTTATCTTAACAACTATAATATCAATATTAGCATTAAAGTTCTCGTCAACTAAAAAAAACTAAAAGTATGAAAAATGCCAAACAAAAAACAACAACACAAAAATTGGTGTCGTCGCCTACGAGAGTGCATGTTGATTACTTAGCTTTTGAGGCACTTATTTTGAACTTTCCAGAGTGCCATTTTTTACCTTGTTTAAAAAAATGTTGCTTCAAGTTCTTCAGCATGATTTCTTTCATCCATTCCGTCAACCTAAATAATGCAGGCATATTTATACCTACAGTTCGTCCTGAATTACGTATAATGATGCTCATGAAACTCCGTGATTTAGATCTGATTTTACGAGTAGATGTATGGATGTTGATGTGTGGAATTTGTTGCTCTCGGCTTGCGTGTTGCTTCCATTCTAGTATAAGGCTTGTTTCATAAAATCTTGGCCCTATTTATAAAGTACATCCTTACAACGGTCCACCATTAGGCACAAGTGTTGTCCAATATTACGGTAATACTCACTCTTCGTTTCGTTGAAGTTAGTAGGAATAATACATTATCTTATCATTCAAATCATCATTTCACGAATGAATTTATGTTCACATTTTTCCACAGATGACCAGTTTTTATTCCATATCTTATTTTTATGGATTGATGAGTATTCTTATAACACTTATTTATCTCTTGTCACGTATTTGCTTGGTTTGGTCTGCAGTTGTAGATTTTCCTTTGAGTTGAATAGCATTACAGATTCCCTGATAATCTCTCATTTAAAATACCTATTTATATCATTGAATGTACTCCCAAGTGAAGTTTAATTCAAAGAACTCTCCTCGATTTACCTAAGAGGAGAGCTACTTCTCCATGTTCCTTATAACCGCTTGTATACAGCCTGACTGCTTCCCACTCGCTGCTCATTTTGAGTATCCTGTGAGAAGTGGGATATTTGTCTGTACGTTGAGAAGACTAGGAAGAATAGGAAGTTTTGCTGCCTACTACGTTCTTAGCTTCCGCAATAAAGTAACATCTCAATACGTAGGTACCATCGTACAGGTATACGAAACGCGTTCTCTAATTGATCCATATTATTCCTTACCTTCTCTCAGTAATTGCTAGGTTTTTTGTGTTTTTTTTTTAAAGAAATAAGCATGCTCACTAACAGATAATTCCAGACAGTCACTGGGTTCGCACATCCTCTACCCAATGACCTGGAATAGGTATCAAAAATCATCAACGTGTTGATTTTTGTCACATTGCATTATGCTAACAAACACAAATTGCATCATGAACGGGCACTCACATGGAATATTGGTTGCACTATTGTTTGTTGATTAATAATATATACTAAATACCTACTACGAAACTGACTGATCAAATTCATTACTTGGTTGGGAAAAAGTGATGTCTTTCTCCGAAGTGTAAAGTGGTGTTGAACACCCAAGGATTTTCAATTCAGTTTGCACTTTCAATAATATTGTAAAAAAGGTATTTTATTTTTCAAAAATTGCTGTCTTGCCTCAACTTCGTGGAAATGTTTTATTATGTAGTCACAACAAAAATACTTCTTATGTTCTTGGATTTTAGTTCTTCGACATCAGTCAGTTTTGTAGGATTTGGTCTGTGGTGCTTTGACAGATAATATCGTGTAACTGGATAGATAGGCTTTGTCCATGTGGTAGAGATTAAATTGAATCTCCAGCCTCCCAATCCTTCTCTGTTCCACACGGACCTCTTCCGGTGCAGAGTTCACTCCGTGGACCGAGTCTATGGGTGGGATTTATAGACAGTCCTCGAGTTTCAAGGAGACCTTGAGATGGTCTCCTCAAATTTGAAATACGGATTTGGCTTGAAGAATCCTCAAAGACCATCTCAAGGTTTCCTTGAAACTCGAGGACCGTACATAAATCCCGCCCTATATCTATTCAGCTACACTGTGGTGTCAGGTCCTCACTCCACCGAAATTTCCACCTCACGATCTTCATTCTATGTTACAGAAGCAGCATGACAGTTTAAGCAAACTGTACGAAATGGACGAGTCCCACGACAGGAGGATGTGGTTAGACAAACTCCTTCATTTCATGGACGAGAGAGGTTCTCCGATTACAGTATGCCCAACTATTTCGAAGAACCCACTTGACCTATATAGGCTCTACCATTATGTCAAAGAGAGGGGTGGCTTCGTGGAGGTATGCAAGGTGCAGTTGTAGTTCCATCATGGTACACCCGGTTACTTTTTCCTAGTTAATATTTTCATACCTTTTTTCTTCAAAATTGGACTCTCTAAAACTTACTAACAACATTTGGTGGCTACTCAGTTTCATTCTAAATTCATTCCCTTTTATTCCTTTAAAAACGTTTTATCTGACATTTATCCTTTAACATGGGAGTATGATATTATCAACATCAGTGTCAAGATTTTTCTTTCCAGAAATTGAATTCAGTCCCCAATTATTCCGAATCTTGAACGAATATCTGAATTTTGAATCCATTCCGGAAAGCTATTTCGCTAAGAGTATCAATTGTTTGTAAAATACTACCCAAAAATAAAATAAAGTAACCTCTATTGTTCAGCAGCATCTAACAACGAATCCCTTCGCTAACCCACTCACGTAACATGAAATTCACCTCCTACGTCATTCAAACCCTTCATACCAGGCTTAAAATAACATGAAACTCATCCTTTTCTCTGCAAAATTTATGAGTTCTGAATCCGCCCTTGAACTCGGAGGTTGAAATTCCTAAATACTCATTTTAAAAGCCACCAAATGATTTTTCTGCATGACTGAAACCTTCTTAATGGAATATTCAATATTTCATTATCACGAAGGGATGTTGAGTTTTGGCTTGGTTTTTTTCAAAATCTCCTTCTTGTCTTTTTCGAAAACCTTTCTATCTTTTCTCTCTTATCTTCGGCTTTCATTTTGCACTTGTTTTTTGGTCGTTACTAAATTTTTGGTGGTGGGTCAACCCCAACCAGCCTCCCGCTTTTTGCGTCCTTTCCTATTCGTTTTTCTCCATTCTCCTTTAATATCCGGAACCGAGTGAACTACAATTTGACTGCACATTTTTTTGTTTATTATTTTTAATTATAGGCTTAAGATAATTATTCTTAATTTTGAAATAGTCTAGTTATGATTCGATTTGCACTTGAAATCATATGAGGGCAGCACTAAACATTTTAAAGATGTATTTCACGTATTGGTTGATAACCATTTTTAATTTTTTTTATTACAAATTCTGTATCGTTCATCAAACGTTGCTTACTTAATTTTGCTGCTAGGTACTAGTTAATCAATAATATTTTTGTCTATGTTCGTGGAATAAAAATTAACGCAATTCCTTTAAATAAAGCAAATGGTTGGAAAATCTTGCAAACTACGAATATTTCTATAAAATGTTGCAGGAACTTGATTTTATTCAGATGTATTTTGTTGAACTTCATTATGTTATATAACTCTCTTCTTCATTGGCGAGAATTTATAGCAGTTTTATTCATCGGGATAAGAATAGGTAGATGACCATGAGGGGAGGGGGTTGTTCCTATGGGTCCTAATGACGACACCCAAGCTGTGTCCGCACGACATACGAGAGAGCTACTCTACGTTTTGATTTGTTACTTCCTGTCTGTTTTCGAAGTGCAACATGACGGTATGACCTATTCCTGACATAAGTGACTCTTGACGTTTAAACGTTCTCGAAATTTTGTTTACCTGATACCGAAATTGGGATGTAAAGAACAGCGTTACGTCACAAGTTCGGATGTTTACCTGCTGCTAATTCCAAAGATATATCGAGACAAAATCGATTAAAATTCAATCTACATTTTAATAAACCTTAAGTAAATGTTCCAACCTGTCCATTGTTCTGTAAGGGAACATTGTCCTTGTCGACGTCCATCATTGTCGTTGTTTATCTGAGATCAAAATCGGGATTTGAAGAGCCGCATGACGTCATAAGTTTCGGATGTTGAAAGCAAGAGTAGAGTCGGTGACGTCATAAGTTTTTAATTTTAATAACCTTTCCTTCCCATCGGACACCCCTCATACTGTACCTTTTCGGAAAGCTCTCGCTGACATCTATCATCCAGATTAATAAAGAATAACGATGTATAGCACGGTGCGGCGAGTAGCGCTGGACAAACTCACATACAAGATCCTTTATACAAACAATATACAAACAACAATATAAAAATATACAACTACAATATAAACAATATAAAAACACACAAGAAAAAAATCAAAAATTCTTACTTACCTAAAAGTTTTTTTTAGCAAGGGGAGTTGAATTCGGATTTGTAGCCTATATGTATTTCCAACCATTTGTGTTACCTCAACCTGACGATCGATTCGGAAGTAGTTTCAAGCTCCTTCGTTGCTACTCGAGTATTTTCATTAGCTTTTTCTCTGTAGTGTTGACTTAGATGAATATTTTTAACGTTTCATTCAAGTGTGATTTCGTTGTTGATTTTTGTTCATTTGACATCTCCGAGTTTTGTTTTCTTTATTTCTCTTTGTTCGTGCTTGCTGTTTGGAAGCCAAGGGACGGGTTGAGCCAACTCATTAAAATGGGAAATCAATTCAAAAAAGCAAATTAATATAATTTCAAATTTTGAAAATTGATAGTGGTTTTGATCGCAACGAAACAAGTCACAAGCCTAGAACCTGAAACTCAAAATCTCGCCTGAATTCAGATTTTCCTTTCAATTTTCACGAATTCGCCTTGAATGTGAGGCCTACAAAATTTGTTAAATGTATTTAAGGTTTCATAAATAGTTTGGTACCTACCTTAAAGAGACTAGAAAATGGTAGAAAAGAGATTTTCTAGTCGTTTGAAGTAAGGCTATTTGGATTTATATAATGTAATGGTTGTATCAATTCTTTTCTCTTGGCTCTCCGTTTTATGTTTGTTGCATCGTCGTAGTGCATTGTCGAGATAGCTTCTTACGTTAGCCTTAAACGTTGCTTTATACTCCTATTTGTTGCCTGTTGTGTTCTTCTACGACCGATCACCTTGTTGACGAATTTGTACGAAAAGCCTTGTTGTGTTTTAGGTGACCAAAAACAAAATTTGGAAGGATATAGCGGGCCTATTGGGTATCGGCGCCTCCTCCAGCGCTGCATACACACTACGGAAACACTATACCAAAAACTTGCTACCTTTCGAATGCCACTTTGACCGCGGGGGGATCGACCCTCAGCCGATTATCAATCAAGTTGAGGCGACGTCGAAAAAGAAAGGTGCTAAGGCTGCTCCAGTACCGTCTCCTGGTAAGAAGAATTCATTTGCCCTTCCTTCATAATGCGGGGGGAACCGGGAAAAGGGTACATTCGAACTGAGCTTGGCGATACTGTAGTACAGTACGTACTATATATTATAGCATTTCCAAGTCAAGTTCAACCTTTTCCAAGTCAAATTCAACATTTTCCAAGTCAAATTCAACCTTTTCTGAATCAAATTCGACTTTTTCCAAGTCAAATTCAACTTTTTCCAAAACAAATTCAACCTTTTCCAAACCAAATTCAACTTTTTCCAAGTAAAATTCAATTTTTTCCAAAACAAATTCAACCTTTTTTAATTTCACGGTCTGTCTCATCGATTACAGCTACAGATTGGACAATACATGATGCTACTGCTCCCTCAGGCGTCAGCGGGACACAATCTCCATTGATGGCCCAGTGCTTTTAATATTTAAAGTATAATTTTTAGTTTTACCTATGGGAGAAATCGTTCATTTTTCTTCCTTCAGTGCTATTGGTACAACAAAACTTGTTCATTTTAAAAGAGATGTCACTTTTTTTTCATAAACGATTTATTACATAATATTATTTACAACCTACGTATTACATTTTCTCCATCGTTTCCAACCCCATCCACAATTGTGTACATTTTGCCGATAATTATGAAAAGGTTGAATTTGTTTTGAAAAAAGTTGAATTTGACTTAGAAAAATTTGAATTTGACTTGGAAAAAGTTGAATTTGACTTGGAAAAAGTTGAATTTGACTTGGAAAATGTTGAATTTGACTTGAAAAAGGTTGAATTTGACTTGGAAAAGGTTGAATTTGACTTTGAAATGCTATATATCGTACCCTCTCAGGAAGAAGGGCGAATATGTATTTTTGGAGGGTTTGAGTTAAGATATTGGGTTTTTTTTCGGTTTTTTTCTCTTCTATTTGAATTTTAAGAGATGGAGAGAAAGATAGTCTAACCAATAAAAGAGGAGTTATTCAGGAGGAAAGAAAAGAAGTTAGAGTCGAATGTAGCAAGCATACCGGCAGAAGGGCTATTTTTACTGATATGACACAGTATCATGGAAGCCCCTGAAAAAATTGGTTGTTGGAACAAAATATGGACGGAAACTAAGCTATAGATCAGCAACTAAAGTAACGAGCTCTGACAGCGCATTCTTCTGTAGAAGGCCGAACTACTTATCAGCAGAAATGTTTTCCCGTTTCTGTCTCTTCTGAAATGGCATCCTGCTAAAAAAAGATTCCCACTTCAACTCACGTTTTGAAAAAAAAAAAAAACTGTTGGAAAATAAAAGCGTTCGTAGAAATTAAGGGCACAAAACGAGATGGTTAAAAGGCAAAAGCAACCGAAAAAACCCCTATGAGAAAATAGGAATTAGCAATACTGCCAACTTACAACTCAGAAATCCCTACGGTTTTTTTGGCAGGAATTATAAGGTACCTTGCTAATTTTTAGCCGGTAGGACTCACTGTCGGAGCTCATTACTATAGTTGCAGATCTGTAAAACCTCAGAAAACGAAGCTTGTGATTAAAGAAGAAGAAGAAGAAGAAATTACAATCTGCAGGTTATTGGTAAAATGATCGTCAACTCAGTCTGAAAGGAGTTAGTAAAAGTTTTTAGTTCTAGAAGATTCTCTATCAGTCAAGTCTCTACTAGTCAAGTGTTCAAGTGTCAAGTATCATTGTGAGGTATTTTCTCTCGATATAAGACTAAATGTAGGAATCTCGTCATGCATAAGGGCAAATGTCACCACCACAGTTCGCTCTGTGACAGCACAGTATACTTGTACACTGAACTCTGAGTTAGAATGACCTGTACAGGTCGACTGACCTTCGGCCCACATGTACAAAAACCCGGATCCCTTACCTATGCATTATGCATTACAACGATTGTATTATTGTACTTCTTGAAATTAATAGAGCAATTTAAATTGAACGCGAAAATTTCGTTTTTGAAATACAAAATGGCTTGTATTGATGATAGAACGAGTCCAAGAATATAGAAATATTCTACTCTATAAATATTTATTCTATAAATAAAAACGAATCGATGGGTAACTTCAAGCAGGGTAGTTCAAAGTATAGTAGAGTTTCCTCTATCATTAGAGGAAATCGCCATTTCCCAAAATTGTGATTTTGCCATATTCGCCCTTCAGCTGTTAAGGGGGCATGTTAGGTTAAGAGGTCAAAGGAGCGATGTAATTTAGTTTTTCCCGTTTTAACATGGAACATGTTATAGCCATCCCTAACTCGTGAAAACCGAGCGTCTGTTACGTTTTATATTTTATGATGCTTTTCGCGTACAACCAATCGTTGCTAGAGAAATATAACTTCCTCATTTTCCACCCCACAAAACTCGTTCACCACTGGTTGGAAAGCTCTGAATTTATTACACATCACACCACATTTCATGCTGCCAATTTTCCCCCCTTCCACATCCTTCCAGAACTATCCTATAGATGTACCCACGTAGATGTACTTATCCTAAATGTACCAGAACTACTGGTACATAGGTAAACAAACAAAGTTGGTTGGAGTTTTCAGTTTGGCATTATAGGTACCTTCACAACCTATGAAACATGTTTCATTTTTTTAAATGTTAGCCGGTAGGGCTAAAGTAGAACTAACCGGGGTTTTCTCAGTCAATTTTTGGCCTATTTTGATACGGTTTGCGGCATTCTTCTTGTTATTCAATGCTCTCGGGGGATCAGCTATGAATTATTAGGGGTATTCACGGT
>JAEMON010000004.1:24474139-24488366 GCA_030264115.1 Lygus lineolaris
TCATTATTGTTTCTTTTGAGTCATTATCTCTCAGAAAAAAGTGTAAAAGAATTGATAATCCCCATTGAAAAAAAAAAATAGATAATAAAATTCATCTAATTTGGGTATTATGTCACTTGCTGTGCTATGGTGTATCGTTGAATCAACATGAGCCAGGGTTGATAAACCATAGGTTTTTGATTAATTTTAAAGTAGGTACTTGACTAACTACGTTATTTCTCTTCGTTTCATTTTCTACTAGTTTTCGTTGTTCTGTGTTTCCAATACTCTTATTTTCGGGACACGAAGTTCTATTAACCAAGGGGAGTGACAGACTACTCGATTTTGTTTATAGATATCCAAATATTACCTATTATTAGGGGACGGAATTTAATGTCACTAAAAAGCGGTTTTATGCACCAAAAATATGCCCCTAAAACTTCAAAATATGCTCTTAAAAATTTGAAAAATATTAGAAAACTGCCAAATTATTTGGTGGAATATAATATTAATACAACTGCATCTATTCTTCTTTTTAATCAAATTAAATATAAAATGACTTGAAAATGAGGAACTTTAGGGATTTAATCACATCCAAACCCTGCACCATAAAAAACAAAACGTAAACAGTAGGTACAACCAACCACGTTAGCTGTAGGTTGTGGAATCTTCAACAGTCCATTAATTCATTTTGAGTTTGAGATGAAAAAAAGTTGGTTTTTGGTCTCCCCTTTCACAGTCTAGCATTGTTGGCATGTTGGACCCATGACGATTTCACAATTTCAAGCATTGAAAAGGCAAAACTGGTCTTCCCAATTATTCAGATACCATCTGATTCATTTTGATGTTTTCGTAAAAATAAATCATTCAAACAAATTTTTTTGAAATAAAATGTGAAAATATGCATTTATATGCAAAATAAAACATGATTTTTGGAATCGGCTGACTGTGAAACGGATGAATACCTTTGAATCCTTCGAATACCTGTCCTAAGACTCCTCCCCCTAATTATTATTTTTGTTGTCTACTTACCTATTCCGGGAAGCAAAAATTGAAACTTGGCTGTTGATCGGTTACACCCCACCATTTTGTCATCCAAATCAATCCTTCCCTCGATATGTAGTCATCTGATGAGTAAATATTTTTTTTTTACGGAGTTAGGGTTTCAGAAATAACTAGATTAGAGTTCGAACACATGTTTTACGTAGGTAATATTATCCATACAATTATGTATGTACAATACTATGTAGAGGTGATCGACAATGGAGTGATGGCGTAACTTAAGTTGACCTTACACTACCATTCCATCACAATGAAGATAACGATGAAAAGTTTTTGAAGGGGTGGGTTTTTTAATCGAATCTTTTTTTTATTTATTGTTTACTGTATTTTCGACTAAATTTGTGGACCGTCCATCATCTCTCGGTGAGTTTAATTAAACATATTACGATGTCCTCTCATAACTCCTCCTATTTGAGAGCACATTATACCCAATTGAAATCCACTCAGGTAACGTACTTTTAGCCACTCCAAAATCTATTCACTGACTTGTTCTATTCATCTATGTTTAAAAAAAAAGTGAATTTCCATATAAATCCTCTTGTTTTACTTGGTCATTACGGCTGTTTACTTGGTTTCCTCAGCTCACGTCACGATTCTGTGAGCGCTTTATAAAAAAAACCGTTGATTTTAACTGAAGATTTATTCTTTCCAAGTTGTGTCTAAAATTCAAAATACCGTCACCGAAAATTGTCAGTAAATATTAACAATCAAACCTTAAGTTTCTTAATCATTATAAACATCTAATCCATGGATTACATGACTCGGTCTTGAAATTAGTCGGACAAGCGAGTCCCATATTTTTTTTTCTCGTAAAAAGGTAAAATTTACCCACCCTCGAATAGATTCTCGAGTTAAGTCAGTTTGGGAGTTCAAAAATACAGTTTTCATTATTTTCTTTATAGGTTTACATTCTCATTCTTGGGACACTAACAATATTTACACTTGGTCTATATATTTGACATTAATGTTTTATTACCTATTCGTTTCATTTTTTTCCTCTTCTTACTCATTTCTGTTTCACTCTTATTTACCCCACTACTTCTTCTACCTTCTGTTCCTTTAAGATGCAGGACATCGCAGGAGTAGTTTACGGTGGTAGCTTGGGCCGATGACATTTTGAGTTTTCGGATGATCGAATATAGAATTTCTTTTATGATTACCATCCAGTTGTTATGGGCAGAGTCGGGTTTCGCTTTGTAGTTGACGGAGAAACTTATTATTATTAGGTGCGTCGGTGGGTTTATACTCTCAGATCGTCTCGATTACATACGCTTGAGAATAGTAAAATTAGTTTGGAAAAATATGAAGTATGTGATGGTTTCTTACTAGCACTAAACGTCCTAGAGCTTTACTAGCGTCAATAGCCTCCTTCAACGCTTTCAATAATCATATCTCTATATTTTCTTGCATTCTACGTGAGGAATGATTTCAAATCGTGAATATTTTCAGTTGGTAGTTGAATATTTTGATTACACTTATTCGTGTTCCCTTTTGATCAATTTCAACCCTTGACGTTTTATTCATCGATTAGTATTTTCCGTTTCCATTATCTTCTATTATTTACTGTGCGTTTCAGATATTTATGGTTTCATTTCAACTCATTTTGCCCCCATTTTGTTCCTATTATTAATAATTGTTACTGTCTTTAGTTGATGTTAGAAGTTGGCCTTCGAACACGTCCTAGTTGTCAAATTAATAGACCCTTCTTGAAAAATTCATTTTAGGAAAGAAATAATTCCGTTACTTACTATTCATAGTTATTGAATATTGGTAGTAGCCTACGGAACACGGTGATAAGTAGAAGCGGCATTAATTTATCTGGACGAGAACCTCCTTGTGTGAGACACTCCCCCTCTCCGAACATCCCGAGTTAATTGGCGGTCATCTCATCCAACATTGTTTTTGAAACTGATATAGTTTGAAACCAGGTACGGCCGGATTCCATTGAATGGGTAACACATACAACGTTGTAATCGACAAAACGCTAATTGGGAGAACAAACATGTGCTGGAGCCATGGTGACTACTGTTACAACGCTTTTCCATTTGATGTTGTGCTCCCCAAAGATTTATACTACTGGATCGACTGCTGTACGGCACCTTAAAACGATCGAGCGTTTTTGCCCCCCCCCCCCCCCCCCCCCCCCCCCCCCCCCCCCACGAGCCGGTCCCAAAACTGAGGGCAAAAGCCGTTCACGGCAGGCGTTAATGCATTTTAGATAGTAATAGAACTATTCATTCATCCTTTGAATGTTCGTTAGCGGAGAGTAATACAGTACTCGGACGAGCAAGAACAAGAACGGTCGAGGTTCATGATCTCAAAAACTAACAAAAAAAATCCCTGGTGGGGATAGTGACTGGACACAGGTGCTTCTGTAAACACCTGAACAGGATTGGGGATCACATAGGTGACACATCCTGCAGACTTCGTGATGAAGAGGCCGAAACTGCCTATCAACTTCCTATTTGAGGGCCCAACGCTCGAAGCAAGACGATTCAGAATCTTTGGAACCCTAGAACCCGGGGAAATTGTATCGGAAAACAATCGAATAGGGGGGATCGTAGGCCTTCTAGAGGGAGTGGGCTGGTCCCAAAGTCTTTAGGCTGGCCAACAGGTCTATGTTCCGCACAATGAGCCACGGTTTCGGTGCGGAGTCCCCTCCTTGATCCTGCCTGTAAGCTGATCTGATCTAAATCTTATACATTACTAGTGTAAGCGGGTACTTGGGGTCTAGTTAGCTCGTGCCTCTGAAAGAGGGAGCTAAACGGAGGCCTGAAAAGGGTGTCTGAAGGACAAAGCAAATGTATGTAACGTTGTGGAATATCTACTAAATAATTTTGTAGTGAACCTTCGTAGAGTCAACTCGCTCATCCCTGAAATAGTAATCTATTCAAATCGGTAAAGAGGGGGAAACGCTACCTACTAGCTCCCTATGCCGCGTCCACTTATTTCTATGTTCTGAGTAGTTCACCCTTAATCTTCAGTGAATAGACAAAACCTAAAGAGAATAAAATATGATATCACTATTCAACCAAGTTTAATTTGTTTCATAGGTCCTGTAATTTATTAGTTTTTCTTCCTCTGTTCCACCCTACATGTATTATGTAATAACCAAAATACTAAGAGACAAATTTTGACTTTTTGTTCGTGTATTCTACAAATATACATGTCAACAGGTATGCCTCCAAGCGGGAGCTACCAAGGACAGCCTGGCGGTACGTACAACCAGTCCTACGCTGAGCAGTATGGTCAGCAGTACCCTGGATCTTACCCTCCGAACCGAGCCATGTACCCTCCGTATGGCGCTGAGCAGGACAGGTTAGTGTGAACTGCATCCACCATTTGTGAATATTATTTTGTCAATATTGATGTTGATGGTCTTGTTGGCTCTTAGAATGGAAAATTTATCTCTAAGGACCTACCTAGTCCAGTTTGATTCTCTGTACGTAGTATGGACAATTGGACATAGGTAGATCAAACTGCACTTGCTACGTTTGGTGGCTGGGGATATCCACCAATAATAATCTGATAATGTGATCGATTTTATTGTTTGCTGAATTTTAACATATAAAATAAGTATGTAATATATCATCAACATCCATCAACATTCATCAACTACTGTGTTGAGCCTGTGTTGGCATCTCTATTTTCTTTTTTCAGTATTTATTGCTTTATTCTGATTTATTGCTTTATTATTGATTATATTTATTTAGGTAGGAGCTTAGGTTTACCTCTTGATAGATGTGTAATCCTAGTTTCTGATTTGAAATAATTATTTGTTCCAGTCGGGTGTTTAATCAATCTGGCAGCGGTGGTAGTAGCAGTAGTGGAGGCCCACCTTGCCCTCCTAGCGTTGGTTCCGGTAGTTCAACTGGTCCAGTGCCATCCAATGCTTCACAGGACTACAACAGGTACAGCGGTAGTACTGGCGGTCCTGGAGTAGTTGGCCCACCAGGCCCCAGCTCTGGCCCTGGAGGTTATTCTGGACCTGCAGGCCCCAGGGGTTACCCACCTCAAGGACCGCCCCCAGGAAGTCCAAGCCCGAGTGGGACCCCACCCAGTCAAGCTCAGCCTCCTCAGGGTGTTCCACCTGGGGCAACGCCACCTGCTGCACCACCCCAGCAGTCGCCGTACCAGCCATCTGGGCCACCTCCTCCGCAACAAGAATATTACAATAGGCAAGACGGATACCCTGCCGGGCCAGGAACTGGGTACCCACCCGGCCCTCCAGGAGCTCCTAACAAGAATATGCCGCCTCCTGTTGCTACGCCTAGAAGACACCCAGACTTCGCTAAGGACGGCCAGCAGGCTCCTTACCCTGGCTACAACCAGCCACAACGACCTAATATGTATCCTGGTATGAGCCCAAAATGTCCCTAATCTCATTCTCTCGGAATGGGGAATTATCATTATTTTTTTTTCTGAAAGATAATGGCTCAAAAGAAACAATATTGAAAAAGTAGGGCAAAAATAGTCTGTAACTTTAAAAAATTCATTAAAATATTTATTATTGTAATATGGCAACACAAAGCCCAACAGTGTTCAGGCTTCTGATTAGTGAGAATAGAATTTACTTAATTAATACATTGATTGAATTAATTAATTAATTGTTAATTATTATTGATTAATTAAATTATTCCTATTCTCACTGCTCCCTATGCGATCTCAGCGCATTCTTTTTCGGTTCAGTTCTTTTAGTGTGACGTAGGAAAGGGTTTGTGGAGGGCCCTAGAAATGCCGCCTGTTATTCAAACAGCTGAGACTGTATTTCAAGTTTTCTTCACATCCGAACGATTAACTATTTTTTTCTCTGTATTAACAGCTATATTCCAAATAACAATACAAAGGCAGAATTAAATTGATTTTCTCATCCACGATAATTCCCCATTCATTGCTTTATCTACCTACTCGTTTTTCAGTCTTCTATCCTTACAAGAATGATTCATCAGTTGATAATTTTATTCCCTATTCATACAGGTTGGAACAATGGCTCTCCCGGATACAGGGGACAGTTCCCCCCAAGCGGGACTCCTGGAGGACCTCAGCAGTGGGTTCAAGGACCCGCTCGTCCTGGAGCGCCTCCCAATCATCAGCCTAGCAATGCGCAATGGGGCCCTCAACCTCCTTTCCCCCCAAATCAGGTAAACGACATTCGTTTGATAATCCCCTTACACTCCTTAAAATGGCCATCAGATCTGTATATTATTTGTACTCCATACTTCTGTCTATTTCTTGTTACTGCCTACGTATTTTGGGTGTCCCCCAGTGCCCCACACACTTAAACCTCACAAACTATAACTGTATCTCCTAAATTGTCCTCTCATGAATTGTTCTAACATTATCTCAAAATGGAATGGTGAATATTACATTTATCTCAGAATTATGAGTTAGTTAGCGATGTAACCAGTCTTTTTTTGCTGATGTCCAGCCAATGTAATGGGAGTTTGCTTTATTCAACAGATCATAAATAAGAATTTTGGTGTATTCAGTTTTAACACAGATTTGAAGTATGAAATTATCTACACTACAGCAGAGTTATCGCCTTTGAATAAACTATAATCGTAATTGTTTTTTATATCTCACAATGTTTTACTGTATAATTTCCAGCCCCAGCCAAGTTGGATTGGTACACCTGGGGTAGGGCAGAGCTCTCCGCTACGGCCACCCATTGGAGGCCCTCGGCCGCCCTTCAGCAACAGACCACCCGACGCCAAGCCAGGCGGATACCCTCATGGTGGCATAGCACCTCATCCTGGAATCAAGGTGAGTTACATGTTGAATGTGCATGATGTAACTGCAACTAGTTTCCACGATGTATTTCCAACTAACGTGTACTGGATGATAGTGCTATAAATAATATTATTTAAACGGAATATTATTCCGTTTGAGAATATGGCTAAGTCGTTATTTGGTGAAAGTCCACTTTTATGTTGTTAACACTCTATGTTTGGTTTCAGGGTCCTGGGATGCCACCATTTGGTCAGCAAGGAAGCAATAGCCAAGTGAAGAGAGAGCTAGTTTTCCCTGTAGATAGTGTAGAAGCAACCACACCTGTTCTGTATAAGAGGAGGCGATTGAACAAAAGTGATGTTGCACCAATCGACGCCTGGAGGATAATGATGGCTCTTAAATCTGGACTTCTCGCAGAGACCTGTTGGGCACTCGACGTATTGAACATACTTCTGTTCGATGATACAACGGTGGCGTACTTTGGTCTTCTTCATCTTCCGGGTCTTATGGACATCCTCTTGGAGCACATGAAAAAGGCCTTAGGTGACATGTTGGAGCCAGCACCCACCGTCTCGCCCTTCAACGAGGAAGTGAAGGAGGTGACGCCTGCAGATCTTGGCGCCGTTAGTGAAGTTCCTGACCCAAGTGACAGAGTGACTCTAATCAAAGCTGGCGATTTCACAACAAAAACGCGGAAAGGTTATGCAGTAACCATATCTGCTGAAAGTGAAGAAGATATTTTTGTTATGAGTGGTAAGAGGGCTTGGGACGCTGAGGACGCGGTGGACGACGCCGTAGAACAAGACTCTTCCAAGTATATTATGAGTTGTTATAGGGCAGAATTTGGTAATATACCTTTCGTTAGGAAATTAGATAGTCCTGTAAAGAAAAAAGAGGTCAATGTAAAAGAAGAGACTGAATCTACATCTAATGAAACGGTTCAAGAATCCCTTCCAGAAAAGAAAGACGAGCGAAAACCTAGTAAAAAGAAAACTAAATCATTGAGCGATGTTCTTTCACGAATCAAAAAGGAACCTGTGGAGGAACCTCAGCCAATTGAAGAGCCTTCACCAGAACCTGCACCCCCTTCGACCTCACCAGCACCATCAGCTACTCCAGCATTGTCACCTTTCCCCTCGGTCAAGGAAGAACCTCCCAGTACTGTGAAATCGGAACCAGAAGAAACTAACGAAGATAGTGAAAACAGTGTAGAAAGGGAGTGTAATAAAATAGGAGTGTTCAATATACGGGACCCGGCAGGTACTTTGAAACGAAGGAGAATAGAAGACTATGAAGACGAGTGTTACACACGGGATGAAGCGAGTCTATACCTAGTCTCTGAGACTCAGGATTACGTTGCTAGGCGGTGTATATGCATGTCAACCATACTGAGGAACTTGACTTTCGTTCCGGGAAATGAATTAGAATTCGCGAAAAACGGGACATTTTTAGGTTTAGTTGGTAAGCTTCTGTTACTTCACCATGAACATCCGCCAAGAATCCCAAAACAGAGGAAATATGACAGGGATGAGGAACCAGACTTCGCAGACTGCTGTTCCAGTCTCCAGGGAGATGGCGAGTGGTGGTGGGAGTTTCTGCACCACTTGAGGGAAAACGCTCTGGTCAGCATCGCTAACATCGCCGGCTACGTGGATCTTGGCCTTTACCCCGAAGACATCTCCAGACCCATTCTCGATGGGTTGCTCCATTGGGCAGTCTGTCCTGCGGCGCAAGGTCAGGACCCTTTCCCCACAGTTTCCTCTTCAAGCTCTCTCTCACCGCAAAGGCTGGCTTTGGAAGCCCTCTGTAAACTCTGTGTTACCGATTCCAATGTCGACTTAGTCATTGCCACGCCTCCTTACTGCCGGCTGGAAAGGCTCGCAGCCGTCCTTACGAGGTTACTCTGCAGAAGTGAAGAACAGGTAAATTTCCTCTATTTTAATTTTTAACACAGCTTGCTTTACATTTATTGTATGAATACACAGATCTGTATATATGCAACCCTATCCATTCTTCTGAAGGAAAAATGATACTTTCTTGAGTTTGGTTTGATTTGAAATTTGGCTGGTTTAGAATTAAGTACACTTCTTCGAATGTGGTTGGTAGGAAAAACTAAATAACGAGTAACTGCGATTATTCCCTAGTTTCAAGTATCTGTTTGATATAGTCATAATCAGTTTAGCTGTGCCCTGGAGGAAGATGTTCATCATGTGACGTCACCAGTGCAATGTAGGCAGCTCCTAGAAACTAAGGAGAAATTCGATATCTCGCCGGAGCAATTTTGATATTTCCTTTTATTTATCAACACAAAAAACTATTTTGGGGAAGAAAAAAATCAACATCAGACCCACGATTATGTAATGTAACGCTCAGTGGGCACGAAAATGCCATAACTAACTTCATAAACTGTTCACCACCCATATGAAAATCTAGGGGGCCCAATTTTATATATGAATAGGTATACCAACTAAGCAATCCTCCCTGGAAGATCTTTCATCGTCAATAAAAGCCGACCAATGACTGGTGTCATTGCCTAAAGAAGGCTCATCGATCATGTCCAGGGGGGCTCAGGCCTGATTATATCCTCCAGATCAATTCAGGATATTTACAGAGTACGATTTGAAAGAACGCAGGTAGTTGTGGAGGAACCGTTCGGTTTACAGTGTTGTCCATCAGGCTGGAGACTCTCCCTGGCCCCTGGGGTTGGTGGCCTAGTAGTGTGTGAAATTAGGGGAGGACTGGTCACCAAGGGGACTCTGCAAGCCAATAGCGGGCCCCAGCAATTCTTTGATAAGTTGAACTTTTTCATTTTTTTTCTTTTCCGCCAAGAATAATAATGATATGTGTGTGTCCTATTTCAGGTGCTGAGGGAGTTCGCCGTCAACCTCCTGTATTACCTTGGTGCTGCCGACAGCGGTATGGCTCGAACAATAGCGATGCAGAACCCCTGCGTCTCTCAACTGGTCGGCTTCATCGAGCAGGCGGAGCAAAGCGCCTTGGGCGTGGCCAACCAACACGGACTTAGCGCCCTCCGGGATAACCCAGACTGCATGGGTACGAGTCTTGACATGCTCCGACGGGCCGCTCGCACCCTCCTGCACCTGGCAGGCCACCCAGACAACTGGCCACTCTTCCTCCAACAAGAACAACGGTTGTTGACACTCGTCATGTCGCAGATCCTTGATCAGCAAGTCGCTTCCATCATCGCGATGGTCCTATTTCAAGTTTCGAGAGCTTCTTCTGTTACGTAGTCCTTTGTACAGTACCGTTTTTTCTGTGTGTTAGTTGTACAGAGTAAGCCCGCGATATCACACCGTCAAAGTGTAAAATTAGAACTGATCGACTGGCAAGAGTGTGATATTAAAGAAAGTGAAATTATACGATTACTAATTACGAGATACTTAATAGATATGACACTTGTGATTTTAGGTCTTGTGGATATATATACAGTTTTAATTAGGTAATATTTAATTACTTTGGAAATAATGTTATATAATATATATAAATATATATAAAGACAATATGATTAATTCCATCGATGACGTGGTATGTGCCGATCAAGGTGGTTATTACCGTTCTGGTACATGTATTTATTTAGCTGCTATATATATTGTACACCACGTGTCAAAAGTGTATGGACTAGTTTAACTAAAAGAAAAACAAAACGGGATGACTTATTTCGAATGTTCTTAGAGATATTGATTCATTTAATACTCTTCTGTTCCATATATTTTTTTCTCAATATTTATTCTGTATAAATTTCGAATTTTATTTTTGAAAATAGGGTGGTTTTAAGTTCTCTTCATGATGACCATACATAGTGCGTTAAAATCAATTGGTATTGTGCAAATGCTTTATATATATAAATGTCTGAATTTAATAATGAATATATAATTGTAAATAAGATGATTTAAAAAAATATCCACAATGTGTTATAATGACTTATTTTTTAAACTAAAAACTGAACTAGATGTAGACTTTATAATAAATTGATTTTTAAAGTTGTCTCAGGGTTTATGCAGTTAGAAGTTCGCCATTTTTTTCTTTTCGTTTTCATTTCCATTTTTCTCGTTAGGTTTGAGACAAAACAAAAAAAATTAAAAAATCTGATGCATTAAAAGCTTGACTTATATAGGAAAAATTGGTGGCCAACTATGGTAGATTAAAATGAAAAAAAAAAATGTCTATTTGTTGACTGTGGATTCCAGAATGTATAGCTGTTTAAAAGAGAAAAATATATTGTAGGTATTATCTTCGAAATATTTTAATTAAATTTTCTTAAGTTATCTCCAGACTAGTTTACCGCTGACTTTAATCTCGACCTGCTACACCAGCGAGGTTACGATATCAATAAAATGTACATATTATTCATTATAATATAGGTATTTAAAGAATACACATTTACAATTTAGTGCCTGATGATGGATTTGTACACCTGATTTGTTATCACAGTGAAATGTATACATTGATATATTGCATCATAATGTTTGTACATCTCTCAAAGAGACTAGGCAGGATAGAGAATCAATAGATATTGCCAAAAAATAAATCAAGACATTTTTTTGTAAAACCTTTTAATAATGATTTTTAGGTAACATTTTGGTTTAGAGTGTAGAAGGAGCTAATTTGAACTTTCTCAACATTTCACGCCGGCGATGTTTGAATCCGCAGTCCGTGCATATCCTTGATTTCTTCTTTTAAAGCCTGCAAATTTTTCAAAATCTCAATAGTGTTGTAGGGTAGGTACATTTTTGGTTTAGTGATGGATTTTGTATGATTGGCAGTACAACTACTCAAATTTTACCTCAGGTCGGTACCTGGGTATGTCTCTACAACCTACCTACTTCTCTGAAACCTAAGTTTTAACTATGGTGATATCATCCCCGTCAATGGTTACGGAGAATAATTAAGTCCATAGCTTGGGCCTGCATTTTAGGTAGCTAACCCCAGGTAGTCATTAACGATCCAGTTGATAAGGAAACGTCAAAAGCTGAATTTGAACATCGTCTTACCTCTACATTTACCTACTGGAACACAGTCAGAAGTTCGCTTAACAAAAAAACTGGGTTCGCATGGATGCCTGAAGTGCATAATGAGTCATAATCAAATATGTCGAGATCATAACCACTGACAGTCCGAGAAAGACCTCGTTGAAGATTCATATAATCACAACTTATGTATGATAAGTTATCACCGCCTTGCGCTGAACTCAACACAGATCTGCAAAGCCCGTACAACACGTACAAATCAAAATTTTTTGATCTTAGACAGTCTGATTCAAAAGCAGTATCGCGTAAAGAGCGTCAACCTCATCAGCCAATCAAGTTCAATTACGCGTTTGCTTTTTCAGGACTTTGCGCGTCCATGTGAACTCAACTTAGGTTCTATGTTGGATTTTACAGGAGAGCAAAAAAAAAAAGTTTCTCCAAGCCAGGTTCAGAATTGGAATCTGTGTGCGCTGTTTTGCTTCATCATTGGCCAACGGTGCCAAAAAGAGCCTTGAAAATAGTTCTTTCTTCATTTGACGAAAATAGCGTTTTTACAACTTTGAAGCTCCATAGCTATGGTTACACGTGGTTTTGGGGGTTCTAATTGATATACTTAACTGAATAGAGGAGATCTAAACGAATTGTTCGATGCCATAAACGCATTTTCGTCAAAATGTAAGAGACCCTTATTTGGCTGGGCTCTTCTTTGTTTAATGTGGTATAAAGAGTCAATTTCAGGCAATCTATTCGAATTAGGACTGTATGGTTATACTGTTTGTAAGTACAGTACTTGGGAGCACCGTAGAGTACACTCAATAATGTCACCTCATACTTATCTACATAACTACATCTACTTATCTATTGCACTTAGCAATATTATTGGAAACATTCCCAAGTGGAAAGGACAGTTGGCGACCAGGAAAATTAGGTAGGTATGTTTTTACCAATATTCAAGCTCCATGACATGATGATGCAGAATGACTGAATCTACAGGCAAAAAACAGAAGATGGCAATGGAGGAGCAAACCTTCCTAATACTTGGAGTGCAAGAAGAGGATCAACCAACGAGTATCAACGGTCAGACCCTTCGAATAGAAAAATCCCTAAAAGGTGAAGCCTAGAATCATGGCGGAGGAGGGTAACCTCCAACACTGTTATAAAATTAATTTAAAGTCTGATCTCAGTCGATGTGGTTCCCATAAGCGCAATTAATTTGTAAACTATTAGAATTTGAGTGAATTAAGGCCGATTACCTGATATCACGCCAGCTATTCAAAACTAATCAATTAGAAGTGAAAGTTTTTGAAAATCATTCGAATCGGGTTTCGGTAGTTATTGATACTTATATATATCGATGCTGATTGATAGCATAACATCGTAGGTACTGGTATCCCATTGGCCCATGCCCCCAAGAGGCAGAGCGTAGGGCGGAGTCCTTGGTCTCTTCTTCCCCTCCTTGACTATATTCTTTCTAAACTCTTTGCCGCCAAAGCGAAAACCAACATACTTTGGTCCAAAGACAAACAAGAATGCTCATAACATCTTTTGATCCAAAGCAGGCTTCTTGGCTGACATCAAAACGCCGGAACAATAAGAATAATGACTCGCATACTGACCGGACGCACTAGGATACGCATACTGATCACGCAGCAAGATAGCGGAGTAATACATTTCTTAGAAAAGAACAAATTGCTGACCAGAAAGATGCAAATTGCACCTTCAAGACGGTAAATTTCATACCTCCAATAAATTAGTAAAAAACCGAGCCAAAAGAAGCCAAGTTAGAAGAACGCAAAACTTGTTGGACACGAAAGAAGAAAAAACGATGAGAATGGAAGAATAAATGAGTTAATAGAAACTAACTGAATGATGCATGTTTTGTTATAAATGGAGTTCACCAGTAATAACAATAATTATTTAGCTTCTTATCGATGCCCAAGATGATAAAATATACCAAGAAAAAAAAAGTTGTACTTAGAATATTCTCGAAAACATAGACAATATTGTAAAACTATCGATAGCTTTGGGCCAATATTATCGATACTATCCACAGTTTCGCGTCATTGAGGAGAAAATATTTTTTCATGAATAGATCACTGTAAAAATAGAATCGTAAAATCAACACTCCGTCACTCATTCTCCCTATCCTTCTGTAAGGAAAGTGTAGTAATGTGCTGTAGAATAGATTACCTAGGTATCTTGGAATATAATATTGTACTCACATCGGTCACTAGTCTGTGTTGCTTCACTATGCTAAGTCCTTTGAATTGAGGGGCTTCGACATAAATTTCGTACATGGCACCACATCCACCTAGAACCCACGAATATACAAGTATGTAATAGGTGGTAAGTAACTTAGGTACACATCGAGAAACTGAATATTTGTTCTCCATTGATTGAGGGAAGTTGCGGTAATGGGGTTTTCCAGTTGATTTTTTGGTTTATTATTTTCAATAATGAACCTTTGG
>JAEMON010000004.1:24501534-24514878 GCA_030264115.1 Lygus lineolaris
TGACAAATTTGAAGTCGCAATAGGTAGGAAGGTGAATTGTGAAGTCACGATAGGTGAATAATTGTGGATTTTATTGACAAATTTGAGGTCGTTATCGGTACGTGAATTTTATTGACGAATTTGAAAATTGCGATAGGTAATGGTAGGTGAATTGTGAATTTTATTGACAATTTTGAAGTCGTTATAGGTAGGTTGGTAGGTTAATCGTGAATAAGGTGGTTAGTCGTTATAATAATTACTAGCCGGCACCCCTGTGCTTCGCACGGAAACAACCGGTAGGTTGGTAGGTTAACCGTATATTTAATTGACGAATTTGAAATCGCGATAGGTAATAGTAGGTGAGATATGCAATTTAATGACAAATTTGAAGTCGTTATAGGAAGGTAGGTGAATTGTGAGCTGTGAATTTTATTCATTATTTTATTTTATGATAGGTTGACAAATTTTGTGCCTCATCCCGGGCGAAGATCGGTTGCCCCGCTAGTTATATACCTAAACGTTTGAGCAATTATACTTTTCCTTGAACCTATTTTTTCTTTTCTTTTTTTAACGAGAGGGGCAGTATCATACCTTCCCTTATTTTTGAAGGACATTAGAATTCAAAAAAGCGATGAACGAAAATCTGAGTTAACGTTGTTCCAAAGAATGAAATTTTCAGATGGCGTCGCCTTTGAGCGGTTATTTCAAATCATACTTATGTTACAATTTCCCCTTTTTTGGTCGAATTCTTTTCAATAACGGAAATTAATCAGGTGTTTATGTTGGTCAGTCTAGACAGACAACGAATTTAAACGTGAAATTGGAATTTCGGAGATCCCGCCCATGGAATGACGTCTTACCTAGGTAAATTGCAGAGAGAAGAAGAATTTAACTCAAATACTAGTACACTAGTTACTAACATTTAATAGTCACGTCAGATTATTATAATTTTCTTCTGGTCATTTCTTCTCTATAATTTCACTCCATTCTTTGCTAGTCATCCAGTTTCTTCCTCCTATCTCTTTTCTCCCTCTCGTTCTCTCTGCCTCCCTAACCTGCACAACACAATTATTATTACCTATTCTAGAACCCCCCCTTCATTCTGTCACTTTCTACAAAGGATTGACATTTATAACGTTGAGTGGTTGGCAGCATTTAAAAGTAATTTCCGAAGCGTTGCTCCGCCCCCTGTTCCCAACAGCCAATCGGAAGTTGAATATGGCTCTAGAATTTTTGGAATGTCGAATTTTTGAAAATTTCTCAATAGGTACGAGGTAGTCCTAGAGTTTTTTTTAACGGATATTCCCTGTTGCCTATTGCAGACGCTTAACGACCGTTTCAATGGAAAGATAATTTCCCGTGAAGAGGTCATACCTGATGCCTACTTCACTTGCCCATCTATCTGCATGTCATGTGCTCATCGTTGTACTCTCTCCATGGGTCATATTGCCAACGGCGATCCCCATTCCAGTCCCCATAAGTGCAGGTAAGTCTCAATACCAATCCATCCATCATGATTCGTCATTGATCGTAAATAAACTATCAAATTCATTCTCGTACCTACTAATTTACGAATGATTTTGTTTTGATATTAAGCTGCTCGAGTTTCTTGTGTTTCTGTCATATCATTTAACTATTAATTTGTCGCGAAAATGGAAAATTGCAGCTGGTTATCTATGATTATGTGGGGTACCCGATGATTGGAAGTGCGTAGAAAGAAGCCACGTTAGTTGCCTCTTTCGAAACCATTATATTTTTGATGGTTTCACCCTCCAATCACCTGCCAATTTATGATCCTCATTTCTCAATATTATTTTGCATATTTACTACTTGTAATATTGTTGAGCCCGCTTCATGGCTAAACTATGGTTGGTCATCGGTGTGCAGAGAAATTACACTCATGGCTTAGGCGGGACTTATAAATAAATTCTTCTTTCGTGTTAGCGGGAGCCATGACATCAAGGACCTCCAAAGGCTGTTTTCGGCACCTCCCTAGTATAACTTTTATGAAAAGCTCTCATTACGATCGATTCGAGAAACATATAAACATCTGGTGAGAGGCTTCACACCACTTTCCTCGCCCGTAGAAACTCAAAAAATGGATATTTTGTCGGGTTTATCGCCATTCCGACCTTCAGGATATTTTCCCGCAGATAAGGCTCATTAGAAGTTGTTTTTACTTGAAAAAAGAGTAAACCGTGAGAATTACATCAAAATCTTTGGGGAAATTTTGGGGGGAGAAGCACACGTATGTGGTAAAACCTTCGTTTTTAACCTATTTTGCTTAGTTTCTCCTCCTAAAAATCACCCTGGAGGGCTAAAATTCTTGCCTCTTCATCCTCATACATGAAGAAGACCTCCCCGACGAGAGGCCCTTAAGATGCCTCGAAATCGGATTCGTTTTCCATCATGCTCGTAGTTTACGCAATCGTGACGATATTTATATACACGTACAATACATCCGCACTGGAATTTGTCCAAAACATGAAGACATTTGATTGAATGTTAATCAGGCCCATTGATTAAAATCATTTTCAAGTTTTCTGCCCTTTTCATCCTTCAGATGGTCTGAGGAAAGTAAAAAATAACCAGGAATGTTTCCCGTACGCATGAATAACGAAGATTCAACTTTTTAACAACTGCATGTTCCATTGGCAGGTATCAGCATCAATACGAGAACATTTACTATGTGTGCAAAGCTTGTCACGCCAATGGGAATGAAGTGCGAGTGATTCCTCGCTACAGCTCGAGTGCTGATAACTCATGGTTTGAAGTCATAACTCATTACGCATGGTCTGGGTGAGTTTTCGTGGATAATTTATTAACAAATTAAGTGAGATAATCATAGACTGACTCAATTTATTATTACACATTAAATAGCTCCAGACGCACTTTGATTTAATGAAAACTTCTGTTGACAAAGTTGGTTCTGCTTATTACCTTTTTTTGTGTTTGTAAAAGGTGATAGCAATTTCTACTCTTTAATAATCCAATGATCGCGATTTATGTTTCAGGTATGTTATTGAATGCCCGCAATGCGGAGAAATCTACCGAAGTAGACAGTATTGGTATGGTAACATCCCTCCTGAAAATGGTGCTGTGCGAACTGAAATACACCATGTTTGGCCTGGGGTAAATACCGTCCTTCAAGGTTTTTCCCATGAAGTTAACAAAAATACTATTTCGAATCTATTAATTGTCCTACAATTGCAGTCGAAATGTTCCGGTTCAGTCAACCAAGTGTCCGCTCAGAAAGTACTTGACAGTGTGTCATACTTGACTGAAGCCGTCATGAGTGCCTCACAAACCCCTACCAAAGCACTTGGATCATGGGTAACCGATCAAGTGGCCCCCAAGTATTGGAGACCCAATTCAGAAATTACTGTAAGTATAATTAATTTGAAACTCACTATAAGAACCTACATCATGTTGTATTTCCCCTGATGTCAAATTCATGGGTGATTAGGGAGTTTGCTAAGTAGTGACCGGAAAATCTGAGTTCAACCAAGGCATTCGATAAGTTGTATGACAAAGGGCTTAGAACCGGTAGGATCCTCCCATCAGCCCAGATGCCTGGCATGATGTGAAGTGCTGAACTTTTGTTAAGGAACCTCGTTGAGAAGAGATACTTAAGTATGGAGTACCTTGGATTTAATGCACTGTATTCCTTCGACATGTCTTCAGCATGGATGCTGTTGGTGAGATTTGTGCGTATATTGTTCCTAGAGTGATAACACAGGGTTGAAGTAGGTACATTTTGGAACATAAATGGTATAAATCCAAAACATGCTTCTTGGTTAACAAAATCCGGTGCACAATAAGAATAATGAGTAGCATACTGACCAGATATTATGTTCCAAAGAATGCTGATGAGAGAGCACTTCATGGATGAGAGAGGGTGTCACCTATGTGCCCATGGAAAATAACACATGAAGACGTTTCTGGAACCACGTTTTCTAGAACACGTTCCTAGAGATACAGAATGGGAGCATGTGGTCACCACATCGTGGAACGAGCTTCACTGCGTGATATTTCGTGGAAACGCATCACGAAATTTGCTGATCTCAGCAAAAAATTTAGTGATTCCGATTTGGGGTTTTCCGGCAGAACCCTCGTCAAATGATGGGGCCTCAACAGAGGGAGAGTATAAGCCGTGAGAGCGTGAAACTCTTTTCTCATAGCAACCCCAACAGTGAGAGTAACTCTACTAGTATGTCAATGATTGGTATAATAACAAAGTCATTTAATTTGTTCAATCAATAATGTTATTAGCAATGTTAATTATAGTTCTTGATAATAATAGCGGAATTGCTCATCTTCCAACCCATGGTTATCGCCCCTAAAATGGAAGTTCTACTGTATGAAAGCTTTCCATTAGAAGGAGAAATTAAATTTTATATTGATCGATTTATTTTGTCTAGCGCTGTGAAGTTTGCCGGAAATTGTTTGGGACAACCATCACGAAACATCACTGCCGAGTGTGTGGCGAAGGTGTGTGCTCCAACTGTTCTTCCCGTAGCAAACCTGTACCAGATAAGGGTTGGCCCAATCCAGTTCGTGTCTGTGATAATTGCTTCGACCCTCCTAACTCCAGGAGGAAAAGTAAGTCAATAACTTCTACCAAACGGGAATCGTATCGATAAGAGTGTAGAGACAACAACTGGGGTTGATACCTAAAATCTAATTTCCATATACCCTGGGTTTTTAAATTTCAGGAGAAGACGCAGGGTGTTCAAATAATATTGAAGATAAAGAAGTTATGCCTAGGAAGGTCAGCGAGGCGTTCGTCACTACAATATCAACTGTCGCATCCATCCTCTCCTATCCAAAAAGTGAGTTACCTGATGAACCAATTCTTATCAACTTATTGTGAGAAAACTGATATGTGACTGGTGCGATTCGCTTGTCGTCCTCTACCCTCTACACCTCCATCCTTCTCAGTGGTGTGGTGGTGAAATGGCTCTCCTATCAAAAAGTTTGGATGTGATATGTCGTGACACTTAAAATGGCCATGAATGTAAATAACCTGACGTCCCCTTCCCTCACAGATCCTTCCATGGACCCACGTAGAAAATCCCCTCCTGGGTCCATAGAGGCACCCCTCTGGGCCCATAATCGTAAAATAAAAGAGAAAATGTATTCAATGACTTTCCCTAACCCATTACGGCTCGACCTTGCCCCAACGCAGCTCAAAATCCTATTTATTTGGGATTTTGTGGGTTATTTATTTACTGAGCTGATCGGATAGGCAGAACAACCATGCAATATCTTTCATT
This sequence comes from Lygus lineolaris, assembly GCA_030264115.1. Taxonomy (NCBI): domain Eukaryota; kingdom Metazoa; phylum Arthropoda; class Insecta; order Hemiptera; family Miridae; genus Lygus; species Lygus lineolaris. The sequence goes on from JAEMON010000004.1 coordinate 24,506,790, forward strand.
ACGTTTCTTATTCTTGATTAACATAATATGAAACCTATCTTCAAGAAGGCCTAGGGTTACAACGCTGCACTCTCCTCAGAGGGACCGACAAGTCTGTTCCCCCTACCGCACCAGCTCTTCATTAGCACAAAACCACATCGTCCCTGTCTCACCCACAACCTTTAAAGGCTATATGGCAGTAATCATCACAATAGGATGGTGGAACAGCAGTTATTTGACCTGCCCTCATCATCCTATCAACTTGGAATTGACGTCAGGTCAAATAACTGCAGTTCCACCATCCTATCGTGAATCCTATTTATTATTTTTCACGTTTGTGATTTTGAAAATTCCTCTTTTTACGTTATACAATAACAATCACATAGGTACTTTACGACGTGAATCATAATTTTGAGTCTATTCCATCCAGAGAAAACTGGAGGAAACCAATGAAAAACCCTTTTGTTCGGTTTGGTCGAGGCCGTTCCCGAGACCAGTGTCCCGTGCACCCTTAACACCACACATCATTTTTTAAACGATAGACATGTTTGAGAAAATTAATGATGAAAAGATGAATGATGTTAAGTGGTTAAGCAAATTTGAGAAAATGCAGTATTCAAGTAGGTATACTACAACTAAATCTAGAAAGTAAGTTATAAGGAGATATCAAATTTTCAATCAACTCTTATCTTTGTAGTAGAGGTCCGTCAGCTATAGGCGGTATATACCCATATATACCGAAATTTCCCTGTCTGCACATAACTAGAAACACATTGCATCCAGTTTACACACACCGTACTACAAATCCAGATTCTGTTGGTTACAAAGAAATTAGCACAATCCATTTGGACCTGTAGGACATTTGGTGCCGGTGTAGTGTGTGATCTACGCGCGTGAATCTGGTATAGTGTGTGATCTACGCAACTGTGTCTGGTGGAGTGTGCGATCTAAGGACCGAAATACCCTCCCTCCTCCTTGATAAATACCTTCCAGGAACGCCAGGAACAGTTCAGGAGCAGTTTTCGGTACAGTTTCCAGCAGTAGTAGTCGAGGTGGCTTTGAAAGTAGTGGATTGGTACCCCTCTCATCTTTTTCAAAATTTTTATTTTGGCGTCTAACCAGGATCTTTCAATCGCCTGTGTGATCGCACCATTCGCTGGATCTACGTACTGTCCCTGGTGATTTACTGTTTGATGAACGAAACCTCTTGAATTCAGGCAGCGATAGGCAGCCCATTCGTCAGAATGGATGTGTGAGCCAACCTCACACTCATTCTCTATGATCGGAAGAAGGGTATTTTTTATATCGTCTTAGTACATAAAAGAACCACCAATCCTGGCACTATGGTTGCGATTATTCGCCACTCTAGAATCGTCATCTTCAGAACTGGGAGGATGATCTCTTGCCAACATTCTTGTAGGTCACGGGCTCGCTGCGGATAGATCACGCGCTTGGCGTAGATCACACACTACACCGGCACCGGACGTTCAACTACGGTTATAATTAGTTAAAACACCTGTTTTTCCCAACCACAGTGTGGACAATTTCTCTTCGGGTCCCAATTTTTTTTTTCACCCTTCATTGTTTCTTCGTCCAGTGTATCCACCACTTCCACTGTTGGTTTTTTCATTGGCGGACTTGCGACCGTTCAAGTATGGTTTCAAGTTCCGTTTCAATTCAATTTTATTCACGAGCTCTTTATCACCTGCTAGCTGATCCAACCTTCTCTTTGCTTTGAAGCCTTGTTCTAGCTGAATGGACTAGGCTTCAAGCTGGGCAAGGGTATGTGTATTTCCTCCTCAGTAACTCATATTGCCAATCCGAGTTGTTTATACCCACTATGATTTGATTTCGGACTAGCCCCATGTTGGGCGCCAGTTGAAAGAACTTAGCACATTCACAATCAGAACACAAGTATATTTTTGGTAGCATACGAAAACTCAAGAACACTCTCACCAGTTGATGTCAAATAGGTGTTATAACTAATTATAACCGTAGTTGAATGTCCTACAAGACCTACCCGGGGATATTAGACTACTAGTCTAGTCTAGTATTCGTGGACTGACCTATTAGTACAGCGTCGTACAATGATACCAAATGGTTATTTTAGGGGCAAAACTTGGGTACCTTCTAAATTTATTGGAAATTTTGTGCTGCTTCCGAATATACCCCTTGTTCCTATATCTAAAATAGCTAATTAGTTCCAAAAACATTGAAAAACCCCGTCTTTGACCATTGGATTTGAACCGCTCAAAGATATTTTCATGTTGAAGAAAAGTAGAGTAGAAGAGAAAGTGAAAAGTATAGAGTAGAAAAGACCTGAGACTTCTATGTCGAATGAGACCAACGCCAGGTCACCAACACCGAAACATAATTTTTGGTGGGCCTGAAAAGGGAAAACTTTGAAAAATCACCAAAAATCATGGCTATTGTGTTGGTGACCTGGCGTTGGTCTCATTCGATGCAGAAGTCTCAGTTCTTCAACATGGGGTGTATTCGGAATCAGCGCAAAATTTCCTGTACATTTAGTGGGTACCTACGTTTTGTCTGGAATGGCCCCACTGTGCGTCGTACCTCCTACCATTCGATAGCAATTGGTTGACTGGTTGGTGTGCCAGCATTTCTGGATCATGGTTGTTTGCAGCCCATACGCTGAAACAAACACCTACGAAGGAGGATACCTACCATCATAGTAGGTAGGTATGCATATCTTATAAATCATATGACTTACAGCTCTCACGCCTGGAGCTTTACACTGTTCAAATCAAGGTCTTGAAGGTTTATGTTTAGTTCTAATAATATTTTCTTGCTCTAGGTGTCATCAAAGAGACTGCTCGTCCTACTTACTGGGTCCCCGATAGCGAGGCACGTGAATGCTGCGTGTGTAGTGCTCCCTTTTCTCCTACTGGCCTCATTCTCCACCACTGCAGGTACATAGTTACACAAATAATATTCTATTTTGTCATACGTTTTCAGGCAATGACTTTTACTTCCAGGACTGGATATCATGAATTCGAAAGGCATGAATGTCTTGAGTGGCATTCTGTCACTTGCTCTCGGTAAAGCCGTCAGCAATTGCTGGCAAAGCTCGTCAGTTAACATTGATGTACCAATGAGCTACCAATTTATTCTTCCTCATTAATGATCGGTTATCAGTTTTCAAATCCACGATTTAGAGATCCAAGCTTGCAATGCACCCACTTTCGAAACATCATCCATTCTTCTGAAACTGGGTACTTGTGAAGGAGCAAAGCCAATTGAGAACCCTACATCTTGACCTTCTATCCCTAGATTTTATATCTGAAGAATTGTAAGCGAATTATAAATTGGGTGATGAAGTGTCTGTACAGTGAGCTAACTGTAGCTAGTTGGGATTCACACTTTTTAGCAAGCACCTCCTCTTGTTCTGCTTTAGTGATGCATTGTTGTACCAAAAATCAAAATGTCTTCTCTACAGATCTTGCGGAGGGGCAGTTTGTGAAGGATGTTCTACCGGCCGACAACCAGTTCCCCACAGAGGATGGGACGCTCCCGTCAGAGTGTGCAATACTTGTTACAAATAACTATGCCCGTTGCTCAGGTAAAGATGAACTTATTCGATTTTATATAAATGACAGCTTGAGGGACAACTCCAACGCGGATCTTTGAAAAATGTAATATTTCGGTCCGTAATGTGATAACTTGTTTTTCGTCAGTTGCCTAGTCACCTTCAAGCTACTGTAATTATCAAAAATCCACAATTCTCATAGAAAAAAAACATTGGCAGCCATTGTTTTTATTATTTTCATAGTTAAAAAAGTTGAATTTATGCTACAATACATGATCTGTGATTAAGCTTATTCGAATAGAATATCAATAACTACGTAGGGAACCTCACGTTTTTTAATTATACTTAATAGGCTTCTGCTGCGTCTGTTAATCAAAAACATGTATTGAATCCATCATATGTCTGATGCTTGATTTTGGCCATATACATACATACAGCAGCTGACCTATTAATTTTTAGCAGTCAGATCGAGTACGGAAATGATTTGAGTTGATCGTCATTTGAAGCCCACAGTGCACAACTGATGTTTCTTTTTTTCTTGACTTCGTCTCAATCCTGTTTGACCTTCACGTACAATTAGTCAAGCTATTAGCGAAGAAAGCTATGTTGTAACGTTAGTCCTTGTGAAGTAAAAAATCTAGATGTCCGCAATTATGAGAAATGTGCCACCTCGGAACTATGTATAATAAATATTAGAATTGAAGTTTTTTAAATCTCGAAACAGTTTTTACGGACTTATGTGGAAAAAAGGGACCTTTTCAAACTGGTAGGAAGATCAGTTACAGGAGTCGAAAGCATGAGCCCAACACAATTATTTGTTACCAAACCCTACCAATACCTCCTTCCTTAGTGTTGGAACATGACCAAAATGATCAGCAGTACATACTAACAGGAACAACCAACCATTTCTTTCTTAAATTAATTAGATTGACAGAAAAGTACGACATATTTACCAACTCTGCGTAGAAGTGACCTCAGGTTAGTTCAACGCTTTAGGGGGTCCCTTATGATGTATATTGTTGAACAATTTATGTATGTACAGTTGATAAGTATCTACCTGATGGAAATCAGAATGTCAACCTAACCTAGGTATAGTTCGAAAATGGATGTAGGTACGTGATAGTGTGATTTATCCTTCTTGTATTCTATTTGTATTCTATGAATTGATGAACTACCTAGTAGTGTTTCCTGATGAGTGAAGTAGGTAACATCTTGAGATGCGTCCACACTATGTCGAGGGCAGTGTGGACGTTCCTGTTAGGCCGAATGGCTTGCCTGTTATCAATTCGCCAGTTGGTGGTTCAGATCAAAGAAAGCCGATTGGCATCATTCAGCATAGTGTGGACCTTCATGGCAGTATCTCAGTTTTACCAACCAGCGAATTTCTCTTGAGGCTTACCCATGGGCCTGAAATTAGCCAATTTTTGACCAGAATACTTTTTACAGTTGATTTTTGACAGGAAAAATTTACCTGATGGGTTTTCAGAAAAACCTTATGGTTGTTGAGAATTGATATACGGATACTACCTACCTAATGGTACCTACGTAGTGAAGTCACGTTGAAAGTAGATGCTCATGATATCCACAGGATAGCTGTTCTTACTTCCATAGTCTACATTTTCACCATGGATGTAAGAATAGAAAGGAATGGCCCTCCTATGTCAAACTTCCCGCTCAGCTGGCGGGACTGGCGCCGACCACACACCACAGTAGGCAATCTGCCTAAGAAGCCTCTGTTTACACAAGCAGGTGTAGGACAAATTTAGTTTTCTGTAGATTTCTTCGAATGGATTTTTTCCTCGGTTTTTTATTCTGTATTACTGTTCAACTATTCAAGAGAGATTTATCTGGTTATCAGCTGGAACGTTTTCTCAAACATGGATGCTAGTAGAGTCAGCATACCATCGAAGTAGTATAAGTAGAGGGAGCATGAGGGATGATGGCCGAGCGGGGGTTGTGGGAGTGGTTGCCCTCTCTCTTAAAGGACCCAAGTATCCCAGAATACCGTGCAAACCCCTTCTCTTCTTTGATTGGGGAAATCCCAATTCCTGCGAGTGCGCCAAGTCGGGAAAATTGGAAGTGACTTTTCACTTGAACTTCAAAATGAAGTCACTTTGCTTCGACATTTTATTACATAAACATCCTAATAACATTTCTCAATTATGCTGGCAAATATTCGAACGCCTCCCGTCGTAGCCCTAGACCTGCCGGAATTTTCAAAGACCTCAGGAACAGCGCTCTTGAGGACCCATTGAAATATGAGCCCTCCTCGTATCAGGCTTCCTCTACTTGAACTACCTCGATGCATCATACAGCCATAGTCGACCTTGGATGCGATTTTTAAGTGACAACGCCAAAACTTTCAGAACTAATGAAAAAAAACTTCTTACCCAAATACTGAGGGAAAGTGAAGTATAGAGAACTCATATCAGAGAGTACTTTCATAATGAGTACAATAAAAAAATGTTTTAAACGAAAATAAAATAAATGTTTTGTTCCGAAGATAGTTTAATATTTTCTCGAGCAATCAAAACTGTTCTCTGCAAGTGAAAAAGGTTGAATGACTAATAATCCAATGGCTTAATGTTGAATTACTAAGTAGGTCCAATGACTTATTTTATTCTGTCCCATGACTCCCAAGAATGACCTCACCAGAAGAAAAATATATCACTAGAATCTTCTGCTGTATTCTGTAGTTTATTGTTGTTTGGTCCAGGAGCAGGAGCCTCCCTTGATCTTTTTTTTCGAAGTTCATGAGCCAACTTCATTCTTTCCTTCACACTTTACCAAGTCTTTCATAAAATAATATTGATCCATAATCTGGATTCAAAGTTCAGTTACCAATTGTAGCCGATTTTGTGTAGAAATTTACCTACCTACTGCACGCGACATGCATGATGATCCTACCTAATTATTATTCTAAATTTCGAGTTCGAGATAGTGTTCAGAATTTTTATCGCATTCAAATTAATAGACATGTCAGCTGGTGTAGTTGGATTAACTTAAAACAGTTTACTACTACACCGTTAGTTGTTCATATTTTGGAATGTAAAAGCAGCAAAAGGCGCTCTCGATGTCGTGTACAGTACCTCCCCACGTAATTCCGTGAGTCTGATGAGAGGAAATAATGAGATGACATATCCAGAGGCTATTATTGTCCAATAGACCGGAAAAGTGTGACTTCGACAAAGGATACCTACTATAAGCTGCTTTCTTTCTCTTTGATTCCATGTATGGTACCCATACCAAATTTACTGACAGCATCTGCTCTTTACTCGCTAGATGGTATTTCGAACGCTTTTGGTATATATTTACTTAGAATGAAATAAGGAACCAAAATTTATTAAATATCTAAAATATCAATAAAGGGCCTAATCATAAGGTCCGTACCCGTTTCATGCAGTTCAAAAGTTGTATTAAGTTAGAAAATCATTGAAAATTACTCTATCCGCCATGACACCTGACAGCCACTTCATTTTCTCATTTCTTCTGTTCGGCTTTGATTATTATAATTGAAAACGTATCATTAACCTACGTGAATAGAGCTGTACACTTATTCCTTGCTACATTTCCCTTGGTGTGGTCAAAATATCAACAAGAAGACGGAATCATGACAAATAGCCTGTATTAGGCTATCATATCTATATCACATGAGGACCATTTTGAGGAATGGATGAATCGCCATTTTATTATTAACACCCCTCAGCTTATAACTAAACTAACTAACGCCACAATATACGCAATAGCAAGTATTTTATTAATATATGGCTAATAAAACAGGCATGGGTGAAAAGAAACATGGTTGTGGTCAAAAACTAATGTCTCTACAAGTTCGTTCGCAGTGATCAATTTACCGATGAGAAACCATTTGCAACCACGTGTGGCGTTTGCAGTGGCTTAAAATCATTTCTGTTGGTTTATAGTATCCAAGCTGGTCCGTTCGCAGTGTCCTTCAAAACCGGTTTGAACCTAGTTGTGGATCACTAGTTGGGACAGAAGAATTTCTGCTTGCCGCTTCTGACGGTTTGGAAATTGGTGTTGGTCGCGCATGCGCACTTCAATAGTTTTCAGTCGGTTTGTAAACCACTTCCAACCACTTGTAAATGACACTGCGAGCAAACTTTATATTTTTCTTGGTAGCTATGTGAATAAAACTGAATGAATACAAACCAGCCTCCTTGATTTCGGTTCACTATCAACTTTGAAAAAAAAAAAAAAAAATAACATCATCTATCGTAATAACATATATATTGAGTCAGTTAGGCATCAGGGTCAGAGAATAGGCATCAAAATCGCTCTTTAAAATATCCATGATCAAGGCAGTTGGAATCAAAGTGGAAAAAAAGCCGGCTAGTAATATCTATTATTGACGTCATCACTTTTTCAGTCTATTCAAATCTGAAAATTGAAAACTTGAATTTGAAGCCTGGTAGCTCTTGCAAAAAATGGAGACTGGAGGGTTGAACGCCATACAAGTCCTTGCTCCCCTCATTTTACTGATTCAAGTACGTACCCTTGGATCAAAGTCGTTTTCCTGAATCAGGGGAGGAGGGGGGGGGGGGG
>JAEMON010000004.1:24514958-24553088 GCA_030264115.1 Lygus lineolaris
GAGGTGGTGAGAAGATTTGTTGAGATGAGGTTAGGTGACTGATCAAGTTATCATGTATTATTATCATTTACTGGCGATAATTTGAGCGTTTGTATTGAGTTATTAGCGTGATACATCAAGTAATGGTAATTTTTAGTGATTTGAACCATTATCATGTTTTCATCCTTTCTCCTTGACATTTACAATCGATAGGTACGTCGTTTCCAATCGATACATTGAGTACCAACTCGATAATTTCTCCCAACTCTTGTTACAACAGTCGTTCTGCCGTTTTGACTTTCCAATATTAGTTTTCAACAGTTGTGGTAACCCAAAGTTACAGAACACCCCCCCCCCCCCCCCCCCCCCCCCCCCCCCCCCTGAATCCCTAAGCTATGTACCTCTCATCTACACCACACTTTGCCCTGCCTTAGAAATCGTAAACTGCACCCTATCTGTGACATGTACACTGACCTCGTCGTCTCTTGTAAGAAATGTACTTACGAATTTTCCTCCTCTGAAACTTTTATAACTTTCTCATTAATGTGTCCACTGTGAACAGTGCGGCTGACAATTTCAACTAGCTACAGTTGAAGCTACACCATACCCTCAGACACCTGATGTGATACTGGTGTAGAGCCGTATGATCTGAAAGAATCAATAAATCAAAAATCGTTGTTCATGTTTGGTAGGCTACGAATGGTTTTGAAGTATTGTGCCCAAATTAGGTATCTATATACATAATTAGATTTAGAACCTAGGAAACATGTATATCTGATCCTCAGGTTTTTATATTGAAGCGTAAAATACGCATGATCGAATATATTTAGAGTTCGGTGTTGAAATGTGGTGAAGAAAACTGATTGTATCGAATAGTCATTTTCGTCCCTGACAAAGGATTGGAAAGTGAGACTGAATTTACAAAAAATTATCCGCATGGATACCTTTCATATGAGTTTTTGTTATTAATATTATTACGTTATATACCTAATTATTACATTATTTTAGTTTGTATTCAACACACCAATAACCGCTAAATCACATTATTCACTTCGTTGTTAATGCTCCTGTAGATAAAGAATTTCTGTCAACGTATTGATTAACGAAGAACACTTTTCCTGATGGTGTGTGGTTGATGCTAATAATTGTGTGAAACAATTAAAGTTGGGGTTAAAATTTATTAAACGGTTGTTTAATTTTAGCTCCTCGCCCTACATCCTTGACACTTGGGAGGTAAGAAGACATCAATATAACAACAGAGAATCAATTCATCAATAATTTATTCGTCACCCAAACACAATAAATTATAAAGTTTTTGTTCATTTCAGAAATACTTAGTCAAATGAGGTGTTTCTGAATTCTTGTTGTTTTCGCTTTGAAATAGGATATTGGTCAGTCATGAAATGGTCCTGCTTCAAAACATCGCAGGTTTGAGATGTGTGAACTCTCAAAAATAAGATATTTATGTCAGTTTCAGCTTGAAGATAACGCAGCACTCTTTCTTGGGTTCAGCTTCGTCTTCCCAGATCCTGAATTTGATGTTGTATCTTTGCTGTAAAAGGAAAACCCAGTATTAGTCCCGAATTTCCCAATTTACAAATTAAACGAATTTAGTACAATGAACAAACGGTGGAGTATTCCAGTGGGTCTAAAAATGAGATGATCTTTGCAATATTTTAGGTTAACATAATTGTGAAAAGAATATATAGTGTGGGAGAAGATGGCAATAACTCGTAGGTATGTAATATAAAGAAGGGAATGTGAAATTAAGATAACGGTTGTTGGTCTTCCTTCTACTTACACCCTTCTACTTACACCCTTCCTTCTATACACCCTTTGAAGGCATGAGACTGGGTAGTAGTAGTAGTACCAAAAAGATCCGCGACGTTCCGCCACCACTGATTTCATCACCAGGGTGGGGGGATAAGGTGTACAATGAAAGTCAAGTGTAGAATTTAGATTAATTTAAGTGTAGAAGACATTAAAGTATCCATAGTGATCTTGGTGATCAAAGTCAACATTACTTTTATCATTTGTTCGAGCCACAGTTGCAGTGACCCGAGAGGTGCTCGACCTCTCGGCGCTATCAATCGAATCAGGTACCCCCCTCACCAGAGTAGCCTCCTTCACTTCTTTTCTACCTTCTCGTGTCTCACGACCCCCCTTGTGCGTCTCGCAATTTCATATTAATTTCGCGGAAAATAGCCAAGTTTATGAGCTATTTCCCCCTCTTTGACCGCTACCCAAAGTCATTTTAAGTGGTTACCCACGCAGTAATTATTAAATTAGCCTTTTTATATAATTCTATATCACGGATAGTGAATCTCGTCGCATACTCGGCCGGTTTCCTCTCTCAACGGATCTTCCAGGACAGGAAAGACAACCCCAGGCCTGGGGAAACACACCGCGGGGCTTCTTCTGGTGAGTCATCAGTTAATTATTCATAATCCGTGAATTTCTTGCAATTACAGTCCTACTAAACATCGATAAAGAAGGATTCGGGAAGACCGCGAATTAACCGTTGTTGGTTCACTGTGATTCAGTTTTCTAACTTTTCCGTCAGTATTTATGTTTATAGAGGGGGAAGGAAATAGCTTTGGATTGAGTTAATAAATTATGCCTTCCCTAAGTTTTGAGTAGGTACAGGTTTACAATTCATGTTTATCCGTACGTAAAAGTGTAGGAAACGTGTTAATTATACAGAGCGAGATCTCTCGATCTCAGTGCTCTGGCGCAGGACTTTAATGAGTTATTCCATACTACGTCATACAGTGGTTGTTATTGTCCAATTCCTCAGATGGAACTTCTATTTTGTCTACAAAGTGACTAATCCCCCAACTATTCAATTTATTCTATTGTTTGAGGATATTAAAAATTATCCAATAGATTGCTCATTTTTTGATCAATCGATTTGACGGGCAATCATTATGGTTCTTGAACCAACTTTTCATAATAAGTTCATGAATAGAGACGGGTGAAAAAAGTTTTGAATAGAGTGAAATTAATGAGACTTTCATAATTCTTGAAACCGACTACATATTGGAATTATTCAAAATATTGGGATAGTAAAAGTTCCATTCATGCAGCATGAGTTGGTGAGCGAATTTTCAAAGAATAATTTTAACCGATTTTGTGGGTGGTTCTTATAGGAAATTTCACGCTGATTCCCAATATACCATATGTTCCTATGTTTAGGATGGTATTTCACACCAAAAACCTCAAAAAACACGTTTTTAGCGATTTTTGAAACTAAATTTTCAAAATTTGACCCCTTCGGAGTACTCCAAAAATTCTGGCCAACGAACTCAGCCTTACTTTTGATATTATTGACATTTAAAAAAATGTTTGGATGTTTTATCTCGATCCCTCGGGATCGAGTGATCGTCTGGAGTGGCACATACCTACATATATAAATATACATATATACATATGAAAAAGTGTTAAATTCCAGGAATCGTTTTAGAATTGTCTGAACGGATTTCCACGAAGAAAATTGTCAAACATTTGCATTACAAAAATTTTGAAGCCATTCCAATAGCGTCATTTTCTTCGAAAATTCGCTAAAAAGAAAAATTCCGCGATGACGTTGTTTGAGAAAACACGTTGATTTGCTGAAGCGTACTGGTTAGGATCATAATTAAGGTGAATCCTAACCAGCAGGCACCAAATGATCTGCGTGTTTATCATACAGTCATCCAAATCGTCCGATTCGTGCGTTAGATTAGGTAAGGCGAACCCTATACTCACTGCTGGGTATCTTTTCTCAATCTCCAAAGTGAAATTGTAGAAATTCTGTTGATCCTTGACAATAGGGCAGGTTGCATACTTGCAAACGTCAGTATCCATTCCCAAAAATGGCAGGTCGAGAACGCTGGCCCAGTAAGCTCTTGTTTTCAGTTCACCACTTCCTGGTGCCCATCCTGTACCGACAGTTAGGAATTGGATTAGGTATTTTCAAATGAAAGGCACTTGACCCACTGAATTTACTTACAACAGCACTGTCTTGCCACGTTTGGATGGCAGGGCCTACCAAAAGTGGGGTAAGAGTGTCTCAGAGCCTATTGCTAGCTTTTTAGAACTAGATTGACTTTTGCTTCTGCCTTCACATTCATCCATACCGTCGCTCCTGGTAGTGATAGTTGAAACCCAAAGCAGTGTGAAAAGCCATGTAGTGACCTGTCCTCTGATCTGGTGGTGGGGACGCCTTGCCCTGCCATCCAAACGCGGCACAACTGTAGGAGCTTGTCAATGAGCGTTCCAGAGTGAAACAACTTGGGACATGTGGCCTATTGTTGTGTTATGTGAATCGGTATCATATTATTATCATATGGTATCATATTATTTCTCAAATGTACTTGGGCATCAACCTACGTGGGGTGAAGTTGTAGGTAAGAGTAGCGCTATTTCCTCTCTTGACCTTGCAGGGTTCATCTGTGGCAGCCTCAGGGCAAGGATCGATTTTCACGTTGGTGATGTCGCACCGAGCTGCCTCTGTGAACAAACAATCAGTGGAGAATGTAAATAAAACATAATATAGAAACCCACACGAAAATCAAGTGTTGTAATATGGTGTACATAACTCAAGAAAGTGTTGTGAGCAAAGATTGCTGACTAACTAGACCACTATTGCACCATTCGAGGAAAAAATCGGCAATGCATTCACCCCTATTTCTAATGAGACCCTTCGGGTGTGTTCCGCGAGATATCCAGAGTGGTTTCCAAATTTTGTGATTCTATTTTGCTTCCGAGTCTACCAAGGTAGCGGAAGCATTGTTTTCACTTTTGGGATTTGAACATTTTTTTTACCTCCAAAATCAAAATTTCAACTCGCGTTTTACGTTTTAGACCTTCCTTGTGTCCCAGAATCCTTGCAACACGCATAACTTCCACAATTTCCATCAGATTTTGATGAAATTTTCAGGCATTACGCGGGTTAGGCCCTAGATGGTCCCCTATGAAGTTCATTACCATCCGACCAACGGTAGCCTCTGCGCATGCGTGAACGTGAAATTCTTAAAACATTTCTCGCGACCTGATGGTCCAATTTTGCTCAAATGTGGAGGGTAGTTGAAGATCGAAGGTTTAATGGTACCCTACGAGCTTCATCAAGATCGGATCTGTGGTATCCACTGCGCATACGCAAAATTTGAAATCCTTGCAACACGCATAGCTTCCACAATTTCCATCCGATTTTGATGAAATTTTCATAGATTACGCGGGTTAGCCCCCAGATGGTCCCCTATGAAATTCATTACCATCCGACCAATGGTAGCTTCTGCGCATGCGTAAACGTGAAATCCTTGAAACATCAATTTCTCGCGACCTAATGGTCCGATTTCGCTAAAATTTGGAGGCTAGTTGAAGATCGAAGGTTTGATAGCACCCTACGAGTTTCATCAAGATCGGGATCAGTTGTACCCACTGCGCATGCTCAAACGTGAAGCTCTCATAACTTCGACAATTTTCATCCGATTTCGATGGAATTTTCAGGGATTGTGCAGTTAGTAATCCATTTGATGATTTTTTAATATACATGTTATATATAAAAGCTTACTATGGAGACGAGGAAGCTATGTGCCACACCCAACTTGGCAGACGTTTTTTATATTAATTAGGTATTTTTCATTCTTGGGCTGTTGTGAGCAAGATTGCTGACTAACTATTATCAGTTGGTAGTAACATGAGTGCGAAACACCACCAGCCAGTGTACATACAATACATTTTGCTTGTGAATTGCTCAGGCCAGAGGTTTGTTTTCGCTTCTTCCAATTTCAATAAAATTCATCATACACTTTGTGAATGAATTTGAGCATTTTTGGATTTGCTCCTACCAAATATTTTTTCCTTCGGTGGGAATGATTATGAATAGGGATGGGATAGGGATTTTAAATATGCTATTAAAACCGCAATATATGCCATTAATTAAATATAGTGGGTAAGAACAAATGCGTTTGAAATTTCCAAACATTTCGTGAGACACAATGTAAAAAATATACCTATTTATACTATTAACAACAAAATAGTTGGGTAACAAACAATACCAAATTGACTTAGTGGACCTCCATCCAAACGATATCTCAATGAATCAAAAAACGACGGTAGTTAGATACTTGAAGGAACCTCAAAAATCACGAAAATTACTTAAAAAATCGGCAGAAAAATTCCAACTGCTGTCAATTCACTAGACGCTTTACAAAAAAACTTCACAAATCGTTGTAATCAATGTCAATCGACGACTCTTCCACTCCGGCTTCGGTCACCGAATGAGAAAAATTGTGACAACGACCATCTCCAGATTCTCGGGAGGAAGGCGTCGACGATCTTCTTCCAGGATTTTTTTGAATTTTGAGAAACATCTCTCAACTTCTCTTTTTTCAAATTTTCTCTTTATTTACCTACCAAGTTTTGGGGCGTAAATCCTGAAAAATGCATTTATATGCACTGAAGTCAAGAATGTGCAACAAACCCTAAAATATGCATTAATATGCGAAATAAAATATGTATTTTTGAAACCAGCTTTGTGAGAAACGGATAAATACCTTTGAATCTCTTGAAAACTCCTTCAGGGAAAGAATATGTTATTACACAGGAAAATCACAACCCTGATTATGAATGTGACTGTTATGTTGTAACTAATGTATATATTCCTCCTCCCCAAATTTAATTTACATTTGTAGAACCTGGTGGTAATAAAAGAGTAAAAATAGGTACAATTTTTGATTTTTTTTAAAGTTATTTATTTATTTATAAAAGTTACAAGGTGTACTTAGGTCTTAAGACCCTCTTGGTGTACCTATTACACACTAAATAACTACATTGAAAATTACAAAGTAAGTAAATAAGTACAAAATTAACGTGAGATCATAAATGGGAGGAACTTATAATATAATTCAAATCAATTAAGTAATTGAGAAAACAAAATTTACATAGACGATGCTGATGCGAACCTACTCCAAATTAATACTGATCAATAATTATGTAGATCGAATACCTAATTACCATAGTATATTGTATAGTCTAGGTCTTAACAAGGTTATCCGCATGGGCGGGTCCCGGAAACATGTGAGGAGAGTGCGATAGGAAGTTCAATTCAACAGACAAATAACTCCTTTGTCGTTCGATCAGGGCCCTTCTGTTGTGCCTTCTGCCTTGCTTAGTATTTGAGGATAGTGGGCCTACATATTGAAGGTTTGTACCGCTACTATCTTGAAGTTTTATCTTCATCTTACTCCTTGACCAAAGATGGGAAATGTATCAATAATAAATTGTCGACAATTGTAAGTAGGGACAAAATCGTTTTCAGGGCAAGATCGTCTTTCGCCTCTGTTCCTTGTTTAGGTTCCTCCAGCCAATTATAATTGATCACATGTCTGAGATTCTGGCCACGTAGGGTGGTTTGGGGTGAACACGCCCGTTTTGACATATTATGTTCAAGAGGGGCCTCTGCCCTTCAATACGGGATCACAGTTTGGGGTGGCGAGTTTCCTGCGCATCTGGAATCTCTCTACGTTCTCCAAAAGTTCGTTAAAAAAATGATATTTTAAAAGCCTCGCCGCTATTTTTAAATTTTCCTACGCATCTGGAATCTCTCTACGTTCTCCAAAAGTTCATAATAAAAATGATATTTTACAAGCCTCGCCGCTATTTTTAAATTTTCGGAAACAAATGCTAATTTTCGGAAGCCAATATCTCGGGTTCTATCTGCCTTGCAAAACTGCGGTTGGTCTCATATTGTAGCAAATTTTACCTACATTAAAAAAGTTACTGTAACTTTTTTCGTAGGAAGCTTCCTTCTAAGGGTTTTGGCCAAAAAACTGAAACTAGTCACAAAATTTCGAGGCTTTCCGAGCACCACGAAGTTAGCCCACAACTTTCGAAGCTGCAAACTTGGTTTTATACTATTCAAAGAGGTCCTAACAACATGCAAAAGTCAAAACCTAAGTCGGATTTATTGCAACCTTCGTTGTTTAAATTCCCTCGCCTACTATGGGAGCCAGACGCTTTGAGCCAGAAACTGTTCTGTTTGAAGAATTTATTTTTGAAAAATCTAATCCTCAATTACAACCAACATTCCAATCATTAGAATAGCTAAAATGTTATAATTATAATATAATCATTATTTTATTATTGAATCCGTGCATCAAGATCTCAATCCTTGAAAATAGGATCCTTGGTGTAGGTTTATCTACACGAGTGGGTTATGAGTTTTTTTTTTTTTTTTTTGCTTTCTCTGAATAAAAGGATAAGAAGTAAAGCCTCCTCCCTCCTCCTCACTGGTTCCTCGCTGATTTCCAGTGTTTCATGTTGGTTCATAAATCGTGTCATATATTCTATATAGCTCCTTCGAATATTTGCTAGTTCGTACTCTAGGTATCTATCTTCTCCTCTATCTGTATTCTATCAAAAAAATATTATAATTTATAATGAAAATGTATCAGTTTGATCAAAAAATTACTCATAGGAAAGATGAATATTATTTCAAACAACCTGTAAAAAATTATTGTCTTAAAGTACCATACTATGGTATCCTCGATGGTGGATTGAGGATTATTAATGGAGTTAAAAAATTTGCACAAAATAGTGAGGGACGATGACCGATTGAAAAAATGCAGCTTGTGAATGTTGTGTGCCATATCATGAATAATTGATGTGTAGAGTCCTAGCGTGCCGTGAAGTGCTCGTATTTTTGTCGACGAGCTAGATCCATTGAAAATGTAATGCGGTTGGTTAAAGATTGGGTTTTGTTAGAAGTCCTTCGACCCCTATTCTTCTATTTTTGTAACTACCTACGTAAATAGAGTATCCAAGAGGAAAATGTGGTAAGATTAAAATCAAGCATAATAAATTATGCACTACCATTGTGACGTCGTCATATTGACTCTAATTTTCATGGGTTTCGTTACACTCATTTTGAGTCCACTCGTATAGGAACCAAAGGGGAGGAATGAGCTCCACCAGGATATTGTTTTGCTTATAGGAGGGTATTGGACGTTGAAGAATAAACAATCGTTTAACTAGTGAAATTTAGGTACGAACCTATTGTTACTATTCTTGAATGTCCTAATAAACCCTTAAAATCATAGTTCGTAGGCGCTTTCATTGTGATAGCATAGTTTTACCTACTAATCATAATAATTTTAGTGTTATGATGTGCCAAACTTCTCAACTTGACTCTAAGTTATAATTATGTTCATATATTAGCGAATTTTCTAAGAAAATTAAGCTATTGCAATGGCTTCAAAATTTTGGTAATGCAAATTTTGGAAAATTTTCTTCGTGGGAATCCGTTTCAGACCATTCTAAAACGATTCCTGAAATTGAACACTTTTTATATGTACCTATTTATATATATTTATTTATATATTTATATATTTGTGTGTCACTCCAGACGATATCTGACCGAGGGATCGAGATAAAAAAATCAAAAAAGAATTTAAAATGTCCATAATATAAAAAGAAAGGATGAGTTCGATGGCCAGCATTTTTGGAGTACTCCAAGGGGTCAAATTTTGAAAATTTAGAGTCAAGAATCGCTAAAAAACGTGTTTTTTGAGGTTTGTGGTGTAAATTACTATCTTCAGCAAAAGAATATATGTTATATTCGGAATCAGCGTGAAATTTCCTATAAGAATCACCCACCAAATCGGTCAAAATTATTCTTTGAAAATTCGCTCATCAACTCATGCTGAATGAATGGAACTTTTTTCTCTTTTGTCTAGTTTGAGTAGGCAGGAATTACAAAATTAATTTAACTGGCCTTTTCATCGTATTGGTTGTTTTGTTACCTACCTTGCACTACTCCAATAAAGTTACCTTCCTATACATTTTCAATAACAATTATGATAGTCTCAATAATCATGTAGATAGATGTCTAGTTTATTCAAGAGTTTACAAGTTTCTTCTCTCGCACTCCATGATTGATGTTCAAGAGCGGTCAGTCAGTAGTTAGAACTCGTTTACGAGTGACGTGTCCGGACCTAATCTGATCCTGTGAGAACTGGGGCAGGAATATTAACGACTGTAGGAAATTACTAGGTACGTATTTCCCTTTGAGAGCAAGATAGGGGAGGTTTCTAGGACTCACCATGGCAACCCGTCCAACAAACATTGATTCAGAAGGACTCCCGAGTCCTGACCTTCTGGCGCAGAGTAGTGAGAGCTCGTGGTAGGAACGATGACGACAAGATGTGCCCTTCTTAGATCGATGTTGTCGTTGCGTTTCCTCATGACGGGTTAACATCGTACATTCGTTGGAGAGTCTATTGAAAATGAGCGGTCACATAGGGGTGCAGACGAGTTTGAGTGCCCTGAGAAGGAAAAGCATCACAGACAGGAAAATCGTGGGAGTGAGGACGCCTGTCTATTCTTTGAGTTTGGAAGACAATGAGGTCAGCAGCGAGGATTCCTTGCTGTATTCTTCGCAATCCAGCCCTGGCAGTGCGTCAGACAGCTACGACCCGATCGTCGTCCTGGAGGACGACAGCTCTCTGGAAGACCGTTACTTCAGAAGACCGCCCCCCTCTCACACGGCCCGGTCCTATCTCCACCCGGCCCTCCAGACCGTAGAAACCTACTCGGACGAAGAGTCAGCCGAAGACTTCACCATGATGAGCGAAACCGAAAGAAGATGGAGACGAGTGGACAAGAAGTTGGAAAAAATCAAAAAGCAGCCCATGTACTCTGGATCTTCGTCAGGCAGCCTTTCCAGCTCACCACGGTGAAACTTCCTACATTATTAATATTAGATTTATAAGTCGAATAGCCCTTTCTGGATTGCTGTCTACAGCTTGACGTTATTGAAAATGCCCCTCCAAATTTTTGCTAATACGGTAAAATCTGTAAGCGGTGATCATAAATCAAGATTGTATGAAATTTAAATCATTATAAGTTAGGTATCTAGATTATGAGCACTACTTACATTAACAGTGTTCGGTGCTACAACCTGGACAATAAATACGTGCTTTGATGTCATTTGAGTCAAATTTACTAAACTACCCTACCCTTTTCAATCAAGATTATAATGGGCAGTTGATTTACCTGGCTTCAAATGTATATTATGAGTATTTATATGCCTAGTAGGTACAATATGGTAGATACCTACAGCTGAAACTGCTTTAACAAACGTAAATCATTAAAAATATTATTTTTCCCTGAAAGGAGAGGACTAAGGAGTTATCTATACAAAATTCTTCTCAAAAATGAGGTTATCATTTTTGTTTAGGTAGGTAACCTAAACCTACCTTCGTTTCCGTCGCTCGGCCCTTACACAAATAAGGAAGCTTAATATTAATTTTGCTCCTTTTCTGATACCACACGCCTAATCCTAGCTTCCAAAAATGAAAAGAGACCGATTTAATAGTTTTAATTTACCTTAGAGTGGAATTCATTCACGATCAATACAATTCGTTTGCAGTTTATGGATGTGGTGTTGCATGTCATTGTCCACATTTCGTGATCTGAGAAATTGGCCTCCTTGTTCGGCTTCATCACTGCTAAAAACCTTGAGGTATTCCTAGTTGAATATAAAAACGTGAGGACGTCACTTACTTCTGAGAGACGTCCTAAAAACGAGCGAATCCACAGCTCCCTGTGACTAATAAGGGTCAAGTTCTCACCGACGAAAGTAAGCTTGATGCATGACCAGGTCGCAAGGCCACTAAACCAAAAGTCAACTGCCTGAGTCACGACATATTAAGCTCCTTTTTCTTAAGAATTATAACCTGAGCACGCAATCCTTCAACCTACTGAATATATAAGCGTTTCAGATTTGCATCGTTAAAAGAAATTTTGTGTCGGTAGTTTCATTTTTTAATTTTTTTATTTGCTTATACCTATATTGTGTTGAGTAACTTATTGTAATAGCGATTTTGCGATGAAGCACTCCTAGACAGAACTATTCAAGGAGATGGGATTATATTTTTAAGATTTTTCGACATGGTTGACTATCAACACACCCCTGACGTGACATTTCCAGGATTAAAAGGTTATTCCAAGATAGTTTCCCTCGTATTTAATTTCATTAAAACGGAGTCAAATTATAGCTGGGAATCATATAAATGTCGATGAGTTATGGAGAGTAGGTAAATGCCTTCCCATTGAACATCTCTATCAGATAAACGATTGCGAAGACAATTTTGACGATAAGTACCTACTCATAGGTACCGACCTATCTATTAGGTACCTAATTTTATTGGAGGTACCTAGGTACCTCTCTTAAATATCTTCGTCCAAGTGGTGAATACAACAACTAAGTACTCATTATATTGTCTTGATATCCAAAGCACTCAAAGTAATGAATTTATATTACATTGCATCCCATTATAGGAAACTAAAATTTTCATCTTTTGGAAGACACCCCATGGAGTCAAAAGAGTGGAGGAAATTTACTTGAAATCGTAATCCATAACTAGTAGAAACAAATAATAGGTCTACCTAGGCCTCGAACGAGCCACTATCTATCAGCATCCTCCGTCCATTCTGAACATTCAGCAACACATTAAACTTCGAAAAACCCGAATCTCCAATATTGCTGTTTATCAAGATAAAAACTTATATTATTCTGGGATGGTAAGTATTGCAGCTATTCCTACAACTGTTGAGATAGTGTGAGGCTCAGCAAAAAGGAAATTCGCCCCCAAATCGCCCTTGAACCAAGGACATCAAGGAATTGTAAATTGAGCGTAAATACGTGCTTTTAGCGCACGTTTCAGCGCCCTTATCAAAATGAAAAGCGCAGGATTTTCCCCGAACCCTTTCAACCTCCAATTGCATACATTTACTTAGTCGGTATTTCTGTCCACACCAAAAGGTTATGATTGAATAATTCATTAGCGCGGAAGGATCTGGAGATAATCCAGTATTATAATCCTTCAAACCTATCTGGAAAACCCACTTAGAAAGCTCTGCATTATTCCGCTGACTCTTTTATGGAACCCCACCCCACTGCATATTTCACGATAAAGCTCAACACGCAAACTCAATGATGACGTTATGAATAAATTCTAGATCACTCTCAGACTATTATCTATCTCACTTCGAAATGAATTTTCCATTAATGGCCTCACCCCTTGGTTCAATGGGCAACCACTGAGAATTGGCCAATGATAAGTAACTGTTCAAAAACACTTTTTTGGTTTATTATTTTCAATAATAAACCCTTGGAACCGAGCACGAAAAAACAATTTTTTCTCTACTCTTGGCGTTACCGTCAGTCTTTAAGGGTTAGAAAATAGGAGATGACATTTTCAAAACGCCCTAGCTCGAAAACTTCAAACAGGAACGTATATTTTTTCAATCGATTTCGAATAGCACACAATTTTTAGCGTCGAATGAGACCTCCCGGAGCATTTTAGGACCAGAAACACGAGTGTGAATCGCAAATCTTCCGAGTAGACCAAATCTCCGTATTCTATTGGCTTATTAGTACCTACTTACTACTTGAATACATGCGTCATTGTGTTACTGTTTTCTAAACTGTTTCATCAGTATCTACTAGAAATTTTGAAAGGCTCGATGTAGGTTCCATTGAATTTGAAAAATAGGTAGGTACCTACCTACACTGTTGAACCGCAATTTGTTTAAATTTGGGTCCTAATGTGACGAGTAATTTTATGAGTGACGTTCTGGGGTCAGAAATACATATTAATTTGTAAGTAGGTATTTCAGATTCGGATCCAGGGTCCTGTAAAACCCCCTGGAGCCAATTTGGATTATGAGTATAGGAAACCATAGGCAGGATCATGCGGGAACTGAAAAGTAGACTCCCCATTGTTCTCAAATAGAAAAATTCAAATTGCTATTTTCGATGGAATACCTGTATCACCGCAGTTATCGAATTTTATGGGCTCCCCAGAGGTTGACCTGGAGGCAAAAACAACGGCGATGAGGCAAGGCAGGAGGAGAGCGTAGGACGCCATAGTGATACTCTGCAGGATCCACACTCACTGACCCCCCTCTATCTTCTGAAGACAGAGATGGTTGTTCTGTTACAATTGGACTGGATAGAGATAAGGGAACCCACGAAAACCTATCGGATGGGAAGGCCTCTGAACCAGCAATAATTTGCAGATAAGGGACGTGCCACGCTCTGACCCCACGACCAATCAGAAAGTCTCTTCGGAGATTAGATCAGGAGATGGGACGATGAATGATGATATCTTATGTATATTCCGATTCGTAGAAATTCCTATCAGGAATTATTCCTATTAGAATTATTCCCAATTCTCATTGTGAATAGAAACAACCGACTCTATCTGAGCTGGGATTCAAATAGGAGCTTATTATATAAGTAATAAAGTAATCCATAAATACGCTTGTAGTTTCATAGAAATTGAATGGTACTACTACTGTATGTATAACTAGGTAATAATATACTTACGATTTGGAAAGGTTTAATGCGAAAACAAGGAAGAAAAGTTCCCGACGGGTGCTTTCAACTACGTTTAGGTAGGTACTTGTTTGCATGAGGATCTTGGTCAAAAAACCGAATTTTCTCTTCAACCCCTCCCAAAAATTAATGACAATTAAAAATACACTTTTTTTGTGACACCATACCGTGTCGATATCACCTGTCTCTCTTAATACCTCTCATTAAAAAAAATTTAATTTAACGAAATTAGATGTTTACATTTTTTTTTTAAATTATTGCATTGTATAAGAAGAAGAAGAAGAATTCCCCCATTCCTAATTTATACCTACGTATAACTTTTCATCGTGGGGTAGAGAAGGAGAGCAGAAACGAGTGCCCCTCTTATTTTTATTTTTTTGATGCTTAGCAACCATACAACTCCCTCCACCAGGCAAACAACAAGAAACCATTATTGGTCTCATTCGTCCTATTTTTGGTGTCTTGATACCTCTAGAAGCCCGGGGTAAAATATCCAGGCATCTATAGAAGTGCAACCCCCACTATTTATACTCCATCCTAACTCGTTCTTTTTTAATTAGTTTATTATCCATCAGCCTTGAAATGGATTATTAATATAGATTTAAAATCATACTTCATACTTACCCGACAAAGGCCTCTCAGTACCTGAGGAAAATGGACGAGGAAGGAGTGAGTCAACCTTGGGATTTCCCCGAAGTAAGATTATTTTGGTCTACCTATTTACTAATTTTATACTTGTTGAAAGCATTACCATAGCTATCTGTTAATCCTGAGAATAATGGCGGTGCCTGATCGACTAATCTTACATAAATATTAATTTAACTTTCTGGACGATTCTCTCCCAGGATACCGTTGAAATTATTGACAAAGAGCCTGGAGTGATAAATAATGCGTTGATCAGGCAAGCATATTCTGAGATGAAGGGTGGACACCTAGAGGAAGCTGTAGCGTTTGATGAGATGAAAGAACTTCGGCTGGAGTTTTATGGTTAGCACGTACCTATCTAGGTATTTTTACAATTTTTTATGTAGATACTTACCTGCTTAGTACCTATGTAGGTCCCTACCTCTATCCTACATGGAGTAGGTACGCACAATGGGCACCAACTGTCAGTAGTTTTTCTCTATTTTTCCGCTCGACTATTATCTTGACTGACTTCTTACCTACTGAAATCTTCACTTTATGTGATAAGGGAGATTTCGTGCGCCGAGTGCCCCTCCCTGGGGGCAGGCCGGCAGGGTTCGCAAATGAAAAGATTGGGATGGTTAGGGCTGATCTCCTTACGGGGTTCACAAATTAGTAGGTATGTACCACTTGAAACCACATTCACTCCACCGGACTTGGGACTGGCCCCTCCTTAGTTAGGTAAACAACCTAATCATACTACAGTTCACATGAAGAGATAAGGGTTAGTGATGAAGGTTCACTTCCCCTTCCCACAGAGTGAACAAGCTTGGTTGTTTTTGAAAAATACCTGCGGGAGTGGCAGGTAACTGATGGGTGGAGGATACCCTAGGTGTTGCTATTCACCACAATATCCCCATGCACCAGGTTAAGACCCCTTCTCCCTGACGCCTTTTTGTGGGCTGTGCCCAGAATGCAAACATCAACTTGTTCACCCCTAGGCTGATGGGAGGGGAAGGCCCAGCATCCCTCACCTCCTGAGTAATTATTACGTTGTTTACCTAACCAAGGAGGAGCTGACCCAATAAGACTGGCGAAGTGAGCTAAGTGTGATTGTAACTCCGGTAGCAGTTCAGCCCTAACCACCCCCACTCTCTCATTTGAGTACCTACCTACTTAAATGTTGTTTTATCAGAGAGTAATGGCTAGTGAACTTGAATAAACTCGATTAATAGCAATTACATGAGCCTCAGGGGCACTCTAGCGTAACATTAATAATTAAATAAATATATCTCTTGATTGAGGTGTAGCTATTTCCCATCTACTATGTTAATAACCTCTGACATTAATAAAACTCTTCTGGAACGAGATCAATTCCTGTTCATTGCAGATATCTTGAGGATTGATCACTTGAACATGTGTACGCAGTTGACAAAGCTATCTTTGAGCAACAACGTCATAAAAGAAATCACGAATCTCAACAAACTCGTGAATCTCGTTACTTTGAATTTATCATTCAATAGAATTACGAAGATCAGAGGACTTGAGGTAATGATGTTTCTACCTACTTTCCTATATTGATAGGTTGTTGAATATGAAATAATGCAAGATACGAGATGAATTCAGTTTATGATTGACGACTGATACATTTTCGAAAAATTAAATTATTTGAAAACATAAGAAATAAATAAATTAGTCTCGAATTAACACAATAATCTTGAAATTTGGAGAAATCCTCTTTTACTTTATAGGACCTAGGTAGGTCCTTTTACCGTCTCTTACCTAGGTAGGACGTACATTTTCTTATCCTATAAAAGTACCTACGTACTTTGAGGTAAAAATTAAACTATTTCTGCAGGCACTAGTGAAGCTGGAAGAACTATCGTTTTTCAACAACGAGATATCCATCGTTGAGAATTTGGATGTCCAAAAGAAAACCTTGAGACTTCTCAGTTTGGGATGCAATCAAATATATTCTTCTTCGTGTGTAAGAAATCGACGAACATAAATATAAAATGATTTTTTGTTAAATATAAAATACCTACCTTACCTACCTGAAAAAAATAAAAAAGGTAGGTAGGTACTAAGTACGTAGGTGGGGGGATAAAATGTTATTGACAATAAAGTGGTGGGGTAATCCCTATAGCAACACAAAGGTTAAACTTACGTCGATCCGGAATTTAGCTGGCAAGAACTGAAAGAGACAATCAATTTAACAAGAACGAAATTTAACATAGTAAAGAAATGTAACCTCAAGGCCTGTTTTGAGTTCAAAAATTTAACACAGTAGGTAACGAATTTTAACTGGCACATTGGGCATTAGTGTGTTGTCATTGGGGTAGTTAGGCAATACTACACTAATAAGTAAGCCCAAGAATCCGGTTAAAACTCATTTTGTTTCCAAAGGTTTGTTCCTACTAAAAGTAGCTATTCAAATAATATTCAGTTTGGTAATATACATTCGAATAATGTCAAGGTGGAAGTGGAGTTTTATCTTCGGCTTGAACATTTTCGAATGTCTTCAAACTGAACATTTTATTTTTCTTTTTTTTTCTGGAAGGTAATGGCTTAAAAGGAACGATATTGAAGTCGTACAGCAAAAATAACGTATCTGTAATTTTAGAAAATTTTAGAAAATTTTCATTATTGTAGTATGGCGGGAAAGTTACATTGAAACGGGTGTCGTCTGTCATTGGCCGAACCCGTCCATGCCTGTCAACCAAACAATACTGAAAACGGAAAATCTCCAAAAACAACACTGTTTTAGCTCCAGATTAGTGAGAATATAATTAACCTAATTAGATAAGTAATTGATTTAATTAATTAATTATTAATTAATAATAATCAATGATGTCAAATCAATGGTCTCAAGTGCCCTCAGAATGCCGCCTGTTTTTCAAACAGCTGAGATTTTATTCAGAATTTTCTCCACACCAGAACGATAAACTATTTTTTCTTTGCATTAACAGTGTTATTTTATTAAAAATAACAATAGAAAGAGCAGAAAAAATTTGATTTTCTGATACCTACACGACCATTCCCCATTCAACTCACCCCTCATCCGTAGAGATGAGAATATTCACGTTGAGTCCAACTTGCCCCGGCTGTTAGAAAAGATTTCCAGGTCATATCAGAGGGGTGAAGTTGCCCATTAACCAGTAGAACAGACAGCAAGTATTCGAGTTTAAACAAGAGTGTGCGCAGACGGACCTGCACAGCTAAACTATTCTATTACACCCCCGCTAGTTGGAACAGACGTCAAATTTGGTATTATTCATGTCTTAGTACCTAAAGCCCTTCAGTTGTTACTTACCTACTTTTCAATTTTTTAAAAATGTTTGTTGGCGCAAAATTATTGATTTGAATGTTTCATCACTAAAGCTAATTTATCTCAGAAGATTCAAAAAATTGTCTTCGTTGAACCTCGAAGGAAATCCTTTTATCGATAACTCCTCTTTCAATATTGTGGAAATCGTCGGTGGTTTGCTTCCGAATGTAGACTACTACAATTACAGCATGATTCGCCCGCAAATGAGGGACCAAGGGAAAAGTAAGCTAAGGTAAGTACCTATGAATATGAAACTACCAAGGTCTCCTACCTCATGGCCTTTGTTGAAACTATACCTAAGATAGGTAGATATCTACTATATGTAAGTAGGCACCTCACGTGGTGAATTTTCGACTAACAAATATTGCCAATTTGCATAATATTTCCGACGTCCTATTCTAAATAACACTTGTTGGCCATTAGATCGCTTTTGAACAAACTGAACGAGCTCGAGGCTGCAGAAAAGCTGTCTAACAAAATTGATGGCTTCATCAACAACCTGTCCGTATACCTCGAAAAAGCGCTCATTTCTGGCTTCAGTGATAACGATTTTTACCAGAGGATGATGTCAAGAGATTCAGAGGGACAGCAATTAGAGGGTGTCTGTGATAATATCAGTACAGTTTTCCGAAGGTACCTGCCACCTATCTCCTATAGTAAATTTCGTTACCATCACCTTCCTACACTTTCATAGGTGAATAGTGGAGTTAGAAATAATCTCCTATTCTGAAATGTTGGTGTACCTACTGGTTGCGTTCAATTTTTTCTTACGCGTAGGGTAAGATTATCAATAATCTAAGTACCTACCTACTCAGACTGTACCTACCCATTAAGTTTTTTTTTCTCACACGATAGTTGCCCATTTGACAACTTTCTCTCAAATAGTTCCTATTACCAAGTACTTGCAATTTTTTAGGCTCCAGGATGGACTAGAAGAAAGCTCGAAAAATATTGTGAAATATGGAGTGTCGTTTTACAATCAGAGGAAACTGGAAGTTGCGAAATACAAGGAGAAGTATACTGATGATATGAAGGCCATTACTCACCAAAGCACTGTGTACTACCTTAGTTCATACCGATTCTAGTACCCAGCTTTTAATTTGAATTCTTTAGAAATGCCCTGTGCTAATGCGTGTTTAGGTCAAGTCCCAAGTGTTCTAATACTCATTAAGTAGCTACCTAAATACCTACTCTAAGTTACTGACTATTGTGTTTCTGATTATTGATAAGTTCAAAATTAGATGACAACTTGGGAGCAAATAAATTGTTTGGATTCCTCACTAAAGTCCGCGTTGATTTATGCTAGCTAGCAGTAACTTTATTATAGCAACGCACTAATGAAATTGGACGAAAATGGTGTTTGAATCTGTTAAAATCCATCAATTGGCCTGTTTTAGGCAATGCATAAGGTCACGTTGGCCTTTGGAAACCAGGCTCGAAATGTATTTTTCACAACCTTAGGCCCAATTTTGCTCAAATTTATAAGGTAATCGGGGTATGATCTTCCAAATCGCCATGGATTTTATCACAATCGTTTGGCGCATGGGCTAACCTCACAGAACATGTAGAGTAAGCTACACAGCAAGCTACATAGAGCTCTTAAGATTTTAAATAGGTACTAGGTAGGAAGGTACCTACCTACGCCCATGTTATGATGTAGGTACCTATGAGGAAGCTGTAGGAAGTACTGGCTACCCAACTTATCAAATTTATTCATACAGCCTGACCGAATCGTGAAGTAAAGAATCGAAGTGCCGTTCCCGAGGATTTCCCTGTGTATGAGTAGATACCTACCTATACCAAATCGTTATTTTTGGGTGTAGTAACGAACTGGTTTTCGACAGCGTCACCGGGCTTTAGCAAATTCTGTGTCCCAATCACCGCTAAATAACGATGATGGTAATGGTTGATTGGTGATTTAGTATTGATATATCCCTATGAGGAAGGTGTACCTACTGGCCACCCTACTGATAAAATTTCTTAATAATATATGTATATATGCCTATATTTATATTTCACTAATAATTCAGAGTAATACGAGACTTTATTACCTCGAAAACCAATTTGCTGAAAAAACTGCTGAGCCTTCACCAAGAAGAACAAGTGAATGAAGAAACGGCAGGGAGACGTTTGAAACAAGCAGTGATTTGTGATAAAGACTTCACGTTAAGCAGGAGGAAAGCTTGGTGGGACCTGATGGAGCAAGAACTGTTGAGACACGACATGAATGAGGTTTA
This sequence comes from Lygus lineolaris, assembly GCA_030264115.1. Lineage (NCBI taxonomy): Eukaryota > Metazoa > Arthropoda > Insecta > Hemiptera > Miridae > Lygus > Lygus lineolaris. The sequence continues at coordinate 24,535,513 of JAEMON010000004.1, forward strand.
GACAGAAACTATAAATACCTAGGTACCTTCAAAATCCGTACATGAGATGGTTAAATGGAATATTAATTTCAATGCATATTTCAGAATAATTTGACGATATTTGAAGACAAACTGATAGAACTAGGAAAAACTTTTTCGGAAAAAGTTCAAGTTGAGTTTCTTAGCATGAGAAACATGGAAGACGAATTCTTCATATCCCTGTCGGATCAAGTGAATCAATATTTGGTGGAAATTCATATGAGCCAAGAACCTGCACAAATAGCTGAACATTTCAAAGCAGTTGAGTACCTACCTCAGTGAATAGTGCATTATTGTGGTATTTACCAAGGGGGGTATTTTGGTGAATTTCCTGAGGCTGAGACATTCTCGACAGTAGGAATACAAGATTGAACACCTACCACCCCATAATAGGTAATAGAAGTTTGTAAGTTGAAATACAGAAATATATACAAGTTCAGGTTTGTCCGTTCAATGTGTTGCTGTAGGTTCAGGTTCAGAATGGACTGAGGCTCCTGTTAGATGATGACTCGTTTGACACTTAGGTACATACTTTACTTCACCATCATGGATACTACCGTGATTGATTTCTTTCTATTAGTCATGGGTTATGATTTCTTGTAAATTTCCTCCACTCTTTCAACTCGATTCCATAAGGTGTTCCGAAAAATAGAGTTGCACTACCAACATTTTTGTGAAACATTAACAAATGGATGCACAACATCTACCTCCATTGATGCTTATCTGAATTAGGGCAGGTTTAGATGGTAGTCATCTCCTTTATAAGTCCTTCGTTCTAGCTTGAGTACCTACATATCCTATTTTCGAGTCAGATGATATAGTAGGTATCTAGTGAGTCTATCCTATTTTGAGACAATGAAATAACAATTCTTTAGCATGATTGCTTTGGATCAATACATCATACTTTTTTGTTGTATTTAAGTACTACTTACAATATTTTTTGTAAATGTGAGAACTACTTTTTTTAAACCTATTTAGTACATAATAATCGTTTACCTACTTACTCCAAACCACCCTCCCATAACCATTAAATCTGAGGGGTCTATATTCGTGAACTCAGCCTCATCTCATGAGATCACTGCATTTTTGTATTGTGATATTCAGTTATGGCTAATTCTACAAGAATAATAAATTTACAACACTCGCACATCTAAAATATTTCAGCTGCTGCTGCACAAAGAAAAACGAGAAAAAATTATTGGCCAATCACACAAAAACCATCTGAGCGAAATCGAAATGGAGGAAGAAAAACTTCTCAATCAGGTTAAAGAATGGCAAACGTCCTTAGTCAAAACGTTTTGTCTGTAAGTAGAAGGCCGTTTCTAATACCTACTCAAACTAAACGTTAAAAACTCGAAATAATCAACCAGTTATCTACCAATATTGTTCGTACATTTATTATAACAATAAATTTCTCCGGGTAGAGTAAAAATTAGCCGCTAATGGCCTGAAATTGCAGACCCTCGCAAACGAAATCGACTACCCCCTGTAAATCAAGATCAAGTAAAGATGAGAACACAGATAGGTTCAGAATAGGTACAAACTAAATTTTCACGCAACCCTTTCCTGACCTTGGGTAGAGGGTAAGGTAAAAAAAAGGTAATGTTTAAAAAATTGAAGAAATTGTATTTTTACAGCGCGGAAATTGAGCGTAACAGAAGAGCCATAATAGAGATCAATAGATTCATCACCCACCATAAGAAGGACTGGTCGTTTCAAAATGAGAAGGCGTTGTCGAACGCCTACTCTTTCATGAAATCTATCGACCCCACATGGATACACGAACTGATCCGAATAAAAATGAACAGCAAGGTAGGCATCCTATACATTGATGGATTCATCAGCGAACAATCAATACCTACTTCATTGGAGCTCCTTCCAGCCAGGTTTTGAGTTCTCATTTACTCGAGACTTGTTTGTTGTAAAATGATGCTCCTTGTTAGTTACTTCCACATAAGAGAGGAGGAAGTTTTAAATAAAAACATATAACCACCCCTTCCGCTAATCATTTTAGCGTTGCACGGTTCATCCCATGATTCTCAGCCAGTTTCCAACGGATTTTGAATGCGGTTGGCGGCTTTATTCCTATTTTGACATTCATTAGGGGGATGAGGTGCCTTTATGCTAATTTGACTTTTTAACCCTTTTTTGGGGCAATGAGCCTCTGGACGTGAAAAATTCAAAATTATACCTAAATAGCTGATCCATCGAGAATTGAAAAAAAGCCACAAACCGCTTCAAAATCGACCAACGATTGGCTGAGAAAAAACTGAGTTGCTTACATTGAGTTACTCCCTTGAATTTCCAAGTTCGTGCCTACCTAGCAGGTACCTATATTATCATTCCATTTTCCAGGAGCGCATGATGGATGATCAAATGGAGGCCATGTTTCGTGAAAGGTTTCTGGCAACTGCCATGCGCAAGAGGATAGAAGTACAGGTAAGGTGTTAGTGAATCGAATAAGAGGTTTTTAAACCGTAACTCATGCTAAGGAGACAGCAAAGGTCTTTGAGTATAGATAGATGTAGGGCAATTGCTGCTAGTTCGAACGGGAAACCATACGTGCCGCCACCGTCGAATTTACAGAATCCTTTTTAACACAATGACCGCCACTGCCACGATTGGTTCCGAAGAAGGTCTCTCCTATTCAGGCATCAAGCTGCATCCACACTGTAAAGGGGACCTCATTCGGAACCAAACGTGACAGTGGCGGCATGTATGGTTTCCTGTTGCCCCCTTCGTTGAGAAGATAGTACCTCCATTAGCAAAAAAACTGCCCCGCCACCTTTTCAAGTGCAGGCAGTTCTGACTCACTTTCATAGAATTTTCTGAATTAGAAGAGATGAGCTATTTCCAAAATTGGTAGAAATGTGTCTGGCACATGGACAGTTTGTGAATAAATTTTATTCTCAAACTTACCACGCGCCAGACACATTTCTACCAATATTTAGCCCAAGTCCTATTTAATAGGACTTGGGGTTTCTTTTTGAACCCTGGGTTTATTTATATGGGGAAAACGAAAACCGTCCGACTACCAGACGGTTTCTGTCTACTGGTACAACTACTTTACCTACCTACATACTTTATTTACCAAGGCTCTGATAAAACTTGAAATCCTTTATAATGACATTCATAGGTGAAAGAAGAGCAAGGAGATGCGTCTGCAGACCAGGCGGAACTTGCTAAAGAAGAGCAACGTGAACTTGATGTACGAGTGAAACGCAAAGCTTACAGATTCGCGTATGGTACACTTTTTCGGAGGGACACCCAGATGGAGTCCATCTATCAGACGTGGAATTCCGCTGAAGACGTTTCGGCTCAAAGCGATATAGATGCCCCAGAGTGAAATTAGTGAAAATTGGTTCCTGAGATTTTAACAATAGCATTTTGTCTCAGAAGATACGTCTTGGAAGAAAAACTAAACAAGACAAATAATTTTTACAATAAAAGTTTTATTGCATACAGTAAATACCATCATGGAAAACAACGTTTCATTGTATCATGCAATTGTTAATAAAATTAAAACCAATAAAAAAAAAAAATGAGGGAAAATAATTGTATTTCTTTCAAACCAATAGGTACAGCTTTTCACTGAATAATTCACACCTAGTTGAAATTTCGATTATTATTTGGAGAGAACCTTCAACAGTAACTTGTAAGTTATGAAGAGTACACATTGGATTCCACTTTTGAGAGAATTGGGATCACATTACTTTAATATGGCCGACTAAAATTAGGTATCACTTAAAAGTTATCTATACCCCACTTTAAATATATAAACACTTAACTTCTACTATATATAATTTTTAAATATATTTAATTTTTTTCGTTAATTCCTTTTTACTTGAAAATTTTTCATCTTTTGTACTCGATCTTTCACCGTCAGAAGGTCAAACAAGAGAATCAAAGTGTTGTTCTAGGGGAGGAAAAACGTAACAAAAAATATTTCAAATCACTCGCTGACTGGCGAATCAAGAGAGAATTTAAAAAAAATAAAATAATAATAAAGGGTGATTGGGGCAACGCAGGGTTGGAAGCATCCAAATGTTAATATACAAATTCACACCTACGAAATTAACCGATATTTACTTGAAAAAATTGAAAAGAAAAGAAACTTGGTTAATGGTTTTTACATAATGTATGACATAGATACATCAAAAAGAAGTTTACAAGTAACAACAAAATCAACTTTACTTTATCGATAATACATATTGTGAACTAGGTAGCTATCTTAAAGTACAATACGTTGAGACGTATTCTACAGCTTATTCTTTTTTGTATTTACACAGTTGACTATTACATTGAACTAAATTTATAATTGAGTTATGTATAAAAGTTAGTTATTTATAAGTTTTATAAATCCCACAACACCATTGTCTTAAAGTAAAAAGAAAAAGAAAACCATTCAGATGCAAGATTAAATCAATTTGCAGAGAAACAAAAATTTTTTTGTCGGTTTTTCCATGGAATGGTTACCAATTAAGTACTTCTGAACAAATTATATATACACATTCATTTAGCTAAAATACAAATATATTTATATTTATTTATAAATATGTACATAAAATAAATATTTTGCTTTTATACGAAGTGGATTTTTGTAATTCAAAGTTCTAGGAAATATGCCTATTCATTCAAACCGGTCTATGCTTTGTGACTGGGATAATTCTTCAGCCAGCCTGCCAAATGCGTTGGGGAAGGGAAAGTATAAAATGAAACTTGAAACGTGAACAACAATATTATACAAAATGAAAACTGGTCAATGAAATTAAGCGATCGTTGATGATTAGCGATTTTTCGAAGAAAAGTTGAGGTGTTCGAATCTGTCAGAGGACCTACCTACCAGACGAAAAAAAAAAAAATAATAATAAAATTTAAAAGAAAAAAAAACAAAGAAAGAAATGAAAGTGAAAGGTTCAACATTTGAGACACTACATACTGCTTTAATATTCTTAACCGCTATTATATACAAGATCAAACTGTACCCTTAAGTTTTTTCCCTAGTCCCAACTGACAGCAGTTGCGGTGAGGATGAGGTAGAAAAACTTCCAGATTACTTTTTTTGGTAGAAAATCTCTCATGGAAATTATTACTTCATTCCCAATAGTCAATCCAAAATAACGTTTACGTCCAATCTATTCTAAGAGGCAATGCAGCACGTTGAGTTGGTACATCAAGTGAAGTGATCGTTTCAATTGTTCAAGGTAATTTCTCAAATTTCGAAAAGGCGGAACCCAAGCAACACAATTGTTCTCATTACTGTACAAAATTTACTCACAACCACACAAGCCAGGAGGCGATGACCCGAAACCGAGCAGATCTTCAAGGAAGTCTTTCTCACCACTACCCCAAACACGGATACCCCGTCAATTTATTATAAATCTAGAAAAATTTGTGTCTCTTCCCTAAATCGAAAGAAAACAAGGAATTTGAAGGGAAAAAAGTAAAAAAAAAAAAAAACCAAAACGAATCTAACGATTTAAATTAAGGCCCAAGAACGAATGTAGTAACTTTCAAAATGACGTGTTTAAAATATCATTCATTCATTGAATTGGGGGTTCATTGAATTGAAAAAGAACCGACACGTTTTAGGAACAAATAATTAGGCCAAAACTGCGATAAACGTGAAAAACTAGCAATTTAAATAACTAAGTGGTTAACAGACTATAGAAACTCTTAAAATTGATTTGTCTAGTTCAGAAAGAAAATAAACTGATCACAATAAATTAGATAGAAAACAAAACATCTCTACATTCGGACAATTTATTTAAAAGGTGTAGAATACGGAATTTGATCGCCTCGTTACCATATTATCAAAATAAGAAAATTAGTAAGATTCCTCTACAAATAGGAATTAATTCATTAATATTTATTTTCATTTTTTTCATTTGGTTTTTACAAATGTACACTCAATAACCTAGCAAGATTTTCCTCTAAAAAGGAGCCTTCGGTGATTCGACAATATGTTGTAAATAATTAATGTACGAAATAGTTTGTCAAAGCACATATTTATCAACGCCTATAGGTAATGGTAAATTCAGAAGGTTAACACCTTAAACTCTACCAAATGGTCAACTAGAGTAAATTTATAATGAAACGCAAGGGAGCTTGTCTCTTCACGTGTTCTTTTTTTCTTTTTGAGCATACGGTTTTTAGGCCTTAGAAGTCCGTCGATTTCTTAGCAAAGCCTTTTTGCGGGTGGTATGCACAGAACCAAACCGGGTTTTCAAATGCCGAAGGACCCTTGGCCTGGAGGCAACACCGCGCGATATATATATAACACTATATACAATTGGACACCACAAGAAACAACGACACGAAATACAACAGCACCGAATTTTTCTAGTTTAGAAAGTCTCTTCAAACTCTGCCATCAGGTCGCTTTGCCGGTTCATGTCGATTTGTCCAGCCATCTGAAAAACAATACGAGCACCGTCAACTAACGACTGTCACTTCTTCTTAAATTGGAGATGGGACAGAATTCACTTCTCATTGACACAATCACCTATTACTGGAAAATAGCAGTACTCCCAATCACTTGCTACCTGAGAAACTGCTACTAAAGTAGCAGCGTATTGCGAACGAGAGGGCAAGCTAAAAGCCATGGAAGTACTAAATCTTCCTACTTCCAAGAGCCTGGTTCCTATTATTCAGATCAAAGCTACCTATATCCCAAATCACTCTTATCCATTCACAGTAAAGTAGGTATTCACAGTTTAATATCTGTGATCACTGTTTTCGGTTGCCTGTCCCCCTCGCAAATCACTTTTTCCCAAGGAAGTAGAGTGAAACTTCCTTCTTCCATGCTTTTTCCAACCTCGTGAAGTTAACTGAATCACATTTGGAAAAGAGCCTTGAATTTCATGTTAACGTTGGACGAGGAAAGTAAAAACGCCAGCAACTAGTTCAGATATAATGGCAACCTAAAGGTGAACTAACACCATTGAAGTAGGGTTCCTCTTTCCATGCAAATCACCTGTTACTGAATCCTATTATTTCTCAGTAGCAGTACCACTGTAACCTGTTATAAAAAATTCACAGAATTGCCCATCTTTATCATAAAGTTAAACCATGGGGGTGGCCCCTAAAGTAAGGACCAGTCTTTTTCTCTAACAACCTAGCCTGTTGCCAACAGCCAAAACAGGCTGAAGTGGCACCAAACTCGTTATTTCAAATGAGAACTCCCAAAAAATTGGGTTATGTGTATCTTATTCATGAAAAGTCGAGTAGAATCCAAATCTGCAATAAAAAATGGGGATTCCAGTGGGGAGTACAGCTTGAAGGCAGCCACAGAGGATTTTACTCGCACCTTACTCATCAAAGTTACTGCTTCTTACCATACTACTGACTAATCAATTAAAGGCTTCTAAGCTTCAAAGAGGCGACACTATCGTTAGAACATCATTCTTCTTTTACTACCAATGAGCAACAGATGTGATTTTTTCTCTCCCAAAGTTCTCACCCTGTAATTACGAAAAATGATGGCCGAGTTTGCATATTTTACTAAAATGTATACCTAGTATTTAATTAGGTAGTAAATAATTTAACAATGAAATCTGTATAGTAAATGTACTTAGTAAAATATCCAAGGAGTTAGTTTTGTTATTGTTGCTGCAGGCTGCACAACTTGGCAAAAAACGACAAGGAAGGTATTCCAGGCATCCTTGGATTCTCGCATGGATCTGTTGACTGATGATGACACAGGCATAGAATGCTCCATCCTTGTGTTATCGTGCCAAAAGCTTAAGCAGCTATTTAGTTTCTAAAGTTGATGCCTTGAACTAATAATAGGATTTTAGAGTTGAAAAATTGCAAAGGGTGTTTTTTAAGGTGCGGAAACCGAGTCCGAGGTAGGAAAAATGCTGAATTCCAAACAACGTCTGTAACCCATTACCTTACTACTAGGTAGGTACACAGAAAACCACCCACAATCAGTGAGTGGAGCACTGCTGCTCCAATAATCTAAAAATTACTCGCTATTGGCTCGACGCGGTGAACCCCCCTCCCCCCCAATAGCTGAATGAATTGTTGATATATACAAAAAATGTTAAGTGCGCTGAAACTTACAGCTTCCCTCCTTCTTCTTTCTTGTTCCCTCAACCTTAGTCTTTCTCGCTCTAATGCACCTTTATCGACTTGGCTTGGGCTCGAACTGTCATCGTGGCTGGCCGATTTAACCTCTTCTGTCCGTGACGCCTCAGATGCTGCCTTCCTGCAGACCAAACAATGCCAAATAATGGTTATGAAGTGATAGAAAACTCACATACGTAGACAAAAGATATCATGTGAAGTCTCAGCGCGTAAACTCGGTTAAGAAACGAGTTGAAGGAAAAAATAACCCACAGGGACTGACCCCGACGATCTGGCCCCCGGCTCATTCTCAGTGAGGAAATAACTTCAGTTTTATATAAAGGTCTTCTGTGATAACGCTAGGTACTTACTGTCTAGCAACGATTACTTTGCATTTTTTTTTTTGGGTAGAAGCAAGTCCCCACCATGCCACCCTGGGTGAGATGCTCTGGGACCCTTAAGCACAGCATATTACCTCTGACAAAAACATTGGCTCACATACAAGGCAAGAGTACCTAGTCATATGAGGGGGTGGGGTGGCAGGGGAAGCGCATCTTTTTGTACAGGGTAGTCCGTTGACAGGGTCTTCCCCCTCTGTGTTCTAACCTCAAGAATGTCCACCGCAGGTTTTGGATTTAAGTGGTCGAGAATTGGAGATAAGAGTGAATCTAGGTGTATAGTTTACCTGGCTTTTTCCAGCGCTTCTTCCTCTTCCCGTTCTCGCCTCTTTTCGTTCTCAAGCCGTTGTCTTTCTCTCTCTGCCTGCTCCTTCTGGTGTCTTCGCATTTCTTGCTGTTCAATCAATGCCCTCTGCTGTTGAATTAAAAAAAAAAAGTTACTAACCGAAAAGATAATTTTGCGTAAATCTTTTCCTCTTTGCAAAAATCCCAGTGCCTAGGTAATATAGAGTTTCCAATATTTGCAATAATTATATTAAGTTTAGAATCAGCTGAAACGATTTTCAAGATGTTACCTTTTTGGCATTCTCCTTAGCTTGCTTTTTGAATGCTTGGAAGCAGTCAGCCATGGAGGATTTGAAAGATGCTGCAGGTGGTTGGCCAGGAATCACCATTGGAGTGGGCGACTGTCCAAGAGAAGACCAAGAGCTCGCATTTTTCACATTTTGTTCAACAATGGGCGTTAGTGTTGGCTGGGAAGAGAATAGAAAATCAATATTGCATTGACACGTTAATTCTACAGGTTACTAAAATCAAACGAATGGAAATTTGTGAGTAGTGATGCTGAGGAATACACATACTTGCATACTGCTACACATTAATATACTACAAAGTATTTCAAATGATGAAAATTGACAAGTAGGCAATTACTTTGGGCTTGAACATCATGTTGGGAGTCTGGGGTAGCTGTGGGGGAGGCTGTGAATTATTTTTGTTCATATCCAAGTGATGAGTTGGCATCCCTGGTATGATTGGCATAGGAGGGATGGAGTTATCTGAAAAACACAAAATTGTCATTTATATAAGAAGTGCATTATGTTCAGAAAATAAGGTAATAGTACCTTGTCAAAGTAGATAAGAAACCAATTGAAACTCGAATGGGTAATTCTGGCTGTTCTATTTTATTCGTTAAACCGAAAGATTTCAGTGAGAGCTTTCCAGAAAGGTGCTATACGTGGGGTATCTGAGGATTGAAGTGAGCGAAAACGAGTGCCGTAAATAATAACTGTTGACGTTACCCACCCTGCGCCCACCTGGTGGGTATCCTCCGCTCCTCAGAACAGATGAAGTCATATGTAATCTTCTCACCTGTTGTACAGCCAACCTAATGAACATTTTGAGCTGAAAATTAAAACTCAGGGGATATTCAGGGGCGCTGAATCCGAATTTGAAGTTGATAATGCAAAATTCCGACCCACCAGAATTCCCCATAGTCTACAAATGGCTGCCCATGAGATTTTGCTGATGTAGGAAGGTAAGTCCGTTTGGATGGCAGGGGAGGCGTCCCCACCGCCAGACACGTGGACAGGTCACTACTAGCCTTTTCACACCGCTTTAGGCGACTTTTGGTAGGCCCTGCCATCCAAATGTGGCATGACTTGGAATGGGGTATTCCAGTGTCAGAATTTTGAATTTTCGACCTCAAATTCGGAATCTGCCCGTTGAAAACTCCTGACTAGGTTCCAATTTCCAGCTCGAAATTTCGTGTAGTAGGTATCGTCACGAAAAATTCCAGCATGACGTCACAGATAAGGTTGATATATACATATCTCATCAGAGAGTTTCAGCAAGCCACTAACGGGTGCTGTTGAGTCGTCCTCATGGATACTACAGAGCCAGACCACATCACCTTGAGGAAAGGGTGATGACAAAGTCGCATATTCAGTGGGCAACGTTAGGAACAGTGACAGGCTCCAGCAGGTGTACCGACAAGCTTCACAAGTTATAATCACATTCATTCACAGACATTAAGTACTATTATACATTAGCGTCACTCTAATGATGATTGACGTGACTAATTAGAACCAAAACGAGGGTATCTATTTGTCCAAAAAACGGTAGCATCTCAAATTTGCTACCTCTACGAGGGGGCTATGGGCACCGTTCAGTTGACGGCACTGATTGGCGGCTATAACTCTCCATTGCCCATGACCCGTTTTTGCCTACTTTCAGTCGAGGGACACACACCATAATATTGGACCTTTTTGGAAAACTCTCACCGAGATCTTCCTGATAGAATAATTCTAAAAAAAATCAGGTGGAATCAAATCCTCTATGACACTTGACACATTTTCCCAAGTTCTAACTCTTTTCAAGTTACTTATCTGTCTTTTTCAAATAATTGTTCCATACATTTTAGTAGCAAACTGCTAGGAATAAATCATTCATTAAAAAGGGATCAACTACAATAAAATGGCACAATAATACTTACGGGGAAGGTACTCACTTTCGTTGTGATGTGGAAGGGGAAGTGCAGGCTTTTCTTCTTTAACAGGCGATTCGGGTAGAGGGTCGAACATACTAGGAACAGGAGGAGGATGGTTGGGCTCTGGGTCGGTTTTGATGCCCATCAAGTCGGGAACCATGTTGGGTACGATGGCCGAAGGCATGGTTACAGGTGGTGGAACCACTTCTTGCTTAATACTCATCATGTTTAGACCTGTAAACAATGTTTGGATTTATAAAACTGCTGAAGTAGGTATTTTGTCATACAAGATAGTCTTCAGTCTACTCCAAATGTTGTGAATGACAAGACGGTTAAGTAAACAGTGCATTGCACAGGATACTAATTTACTGATCAGTTCGGAAATTGGGCAAAATCCCAATGCCTAGGAGCGCAATTTCTGAATCAGCTGCTCTAGAAGCTCACTTTCTGACTCACAGTCAAATGATCTTGTAGCTTAATTTTCAACTCAGCTGATCTGGGAGCTCAATTTTCATTCAGCTGATCAGGGAGGTCTACTTATCCCTTCAGTTTTGTGTGCACTTGCGGAAATTCCCGTCTTCACTATGGAGCTTCCTGCACCTACTTTCGTCAGTCAAAATCGATTAGGGACTTCTGTTTGACCGACTTCCTGCAGCAATTTTGACATGCCTTATCCGGAGATATTCCCCCACTCACATCAATAATTATTATTATAGGATAATAATGGCCTGGTCTGTGGCCTTGAAGATATGCATACAAGCCATTCATCAATTATTAGCCTTGGGGTGTTTCTGACTCGTTTGGAACTCCTGGACTTTGGGATTGAGATCCAAGGCAAGTATAAGGAAAAGGTACATGTATGGCTTAAAATTGAATGCTTCAGAGGTAGGTAGGGGACTAGTTTACTTATAATAGTAGGTACTAGCCACGAAATTACTGCACGTTGGTACTCTTTTAGTTGTCTTCAAATAATATGTAATACGTTCTTCAGGTATGATTCGAAGAAAATTAAAAGATGGCGAGGTCGAATTATGTGTAGTTCATCAGAGGTGTTGCTACTACCTTCAACCTGCACCAAAAAATTAGTTACCTGTGTCCATTGGAGGTAGCGTTGTGGGGATAGAAAGTGGAGGGATGGTCGAAATCGGCGCCATGATGGGGGGGTTGGGTGTTGTTGACGTAATGCTAGGACGTTTTGGGCCAATGGGAGCTGCAGTAGCCGTGGCAGAAGGTCGAGCGGGCTGAGGAGGCAGCGCATGAGAGGCGACGACTGGCTTGATGAGGCCTGAAAGATAACGTCCACATACTATCCAGATAACGTTCGAAATTGATAATATATCTAGTGGAATAATATCCCTAGTGCAATGCAATGTTCATCTCTAGTGGGATATCATCTAGGCATATCTCTTGTGAAATGTCTTCCAATGGAGAAGTGGAGATATTGGGGTTAGACTCTCAGGACCCATCTCATATCACGTATTTTATAGTCGATGTCGTTCCTATGTGTGGATGATAGTGTTTTGAGATATGAGATGAATAAGGGTAACATCATCATTGGTAAGGCAACATCCATCTGATTAGACCAGACTCTTCTTTCGTTCTTGAATTTGAATTTAGTTTGTGGGCGATTAGAATTCAATAAATAGCTTTTTTTCATAGAAAATTCTCTAAAATGCTCATATGGGAGTCCTCAATGGGGACTTTATGGAGCTTCCTAATCGTCTGCACGACCTTTCCTCTTATAATGCAATAATGAGAAGGTCCACCAACATCGGGGAGTTGGGAACTGAAATGAATTACTGGTTTGAGGTAGAATCAGCAAATTCTTAGTTTGTTGATACTGATGTTGCAAGAAGCCTCTACGGGAGATTGAAGACAAAATTACCGAAGCAAATAATTGCAGGCAGACAAGATTTCCCCCGAGCTACAATTATAATCACTGAACTGAACTGTAAGGTGGTATTACCTGGGTCTGGGATAGCAGATGGAATTGGTTTGTTATTCGCTCCACTAACTCCTATTTGTGGTGCAGGCTTTATCTGACCAGCTGTTGTCATGGTAACAGTGGGCACGGGTGGCGCTGGCGTCGTTTGGTTAGTCTGAAACAATTTTAAAAATCCTGAAAATTATTACGCCCTAAACTCCTAAGATCCATTCGAAACTCTGTGGAGGTACTGAAGTATCTCAGCGGTGTAGAGTTTCTGCATTTCGGTACCTGCCTGTCCCACCCTCAGCATAATATAATTCCTACTGGAATTTCTTGTGGCGCACTAACGACCTCATAATTAGAGCATGCTTTTCAACTCAACATAATATGTTCAGTTGAGAAGCATGCATAATATTATTATCTCTAGCTCACGTCTGTCGTCATTTCAGTCTCTTGTACATTGGGTACATTAGGCGGAGTTTTGACGTGTATAGTTGTAGTAATTGAGGGGGCTGAATCTGACTCTGTGGTAAACAATTTCTAATCCCGACAAACTGTCATTTTCCATCCGACTGAACTCAAATAGGTATCATCTTAATCCTTTAGCTCCGAGGCCTGCAATATTGCGTAGTAATTAGATGTAACCTGGGGCTAAGGCCCTCTTTTTCGTGCAAATCTTCAGCCGGGCGTTGGGGCTGAGGCCCTCTTTATCGAGTTTTTACGCCATCTATCTTTAGTCGAAATAACTATTCTCCAAGGACTTCCTGTAGGAGTCGAGAAATATAAAACCATGGAAGTCTTCTTCTTTATATTATCCATCATCGTATTAGTTCTAAAGCTTCCCGACATGACAGCAAGACTGTCTTTCTACCATCGTGTCGTGAAGGCTTGAAAAATGTTCCGGCTGCGGGGGCGCTGGAGGTCGGTGGTTCGGCCTTCGCTACTCAGGGCGTACGAGCGTCCAGTAAAGAAAAGGTTGATTAAACAGGAATCACTAGAATTGGCATTAGGTACTGCTCCTCACAATCGTTTGAAACAGGCTTAAATACCTGTTATCTACTTCCAAATGTGAAAAAATACTACACAACCCATTTAGTGATCAGCTAATTAGAATTAACAGCCAAACAACCGTAAACGCGGTTTCCAGCCACGAAAGACGTTCCATCAAAACTTCTAGACCTGTGTTGTATTTGTATTCGTGAGAAAAGTATTCGAGGTGTATTATAATCATATTTCAATAATATTCAGATACCTACATCTCGAATACTTTTCCGCAAATACAAATGTATTCGATTACTAATTGTGAATACTAATGCCCAAAACTGTTTGGGAAATGTAACCTCAGGGATAACCTGTTGCAACTCTTTCCAACCCTCTGAGGGTACCTCCAAACACTTTGTCAGAACCAGTATAGGGCAAACGCCATTTTGCAATTACTTTTGTTTTTGGTTGTAAATCAGGCTTTAACCACTCAATTCCTTGATTGAACCATACCGTTGGAACCGTGCAAGTCCCCAGAATCCATTAAATCCAGCGTGAATCAATGAAATATGTTTTTAGAGTCAATAATTACACTTTAAATAAGTAATTGACACGTTTCAATTGCAATAATTGTAATTAAAAAGGTGTCAATTACGCAATTGGAGTGTAATTATTCACTCTATTTCATATGTTATTGATTCCCGTTGGATATATTGTATTCTGGAGACTCAGATGGTTCCAGCGGTATGGCTTAACTTGGGAATTGAGTGGTTATGGCCTGATTTACAACCAAAAACAAAGGTAATTGCAAAATGGCGTTTCCTCAACACCAGACAGAACAAACCTGTTGTCTCATACCGACGTTCAACACACATGAAAAGTTCCAAAGTTTGAAACTGGTGTTGATCAACAAACTCAAATATAAACCAAACCAGCAGGCCCCAGCCAATCACTGCACGATCAAAATAGGGTGTTTGAAAAAGGGTGGGCGTGTAACATGTGTAACGAATATTTTAGCTACGCAGAACCTTCTTCACACACTCTTATCAACAAATCGTAAAAAGAGTGTCCCTAGAAGATTCGTCAAATCTTATGGGTACCTAGTTTATGAGTTATTGGAAAATGGGGAAAACTGTGAGTACCAAACTAGTGTAATACTGAATTATGTAAGACTAATAAGGTATATGATTGACTTGGTCTTATGATAAACTGAAAAATCGAGCTAATAAGTAGCTACAATCAGAATCAAGATCTCAACCATGGACTCGAGCTCGAGATTTGAAGTGATAGTGTAGTGATGAACATTGTCCCACGGCACATGCCCATCCATGGCTAGGGATGACAAAAAAAATTGAAACATCGATGTATCAATGTTTTTATAAACATTGACAGGCAACCATCGATGGTGCCGATGGTGTATTGTTAAACATCACTGTATGTAACGTTGAATATTTTTTGTATTGTCCTTCAAAATAAGTAAATATTATTGGTGCATCATTAGCCAGTAGTAAATAGTCATCATTGTCAGATTTGACAAGGCATTCAGCTTAATTTCGCTGTTTGGCATGTGATTACTTTACAGCTCTATGGAAAATGAAATCGAAACATTGATAATTTGAAACATCAGCATCGCCCCAACTGAAAATGTGCAAGTTGCACAATGTACGTTTATGTTCAAATTGATAAGGGTCAGTTTCAAGGTCAAAGTGTGGGGATTGTACAGAAAAGAAATTCTGTTCAAATTGCACATTCCAGTTGGAACGCGGAAAAATGTGCAGTCTGCTAACGCAAAAACTTTTCAGAGTGTGAAAACCTCGGGCTCGAAAAAGGGATGGAAAGAGGCGAAAATTGGCGTGACCGCACTGCCACCCGCCCGCCGCTTTCCACCACCGCTTTTTGGACCAAAAGTAGGGAGGTTGCAGAAGGTTTCCCTGTGATCATAATTTGCACAGGTTCACACATCCTCCTTCGCTCGGGCGTTTATGCTCAATCTGCACAGTCAGTTGGAACAGAATTCAAGTTTTTATCAGTTGATCACAAAAGCACACAAAACCGGATGGAACAGAAAAATTCTGAACATAAACGCACATTGTGCGCAGAGGGTTATGCGCATTCAAAATGTGCGTTTATGATCAAATTGCACAGTCAGTTAGAACCAACCTACAGACCAAGATGGCACAAATACATCGACACAAAAACATCGGTTTTCTTTTAAAAAATCGATATTTTCAAAACATTGATGTATTGTTGCCATCCCTATTCATGGCCCTTCATGAAAGATCGTCGAAGTCGGATTAAAAAAAAAAAAAAAAAATAAATAAATAAAATAACTTTTGAAAAAAATATGACGAGCTCGTAGGTACCGATGAATTCTGCTACATGAACCAGCCATTTGAGGTTTGACTAACGATGGATGGACAAGGCTGAATGTATAATATTATGTAAGAGAATTTTTGGACTGCCAAATTCACTCCTAAACCCATTGGATATAATATAGGTTGTATATTCTACAAACTGAGTTTAGAAGAAGTCGCTAAAACTAAAAACCACTAAGACACTAGATCTAGGTTTGTTCCAAGAAAAAAGATCAGGTCCAAAAATGCTGATTGTAAAAGGTTTCTTGTCTAACTCGTCGGAGTTAGGGTTGACCTTGGATCAACTTTTTATTTACTTCTAAGAGGATTTCTATTTCACCTCATCCGCAGGGTTGAGAATATTCATGAACTCCGGACCTTGCCTGGCTCTTGGAAAAGGATTCCAGTAGGTACTAATCGGTGACTTCACCTCAAACCACTTGGAACACTGGAAAGATGAATTTTCAGCATGGAACATGCTTTAGCCTTGACCTAACTGGCAAAAAGTGTTACGTTTTTCGCGAACGGTAGTCACGAAATTTTGCTATGCGATATTTTGTTATGAAGCGGTGATTATATAAGATAAGAACTGGCAAAAAGTGTTACGTTTTTCGGGAACGGTATAGAGGCACGAAATTTTGCTTTGCGATATTTTGTAATGACGTGGTGATTATATAGGGTGTTTCAGAAGTCGGTATCTTTTTGATTTGTACGGTATTTCTTTTCTGGATGGTTGGCAGCTCTGTTGTTGTCATTTTTCGATAGTGTCATCATTCCGATTTGATAATCTGGAACAATTTTTGCGATCCAAACAGTCTAGTTGCCATGGCACCCCTAACCATGGAGCAACGTGTGTCAGTAATCAAAACTCATTACCGGTGTGGTGAAAGTGTTGCAGTGACTGTACGAAAATTTCGCGAAGTGATGGGTCGTGGGGAAGCACATACAGCAGCAGCTGTGAGGAAAATCGTGAGAAAATTCGAGACAGCATAAATTCACTACTTGACCAAAAACGCAGTGGACGTTCTCGTGAAAATCAGAGCGAAGTGAACAGAGAGATTGTGTTTGACAACGTCTTGACAAGCCCGAACAAATCTGTCCGAATACGTGCTCAGCAACTGGGTATGTCACCCGGAACTGTTTACCGCGTCCTGCATATCGATTTACACTTGCATCCCTACAAAATTCAACTTGTTCAAGAAGCAAGGGAGACATTGGTTTGTTGCGCGAAACTTTTCAAAATCGGATCATCTCGAGAAATGGAACGCAAAACGGGCCCCCCAGGTCTTGTGACCTATCCTCCTTGGATTTTTTCCTTTGGGGTTACATTAAGTCAAGGGTCT
>JAEMON010000004.1:24561956-24581917 GCA_030264115.1 Lygus lineolaris
TGAGCGTTATTATTCATGAATTTGATTTTTTATAAATTTGTAAGTACCTATGTAGAGAATTTGTAAGAATATTATTAAAAAATGAAATATTCGCATTACTAAAATCTTTTTCTTTTAGCCCCCCCCCCCCCCCCCCCCTCGCGCTAAAGCATGATGATCCCTCGGTAGAGGGAGTAATTTTTGATCGCAATTCTTATGAAAAAAAGAGCCGTTGAGCCGTTCCAAAGAACCGGTTCTTTTTAGTGAGCGGAGCGCTCAGAGCCGTTCTTCAAGGTGAGCCGATTTGCCCATCCCTACTGAGGAGTGAGAGGCTGAGGTGGGTATTTTGGCACTGTGAGGTTGGTGTCACTGATGACCCAGAAACAGCTGGAATGGTGCTGTGGAGAGGGTGGTCCCAACCACAAAGACGTTTATGCAAGAGAGTAGGACAAAACCTGTAATCTCTCTTTTTGTTTAGATTGTTCATCTCGAGTTCTCCAAGGTTTACAGCTCATATGTTCACTTTCAAGAATGATGCTCAAAGACATGCGTAGGAATCTAGTCTTGGGCTGGAGCCGAACAGCCTTCTTCTTGCTATCTTAGTAGGTTTTTCAATTAGGTAATTCACAGTTCCTCGACTAAATATCAAGAATAAATATGGGTTATATATATATATAATATGTAGGTATTATGACTAAGAGCATCTACCACTTAGTTTCGTGACATCCTGAAAAGAGTATTAAGTAGAAATTCCCTCGATGTCCACTTACCGTCGTAACAAGCTGATGATTCTTTTTGTTCTTCTTCCTTGGAGGTCTTCCCGCTCGGCCTAAAATATCGACACAAATAAAAAACGCGAGGAATAAATAGACATGCACTTAATTGATAAGACGTCTCAGTCAATATAAGCCCAATTCCTTCGACAACAAACCCAAGGCAGAACCAACATTTTTGTCAATGAGTGCAGAATGTGATAATAAGGGGTTGTGGATTGTAAAAAACGAGGCTACCAATACAGTAGAATCGATAAACTTAGAGCACATTTTATTTTTCAATATGTTTACAGCGGTTGTTTCAACAGGTCACTTAACATAAACATACATTGCGCTAGTCCTGCAGTCTGCAATGTACATATTACCACTTACTCAAGAAATTAGATGGAAAAGAAAATATATATTACGTTCAACTACTTTTATAAATTTTCATTCTTGTCTAATTTTCTTGAAGTTCATCTTCCAATTTAAATAATCTTATATTAAATTATTTACAATATTATTCATAAGCAACTTGACGCAAGTTGTGCTAAGAACTTTTGAAACGCAGTTTATATTCACTCAATCAATCCCCATTCTGAAATTTAGAATATTAAGTAAGTATACAGCCCGAACGGAAAAAGAGTGCCTTTCATAAAAATTTCGAAAAAAGTGGGGTGGACATTTCTTTTCTAGAGAAAGTTAAAATATCACTAATGGCAAAAGAATGGGGCAACAAATCTATTCGAACGGTTAGTGGTTCGGATTAATGAGTTAATAATTCTATCACAATTCAGTACCTTACCTATAAATATAACTGATACCCCCAAAACTAAAGAGTACGACAGTGAGTTGAAAACCTCGAGCCGAAATAGAAGTATTAAAATTAAAATCATAACGGAGTAGCTAAATTTATCGTTACCTCATTTCTATCACGAAAAACAATATAACTTATCGTAATAATACTTCAATTTTTGAGACTGACTGAGTCAAAAGAGGAGAGGGGAACACAAAACATTGCACTATGTGCTCAGACGGGTCCAAAGAACATTTCAAAATAATATTACTTAACAAAGAAAAAACTCGATCCAGAGTTTTACTCTCATATTCAGGCACGAAACCTCGCTCGAAGTGCATGAATGTTGTATGTACACATTTTTCCAATTATAAAAGCGGGTTTTATCTTCTCTTACGTATTATTAAATAATAATTATGACGGTAAAAATTTATAAAAATTGTGTACTTACATTTACATAAAAAATCATTAGCTTATCTACTAAAAATATTTTTTTTTTAAATTTCAGTCCCGCAGGCTACAGAATGAGATAATGAGATTGCTAATGATCCAATTTTATGAAGCCGTTAACAAATTTTCAAGTCCCAATATTCAATGGAGAGTTAACGATTACGTTATAAGATCCTAAAAAATTCGTCATTTTATTTTTCACAAGCGAGAGTGATAATGGAGAGGAGGGCCACAAAATCCTTGGTCTGCTTCAAAAGTTCAAGTTATTGAAAAACAAAATTGGAGGAAACGGCGAAATGAGCGAGATTACTATGAAAGAGAACGATTTCATAAACTGTAGGTAAGCAGTGGAGTGAAGTGTTTCATGAAAAAAAAAAGTCCTATAGCTAAGAGGGTAACTACTGAATTTCTTATCATCTCCTCGACAAGGGGGAAACGATGCTTCTTGGAAGATAATACAGATTATGTGATGAAATGGTCGTTAGAAATACCCGTTCGATGATACTGCACAAGAACACATTGGGAGAGAGTTATTTTACGGTTGGTAACCCTAACCTACGGATGCCAGCCAATCAGCATGTTTCTTGTTTTTTTTATACCGCCAATTTTTCTTCGCCTTTTTTGATTCCCCAAATAGGGGGTTTCCCTTAGGAGTTAATGAAGGCTGTTCGTCGCTATTTAGCCCCTCCTGCATTGATCATTGCCCATTCCACTACTTTTAGCCACACTTTTCATCAAGAAGAAAATGAATGTTGACATCAATTTCACCCAACCGTCAGTTGAAATTTTTTAAACAAGACAAAGAATATAGGAACTGGAAAAATCACCCTATAAGAAAACACATTTCAGTCATAGAAATGTAGTTTTACTCTTTTAACTGTTCATTTTTTCAAGATAATTCACAAAGATTCCAGAAATTTGGTCAGAACTTAGATCAGATCCCAAAAAGAAGGTCAAAAGTTATGCCGCAAATGGTAACATTCAGATTCGTAGATGAAATACACTATTTTTACCGTAATTATTTTGCCATGCGAAGATTTACATCGAATCCTTTTTCAGTAGTACCTAAGGCATTATTATCAATAAACCAAGGATTTTGCGGGGTTTTCAACCTCCAGTGACTCACTTGGGTGCACAAAATATTATAATACCAGTTATGTCGTAAACATGGACCACGACAATTTGTATGGAAACAGTAAGTAGTAATTTGAAGAAGAAAAATATAAAAACAAACGATCTATAATAACATGTCGGTAGTCTAGTTGTGTACGCTCGAGTGAAGAGAGAGACATCCTGGATCTAAACACATCCTCGAACAAATTGTAATCCGGAACGAGATTCATACCAACTTGTCGGAAAAGAATACAAAATGTATCCAAACGGGTACGCTAGAGTATTTATACCAAAACCATCAGTTCATAGAATCGCAGTCCAACAAAACCTCGCCATCTTGTTTCGAAACTAATGATATTACAAGACAGCTTCCCTTCTCGCCTTTTTAGGAAGCATTCACAGGTTCAAATGAAAACTGAGAATAGCCTACGGAACGCTTCACCAGTTCCAAGTTATATAAAATTCTTAAGGTTTAAGTATTTCACACAACGTAAAAAGCGGTACATTATGCATTGTGGTAACGGCTTAAGAAAGTACGAGCCTTGCAACAGCTCGATGTAAGCTGATCACACAATATGAAGATCCAAGTTGCACATCAACTAATATACAAGCTAATTGAGTGCAATATAGACTTCAAAGCTAAAGAGTGAATATACACGGGTTGAAGATAACATGACAGAATTATCGGCAAGAACTGGACTCATAAGTAACAGAGGTTCCCAATCTCGTCAAATGAGAGCTAACTTCGGAAATAGAAATCGTACAAGATCGATTGATGAGAAGAATAGATAGCAGTTGAGGAAAATCAATTGAATTCGAGGTGCAATGATCCACTTCAACCACAAACAATATCCCATGAGGAAACGAGAAAATACACCAAATACCACCAGAAGTACAAGTACCAAGGAAACCTGGAACAAGCCCATGGAAGTATGGAACAACAGTGGAACTAGGAAGAGACCTTCCTAGTTCTCTTCCTGCTACCATGGGAACAACAGATGGCCAACTGGTGCTACTTCTCCAGACTTATACATGCACTATATATCCATCAACTTCATCAACCGCAATACCTACAGAAAAGAGGAGTGGAGTTTGGTTTGATCCAAGAAGCCCATTGAAATGGGCAGATGACTCACCAAAATTCCTATTCTAGTGAATTTAAGGAGGGCATATTAATTTAAGTTCACCAAGATAAAATAATTGAACTAATATACCCGAAGATTACCATTTAAACAAGGAGTACTGATGAATTCCAAACGCTTTAACGCTTTCTATAAACCCTTGACAACATAGACTAGTTTCATTCTAATCCCATCCCAAATTTCTACAGACAACGATAAACATACGAATAAACCAATTGAAAAACTAACCATTAGCTACAACTTCGGTTCTGGGACTCGTTACAGGTTGTACTGCTATATTTTCCACCAAATTATGAAACAATCCATTAGAACGTCGTTACACTTTTGGGTTTACCAAACCAGTTTTGAGCTCAAGAGATATGCGATGCGACAATTTTTTGAACAGATGAATCATCAAACACGTATTGATTACACAATTTCTCAAAAAAATGCATTCAAAACTATTCAAGCTTCAACAAGGAGGTGCCAATCAATTGACTGTGGACATCCAATGGTGGTTTCTTGGCAAAACGTACACTCCCTAGACCACCAGTATCAATGTTAACACAGTATTTCAAATACTATTCCCTTATTTGCAAGGCCTTACCGAAACTTGAGAAGACGCAGTACAGATACGATAAATCGTCAGTTAGTACCTATCAACCACTTCAACTTCAAAGTAAAGCCAGTTTTGTGACCATTAATATGGTCGATCTCTATGATTAAAGACCACAGATTCTAACAGAGTAGATACCTCAGAAATTCTAACCTAAAATAACTGCTGCGAAACATTGTAAATAATCTCAAAGAAACACCCGATAAATTGAAAAAAAAGCATAATAAAATTCTACGCGAAGAAATCGCAAACGTCTAATCAATAAATTACTAAATTGATCTGCACAATGAAATCCGATCAACTACATACATCAAGAATTATTTTCAGATGGTAACTCACGAGGTTCACGAACGGATCATTCCACCAGGAAATGGACATAACTAATCAGCATTTTTGCTGTCAAGTTCAAGTAGAGAAAAAGAAGAAAAAAACCATTCGTCGGGAATAAATCATCTATAGTCCTAATAGGGTCTGCGCATGGGAGGGGGATTTTCCAATTTTGACCTTAATTTTGGATTCAGCATCCTCATAAACCCTAAATTGTCAATTTTTAGCTCGAAATTCAGCCATCCACAAAACAGGTCAGCGTTCTTTCCACAAAACAGGTGGAAAGAACGCTTGTAACGTAGAAATTCTAGGCGCTGAGGGCCCCCAGATAAGCGCAGGGTGGGATGATGTAGCAATTTCTAAATACCAGACCCTGTTTCGCCCATCAGATACCCCTCATGTTACACCTTTTTGGAAGGCTCTCACTGAGACCATTCAAATGAAAAAGTAAAAAAAACCATGGGCAGAGCCCATTTAATAAAACGAATTTTGCATTCTAATGCCTGGCTTGAGGAAGAATCTGTAACTACACCTGACTTAACAGACGACTGTCAAAAAGTGAGTCATGTTAGCCACACTGTTTTGATTTGTCAAAAAATGAATATATCAATTCAATTTCCAAGAGAATATAAAGCGGAAAAACAAACTGAAGCACCTGGTCAAATGACTCATTTGACTCATCGTTATCACTTACCACGGAAGTAGAGGAGGAGGCGTAGGGTGGACATGTTTAGGGAAAAATGTAACTACTCGCAGGATAGAGAAAAAGGGAGAAAATGATGGTAAGTTTCGTTAGTGTTTCCGCCGCTTTGAGTACTAATAAAGGTTTTTCTTACTGCAGTAGGACTACCTATATAAGTTGTTGCATAGTATCATCGACAAATCATCAATTCGTAAATTTGTAAAATCAAATGAAAAAACAAAAACAATCTGTACGTATCACCTAATTCGAAGAGAACGATACAACACGCCCACAACGCTAGAACTAACTGTGAAAAAATCTCTTCAATCACAATTTCTTCTGCAAACGGAGTGAGTTGTGACCGCAGGTTGTGACAGTAAAATATAAAATCAATTCACAATTATATGAGTGGACATAAAATAGATCACCGCTGCTACAGAAGCAAAAAAAGATCATCATGAGCAATTCTCGGGTGTTCGAAGGCATTCCCTATGCGATAGTTAAAGCGGAATTCAAGCTGATTTAAAACTCCAATCTAATATCATTGGGAACCCCTGCTCTAAAATCAACTATGAAACTATTAATCATATAACGTTAGACTAATCAACAAAATATAAATAAACTCTATTTCATATCATACAAAAAATATTACATGGTATTAAAAAAGAACTTCGTTCATGTTTTTGATTGTTTTAATAAAGTACGTATTAGTGTATAGAGAATTTTTTTTTTATGGATGTTGTTTGTTGGATAAAACTTATACACTACAGTAATGCCAACTATGAATGAAGAACATAAAAAAATATTATCATGTAACTTTACAACCGAATGAGTCTTCGTTACACAGATGCGGAGGGTCCTAGTGGTTCGAGTAAAACAAAATAGGTTTAATGAAATGGTACCTAAAATACCAAGTGACTCAGTGGCACGACAAGTACTGTGTAACGCAAGCTTCTGAGCCAGAGTACAAACAATGTGATTATGGGGCAGAGAGATTGACGTCAGACTATTTTTAAAATCCAACTTTGATGATTTAATTTAAAATGTACAATTCCAGTATCAAGGTGAAAAAAAGCAACACGGAGCATCCGAAAGTAGCCCCAAGTCACATTGTCTGCAACTAGCGAGATTCGCCAAACCGACCTCGAGTATTGCGTGGAACCTGCGAGCTCCCTACACTTAGTATACACCCGAAGTAACCAAAATAAATTAAAAAAAAATAAATAAAATAAAATTCATTGAAACCCCACTACCCCAATATCACATTCTGCACTCATGGCCAAATGGGTACACACTACACAATAATTACAATTCTTTAGTAACATATTTAGCATATTTATAGCTTTATACAACCGATGTGTACAATCCCTTTCACTTTAGAAGTCGCATTAAATTGAGTGAAAAGGGCTACTTTTTTACTACGCTGCCTTGTGGTTATTCACACCTATAAAACAGAAATAAAACGTTAAATCTAACAGAAACTACTCATTTGAGAACACGGGATAAAATGAGAAGAGCAATTTTAGATATATTATATAAGTAAAATTAATAGAAAGCCGGAATGAAAAATTCGATTTGTAGGTACCCATATTATATAAAACTTGAAGACACCAAAAATAGGGAGATACAAATGCCGACAGCAGGAAATACGCGAAGATGTTATCTTTGAATCTGAACTTTACAGGTTTCAACGTGAATGGATAACGAAAAATCAAATCACTATCAATTAAATACTTTAGTTTAAAATGTATGAAAGTGATGAAAACTCAATAATGCAACTGACTGGAGGCGAGGGTAATCAAAATGTAGGTATACCAAGGCCATACTTGGTTGGTATTTGCCTAACCATTGTTTGTTTTGCAATGACCTAATAACGAAATCAATTAGAAAAATATTGACAAATATTCATGTAATGAAATAATTTAAAGGCACTCACCTGCTTCACTATCAGAGGAATCAGAAGAGCTACTAGAAAGGCTTGAACTGCTAGTGTCAGAGTCTGAGCTGGAAGAGGAAGAAGCCGAGAGACGCTGACCAGCTGTGGATTAAGATAACAAAATAATTTAGTGGATAATATGGTGGAAACCAAGTTTGGTTATCATTAAGTTGGTTAATTTGGAGTGCTGAAGGATACACGCTCTTAAATACAGAGCGCAAACAGTTGACAGGAAGTGGCCCACAATAATAATTAATAATAATTGGAATTAATGGGAGGCAGGAGATGTATCACATCCCATGTCATGTTCAAGTCTTATCAACAAGGAACCAGTAGGTAAATTGATTAATTTGAACGACAACTTTGAAACCCTGAAATCGAGTTTCTTGCAGAATGCTTCCAAGATGCTGACTAGAAGTGGATCAATGGAATAGGAAAGATAGAGCGAGGGAGGGTAATTATAATTCCATGACAACCACAATAATTTTTTCAATACTAGTACATAGGTACTTCAATTCATATACCTACAACTCGATTTTTCGTAATTTCATCTGCGGCCATGTTATCAGGTATTATTGGGGCAGGGGTAAAGGGGAGGGAGGCAGGTTATGGGTTTGAACAGTTTCGAAACCTTCCTCATCTCACAAATACAAACAATAATTATTGAAAATCTTAAACTATCCCAATAATATTTGAGGTATTCACATACAATTGAACTTACAAAAGGTAATGTTAAATTATTGTGAAAACTTACCTTTTTTAGCTTGCTTCTTAGGAGCTGCGGCAGCACCTCCCAACTGGCCAGTTACGTCTTGCAGTCTCTTCTCAAGTTCCTGCTTTTTTTCGTTCATGACTTCATCTTTATTCTTGACCGACACCTTTTTATCTGGAATCATCAATACATTGATCCAGGTTCCTTACTAAATCCATCTGATCAAATCAGTTAGGAAAACTCCAACACAGAAAGTCTGTTAGGTTTCCTTCAATTGCCAAAAAAGCGTATTGTATGCCCTTTTGAATATGCTAGGTCACAACCAATGGATTAAAACCCAATTATTACTTGTTAGTACCCAAGCTGGAAACTGCAAATTGTATCAAACTTACCTCCAAAATAAGTACAATAATACTTGTAGCGGAAACTTTGTTTTCACTTTGAAAATCGAAAAAATTGTTGTTCTCCAAAATTGAAATTCCCACTCGCATTTTACGTTTCAGCGCTTTCTGAACAAATTTGGTTCCGTGTCTGTCTGTCCTCATGTTTAAATGACTTTGTTGGAGGTACCTATTTAGAAGAAAGCCAATCAACCTCGACTGTTTATCAGTCTTTCAGAAATATCTGTGAAAAGTAAACGTTGAATGCTGACGAACTACCGACTCGAACATGAGATGTACAAAAGAACTTCGTAGAAGATCAACCTTTCTTCAGTTAAATTCAACTTTCAATTACTTTCTTTGAAATTTCTCACGTTTATTTGAACTAATTAGAGGAGAAAACTTCTCTTTTCACTAGTCTCTTTTTCGTAGTATTGGATTATATTTTTGAATTCTAACATGCAGCTTCGTATAGTACAGAACCAGAAGAATGTCCTAGTTACTCATTCTTCTCTGAAGCCAAAAATCCCATTACGTATAAGAAATATTAACATTTTAAAATCAACCGTAAATAGAAAATTCTGTAAACAATGGGCAATTGTCATGTAAAGGATTTTCATGGTGGTATATTGGTTTTCCAAAGTTGGGAGAAAAGTTGCTTTTGAACAGGATAAAGACATTTGAATAATTTAATTTGAAAATTTCCCATAACCGCTCAATGATGTAGTACTGCAATCCACTGTGATTGATTAGAGACTGTTTATTAATTAGAGTTAGACAACCCTAATATAATTATGCTGAGTAGCCAATCGCAGCACATTTACCGCATAATTTCGTCAACGAAAGTCTCTCAAAATTTAGGAAATGCATGCATGAAAGGAATGATGATGGTGATGATAATATATATCGTCGAATCCACGCTATTTTTGCACTTATAATTTCATAAACTCATGAAAAAATAATAACTTTTCCAAAACACGATAATTGCCCATTGTATCATGGATAAAAAATCCAACAACACATCACTATTAACACCGCAGCTTTTTTGGATAACAACGAAGACATTGACTAATCTACCCATTTCAAATTCCATATAGCTAGTTTTTTTTTAAACTTAGAAATAGCCTTCGTTGCTTCCAGAAAAACCAAAACCGGACAACAACTAAGAAAGTCAGTAGGTATAGTAGACAGCAAACGATTCAGAATGACCCAGTGAAATTGGTTCACATTTCTTTCCAACGTGATGAACGTAGGGCGACCGTTGTTAATACATAGTAGTTCAAAAGCTCCATTACTAGCATGCAGGGAAAAGAGGGAATCAACCAGAACACACTGATGAGTAGATAGAAAGATAGGAACACTTTTGTGAGGAAGTGGAACAACTCTATAGAATCAATGCCTTTTGTAAAATCATTGAATAAAAACGCGTATTTTTCATAGTATTCGTTATGAACACGACACG
Source organism: Lygus lineolaris (assembly GCA_030264115.1). Lineage (NCBI taxonomy): Eukaryota > Metazoa > Arthropoda > Insecta > Hemiptera > Miridae > Lygus > Lygus lineolaris. The sequence continues at coordinate 24,572,283 of JAEMON010000004.1, forward strand.
AAGTTCAAAATTATCAGGTCAATAAAAAGAAACCGGAGTTGATGAAAAACGTTGTCTACTTCCACGAAAATAATGAGTTAAATAAATTTCGAAGGTTAGGCCTTATAAGTAACAAACAAAAACTTCTCAAGAGTTCTTGTTTGTTACTGGTATGGCCTAACCTTCGAAATTGATTTAACTTGATTCAACTCCTCAAGAGTTCTTGTTTGTTACTGATGATGGCCTAACCGCCGAAATCGATTCAACTTTGTAACTCATTATTTTCATGGACACGTTTTTCTCCGGTTTCATTTAATTGAAATGGGTTCCCACAACTTCGACAAGAGTGATTAAGTTCGTTCTGTCAGGTCTTAGTAAATTCCCAAGTATTGAAAATTTGCAGGTGTCCTGATACACGTAAGGGCAAAATGTTCAGTTTTATACGAATACAAAGTAATGCTTATTATTGTACAATGGAGGGTGCGAAATGAAACTCACAGGGCCATCCGCCATTGTATCTGAAGCTTTTTTTTTTTGGGGGGGGGGGGGGGGGGGGGGGGGGGGTGTCATTCCGGAGCTTTCAATGCAGTGATTTGAATAATGTACGTCGATCGGGAATGCGGAATTTATTCCTTATTACGGAGTTTTCCTAATTAGGGGGAGTCCGTTATGGGGTTTGAAAATGTTTTCAGTTCATTATGCAGATTGTGGTTTTGGTTATACGATTATATAAGTAATTATTCATTACTTCAGTTCATTATGCAAATTGTGGTTAGGTTATAAGGTTATATAAGTAGTTATTCATTACAAAAAAATCAAAAAGATTAGGGCATTGATCAAACACAGGATAAAGGTTGAAAACTACTGTACAACTCAACCGTTGTGTGGTTCAGGAAGCATAGGCACCAAGGTAATGAGAAAAAGAAACCTGGCGTTGCGAAAACCACACACAACCATGGCCGAATAGGCTGATAGCTTGATGAAATAAATGTGACGATCAAGATTCAATAGTCGTGGGGCGAAGACGATCACTTGAAAATACAGACAAGTATTTCCACAAATTTATTCTTTACTGTTCTTGGCAGGATACAAAACTTCATAATTAGAAATTTAGGGTATAGATGTGCAAAGGAATTGATTTATTAGAAGGAAAAGACACTTTCTACTGGAACATAAAGCAGTTTGACAAAAGACAGTTTTGTAAGCATTGGAACTATTGATACGTGAAAATCTTACGCCACTGGAAAACTAGGACGGGTTAATTGTGGGAATACTAGAGTGCGCGCCAATCAGCGGATTACTACACCAAATGAATTGTGTGATGGTATTCAAACGCAAGGTCAAGCCAACCACCGACTTACAGTAGGGCTTACGTGGCTTTTTCCTGAGACACGACGCGACGTAAGACTCCAGTTCCCGGAGCGTCGAGGGTTTGAGGGTTTCAAAGTCGATTTCAATTTCATCAGGGTTTGAGTCCCTCAGAGACGGCTCTCGCGACTGGATGATGTGGACCACTCGACCAAGTTTATCCCCTGAAACAATGGCTAAGGGTTTTAAAACAAAGTGAGAAAATACATAGATACAAGTACATAGTGCAGAGTTAAAAAAATAAAATAAAATATATTGTTACAACAAATTAAATTCAACATTTTTGGGAAATAGTTACTCAAAGTTATACTATTATTGAAGTAGGGCTGAGAACTACCCAGTGTGAGAAGCCACTGCTAAGCATTCAGTTTAAGTAGGCACCAACAAAATTCACACTGAATTTCCATTCCAGTGGGCAATTTTATTATGGTTTTGTAGAAATTCATTTTTTCTCAACATTATTTTTATGGAATGTTTGGGAACAGAGATTTCAAAAAAGCAGAGAAAAAAGTAGAAAAAATTGGCGATTACGTAGTACAGTAAATGCGTTTTGATTGGCTGAGGAACCTGGCCATGTCACCCCAATCGCTAGGACAATCCACCAGGCAATCACTACGCATTTACAGCGCTACTTCATTGAGCGGTTATTTCGAGATCATTAAAGCCCCTTTTACTCGATATACGCCTGGCGAGCCACATTCACGTCATACTAAAGCAGGTACACACATCTAATGGGCGCTTTTCAGACGGGGCAACAGTTAGGACGCCACATTTCGACCACTACCTGCCACTGAGGGGTCTTGTCAACAGACATCCACTTCCAGGTATCAACCATCAACGCTAGGCACGTAGTCGCACACCTCTCATTTCAGACACTCCCCACTTATCATCCACTATCCACTGAGCAACCAATGCAATAGGTGTTTCTTTTTTGCTACGAGTTGTTGATCTAATAGCAGAAGGTCCGATTTTTTATACAGAGCGGTTCATTTTTGAAATCGGAAAATATTATTGTATACGGGACCTAAAGCGACGTCCACACTATGCCGCTGGCTCAGGCCACCCAGCAAAGCCGCACAAGTGTGGACGTCCCACCTGGGTTTGCCCTTGGTAGTGTGGACCCCCAGCTTTAGTTTCAGTTTAGGCGTTCTTTAGTACGAATAAGATACCTGAACAACGTATTTTGTCAATGATTTTTAGTTCAATTATATTTAGGGAATGTTCAAAATCATATTCGTAAATGGGAAATTTGTACAAGGAACAAATGAGGGAAACTACATCTCGTAGTCATTCTTGAAGTCAGTCTCTCTCTCTCTCATTCAATATTGAGTTTGTCAACTTCATCATGCAATAAGTCGTTCATGAAATCCCAGAGAAAATCATTCACGACATTCTCTTTGGATGCTGGGATGTTGATAGTTACCCAATACCTCTTTTGAATGCCAGGAGCGGCAGACGACAATCCAGCCTGAAATGGTTGCTCACTTTACTTTAAAACCTTTGAATAATGATTGCAGCCGCGAATACAGCATTTTTTTCATCACTCATTTTGGACTGTACTGGTTGACAGGCACTCCTGCAACTGCCAAAAACCCGGCCCGACCTGCCTGGGGCGTCCACACCTACTTTACAGTGTGGACGTGCCAGCCCAAAGACAATGCCAAACAGCTTTGCCAGGAGGCATAGTGTGGACACAGCTTAAGAACGGTCGATTACTCAAAAAAGATGCAGAGACAGCAGGCACTGGCAAGATATAGCGGATTCTTTGACTTCAACCACAATGATTAAAATGAGTGAATCAAGAAATAAATAAATTTGCTCATTCCTTGACACAATCATAGGATGGACCCACATTTGTCTAGGTTTTCTTTTCTTCTGTCTTTCAATTCCTTCCCCCAACGGATTAAGCTGTAATTGATCTGGAGAATATTCCATAATCCTACAATAACAACAAGCACTGATTGCCTCAAAACACAGAACTAGTACTGTATAGCAACGATTACTTTGCATCTTTTTTTAGCGAATTTTCGAAGAAAATGAAGCTATTGCAATGGCTTCAAAATTTTTGTAATGCAAATTTTTGACAATTTTCTTCATGGAAATCGGTTTCAGACCATTCTAAAACGATTCCTGAAATTTAACACTTCCAGACGATATCTGCCCGAGGGATCGAGATAAAAAATACAAAAAAATTTTAAAATGTCAATAATATCTAAAGTAAGGCTGAGTTCGTTGGCCAGAATTTTTGGAGTACTCCAAGGGGTCAAATTTTGAAAATTTAGTTTCAAAAATCGCCAAAAAACGTGTTTTTTGAGGTTTTTGGTGTGAAATACCATCCTAAACATAGGAACATATATGGTATATTCGGAATCAGCGTGAAATTTCCTATAAGAATCACCCACAAAATCGGTTAAAATTATTCTTTGAAAATTCGTTCACCAACTCATGCTGCATGAATGGAACTTTCTTGGCTCGTGACAAAGCGACGGGGAACACCCTGTCGACACGCTACCCTGTACAAAAACATGGGGCTCCCATGCCACGCCACCCCCTCCTATGACTACCCTCGGTACGTGAGCCGATGTTTTTGTCAAAGGTAATGCACTGTGCTTAAGCGTCCCAGAGTATCTCACTGAGGGTGGCATGGTGGCTTCTACTCGAAAAAAGATGCAAAGTAATCGTTGCTACACAGTAGGTAAAGTAGCGGTGGGGAAAGGGGCTTGATTGTTGTTGCGTAGTTGACAGGTAGTGGATGCGTGTGAAAACAACCCTCGTAAAATCGCTTACAAGTGGTGTGGGCTAAGAGTGGATCGTCTGAAAGAGCCGTAAATCCTTCAGATGAATCTACAAATATCATTTCAAAAGACAACTTATTACTCAACTTTTCAAATTTTTCTCACGTGTAGACCAAGTAGATATAAGAGTTTTTGTTCTTGCCGTCATCTCCACAGAAATGGAGACGAGAACGAAACGTGTAGCTGATAAGGGGAAACGGACCAATGAGCTTGAGGCATTCTCTCTGTGTAAACAAAAAGTTTTGGATATATACGTGTCGAGGCAGCTCTACACGTATGTATGAAAAACTTTTCGCATACGTGTAGAGTCGTGCTTCAAGCTGATTGGTCCATTTTCACTTATCAGCTACACGTTTGGTTTTCAGTTTTGGATCTGTGGAGATGCAGGAAAGAACAAAAACTCTCTATGGAATAGGTAATTTTATTTTACATGATTCGGTCCATTCTGAATGCAAGAAGTTCTTCAGGAATGTTTCAAACATTTCTGCAATGGGGGAACTTGCATGGGTAGGACTTTTGCATGAATTTCAGGCCTTCAAATCTGATTCCGCGTCCTTGGAAACAGCCTTACGCCTATTTTCAGCTTGCAACTACTTCTAGTTTGACAAGAAAATTGTTTGAAGGAAAGCGCATGATGTCGTTGTTCTGAGGGATGGCAATATTGAAGGAGTTTCCCAGGGCGGGAAGCGATTTTCCAGAAAATCTGGAGAGGAAGAAATAGGGGAGAGTTGCCCGCAAGAGGGGGGTTAGAAAACAGCAAGCTGTCAACTGAACTCATTCTAGAGGAGTTTGCAGTTTTTCATTCTAGTTTCAGAGTTTGCAGGGATAGTTTCAGAGCCAACTGAAAGAGCGCTCTGTATGTGGCTGAATTGACACTGCCACCTACAGGGAACAGCGAGCTGGACACAATAGCTTCCTCCCGCTCAAAAAGTGTAGTTCTTCAGAAGGAAGATTCCTCAGATGCTAAGCGCTGAGGTCCGTGACTAGGTTTGTTAGAACTAATTGCTTGGATTAAAAAGTTGTAGTTTGGGTTTCAAGGTCATGAAGTTCTAAAAGGTGTGGTTTGGGTTGATTAGATCCCTGAGCTGCTTGGAACCCAGAAAAGGGAACCTGGGTTTGCGGAACACTAACACGAAAACTTTCTCTCTTCGAAAATTCGAGAATGAACAAACGTTAGCTAATTATGTTCTCTTCATTTCAGCTGTGTTATTTTATTTCAAATAATAAGATACAGAATCAGAAAAATTGAATTTCCTGTATGCAAGTTCCCCCATGTTTAGAGGTAGCAGAAGGTTTCCCTGAGAAAACAAGTCAAACCATCTCCTCGGCTATGTTGGATAATTTATGGCTTGGGTTGCATTCAGGACGCACTGAGAAAACAGGCTCAGTTATTAGCAGTAACTGATCCCAAACTAAAAAACGCTTGGAACAGAGTTATGTAGAGGGTTTTGTAACCAAGACATGCGTAGTAGGTTCTGGGCAGATTTTTAGTGGCGTAATCCAATCCAAACCCACCGAGCTTGGAACACAAGTACCTTCTGTTAAAATTACAAGAACCGTTTTGGACAACCCTCACTCTCCTATCAATTGAAAAAAAAAAAAACAAACAAAAAAACACTGCAAATCATTAATCAATGGTTCATTATTTGTCGGTAAAGATCACCTATATCTCTATATCTGGAAATATCTTATTGATTATTGCAATCCTTATAATCAACTACCAGCCCGATGCACTTTAGGGCTATTGAGAACAATGGTATTATAGTAAGTGTTGTGGAGTAAAGTTAGAGTGACTCTGTGACGTCAGTCCCATCGTGAAGGAAACGTAATGTCTTATCAATGATAATGTAACCTATCCTTGAGCAGGTTAACATCTTTGCCCCCACTCACTTCATACAAAGCATGATTGATAATTTTATTGTTAAATCTTGTGGCTAATTATAATTACAATCTAAATCAAGAAGTGTGGAGTTTTTCATATTAAAACAACTGTAAGTACCTACTACACAATTATTTCACAAGGTTCACAATCATTATTTCTTGTGTACAATGAGTACCTACCTGTAATTTATTATTTTCCTTCATAACGTAATTGTGGACACATTTTGCAGCAACAAATCGGGCAACTGTCTACTGTCCGACGACCCATCATGATACACAGTGAAAAGCCGGGATTTCACGACCTTGACAACAATTGATGACGGGTTTGGGGCAACCCAACCTTTTCCCATGGGAGAAGACAAGGGGAAACCAATACCTAATACCCCAGGCATTCTAGGGTTCTCATAGGAAAGTTTTGCTACACTTACCTAGTTTTGATTTTCTCACCCTTAGTGTTTTTTTCGGTCGCTGAACTCGAATTTAAAGATTTTGGACAAAAAGTTTGTTCAGAACTTTGTTTTTTGTGTGCACATTGTGCTCGAAATTTAGGCACTTTTTTAAATTCTGGTCAATATCTAGGAAAGAAAGTTTTACGTAAATACCACTGTATACAACATTAAAGTAGGTAGACAACATTCCCTACATAATATAACGTTTTTTTTTACATCCAACAGTTTTGGCGCCAAAAATGGACCAATTTTCCCACTTCGGATATTTCAAAATTTCTTCATCTTTTTTCAGTTTTTGGATTGTTCAACACGAATCGGAGGTTTTCGGCATGCATTTTGCCCAGAACTTCGTTAATTTGGCACTTTATGACCAAATTTTTGGTTTTCCAGTTTTAGACCTACCCAATATCTCAAAAGGAAAGCCTTTTTTGGCAAGCCCACTCTATACAAAATTATAGAAGTCAACATTTCCTACATCATAAGGTTTGTTCAGATTGACTGTGCAGTTTGGCTGCCGAACATTTTGGCTGCACAGAACCCTCTGCGCACAATGTGTGTTCATGTTCGAAATTTTTCGGTTCCATCTGGTTTTGTGTGCAACTGATGAGGATTCGAATTCTGTTCCAACTGACAGAGCAGATTGAACATAAACGCACATTCTCGCCCATGCGAAGGAGGATGGGTGAACCTGGACGAAATGATCACAGGGAAGCCTTCTGCAACCTCCCTACTTTGTTGTTCGGCTCCTGAACAGTTAACGTTTCGGTGTCGCTCTCTTATCTCACGATCTTATCGGCCTAAATCGGTGAGTAATTCGACTGTCTCACTATGGACCGGTGTAGTGCTTGCTCTGAGCCCCTTTTACCTGCTGACCTTCTTCAGTGCAATGGGAAATGTGGCGGTAAATTTCATTATGCTTGTTGTTCCTTTGAGGAATCAACATTTAGGAAGATGAATAGCGCAAATAGAGGAACTTGGAAATGCGTGAAATGCAAAGCTGTTCCGAAAGAAGCGCTAAACGATCCGTCAAAACACCAGGCCAAAAACCTACCAATCTATTAGCTTCAGTTGAACAGCGTTCAGAAGAGGAAGGCAAGCCGCCCAATGACCTACAGTCAATTGGGAAGATACTGAACGAGCTCAATTTGAAAATCAATACACTTTTGCCCGTGCAAGATCAGATCCGCGAACTTCATGAAACTGTAAATGGAATAAGATCTCAGTTTGATGATTTCCTTTGTCAGTTAAACACAGAAATCGAACGTACGAAGAATGAAAACGCCCCACTCAATGAAAAAATGATGTCTCTGGAGATAAAAATCGATAATCTTGAAATGGAAAAGCGTAAGTCCATGGCAGAATACGTGGTATTCCGGAAACTATTGAGGAAGATTGTGTAAAGATAGTTAAATCAGTGGCCGACAAACTTGGAGTAACTGTCTCCGACACTCGCTTATCGGATTGGTAACAAGAAGCAGGATCGCCCTAGAACCATAGTATGTACAGGTAGAAAGAATGAAGGGGGACTTGATTCGAGCTTCAACAGGAATAAAATCAACGCCTCATCAGTTATTTGAACTTGGCCGAAAAATCCGGTATTTAAAAACAACTACCTCACTGCATACCATGAAAATTTGTTATTCCTAACTCAACAAAGAGCGAAGGAGGTCAACTACAAGTATGTGTGGGTGACAAATGGGAAAATTATAGCTCGTAAAGCAGAGGGCTGCAAGATTGAAAGAATTCTCAACGCAAATGATGTAGGTACTTCGATTATAACGGCGACCTCAGTCACAACCGCAATGCTGAACACGAAATTGAGCTCTCCATCTGATATCCACGAGTTTTTGAATCTACCATTATTAACAATCAGTACTTGTTTTTCATTCAGTAATTTTGAGGTTTATAATACAAATATTGATGGTCAAAAGAATATATAATTTTTACATTTAAACAAGAAGTTTCAACGAAAATTCGGAAGATTTATTTGCTTGGCTTATGTCAGCAAAATGTGAGCCGGACTTTATCATTTTAACAGAAGTATGGCATAGTTCAAGTTGAGTGCCAACTACATTGCCCAACTATAAGGTGTTCTATACCACAAACCCAATCAATCGAAATGATGGTGTCATTGTTTACATCAAGTCATATTTACCTTGCGAAGTCAAAGAAATTAAATTAAATGATGTATCCGCACTATCGGTGAAATTTGAACTATCAAATTAAGAGTACCATTATACTAGCCTTATACCGATCATGGTCTTGTATTTCAGTAGACGTTTTCTCAAACTCTTTAGAGCAGTTCCTGCAAAATGTTAAGGCACAACACTACCTACTGATTGGAGACATCAACATCGATTTAATGGATAGTAGCCCAATTTGTGAATCTTATTCGCAGATTTTGCTCACCCTAGGATACGATAACCTAATAAATATCCCCACTAGGATTCAAGGTGAGTCAAGAAGCCTGTTTGTGCAACTTGCGCATTTTCAGTTGGAACAAACCTATAGGCTCGAGTCAGTACTCGAAATAATGAAATTAGAACCAAATAATAACCGAACAGAAATACATCCAGATTTGATTTTGTTCTCAGCTTTTATTCTTTTTACTGGATTTCCCCCAGGGTAGATTTGGCATGAGGAACCAAAAAAAAAAAAAGAAACACGTCATGATCTTAGTCACATTGAACGTGACTCTTTAACAGTCATTTCCCTGTTGCCAGACTGTTCTGGAAGCAAAGGAAGATGTTAGCATCTGAATTTGGTCGCCCTATCTAGCTGGCCACGGTTTCACATTTGTCGTCTGATTCGGTACTGCAAAAAGTGTCTAGTAACTAAGGAAGCTTCTAAAAGTAAACAAGAAACACGATTCGGTGAAAACAAAAAAACATTCCATTTGATCAGCTGACCATTGAATGCAGATTTGGCCTACAACTCCGGAAGATTTGCGATTCACACTCGTGTTTCTAATATTTTTTCCGTTCAACCCTCAAGTCATCAAAGGGAGCGAACGGTTGGTTTTAGAGTGCTCCACATGGTCTCATCTGACGCTAAAAAAAATGTGATCTATTTGAAATCGTTGGAAAACTATACCTTCCTATTTAAAGTTTTCGATCTAGAACGTTTTGAAAACGTCATCCCTTAGTTTCAGGGTTGGTACTGT
>JAEMON010000004.1:24592451-24608899 GCA_030264115.1 Lygus lineolaris
CTTATTTTGTAAAGATGACGTAATACACAACTACGTTATAATAGTCCATGCCCCTTTAAGTTATTGAACATTATTTTTTTGTACTGAAATTTCAATCTAATACCTACCTATGCTTTCAGATCTGAGAAGAGAGCTCCACATCCCCACGTCAAGGGACATGGAAAAATGTACTCTAACGAGTGTAGGTGAAGTGATTGTTGGTGTCTGATTATACTCTTTGTATAATAAATTAATATGTATCTGGGTTGATAGTTCACCTAAATTTATGCCAACGATATTTTCGGTCGAGGAAATTAACAATAATGAAGATTTTGTTTCCAAATATGAAGGAAGTTAGGGGTTTGAATTTTATGTGTTAAGTAAGTAAGTAGGTAGGTACGTAACTATCATTTTGCAGCTAATTTTTTACTTTTAGCCTATATACCTACTCGTAAAATTCTAGAGCTTGTTGTAGTACGTCAAGAGAGTGCGGAATTACTGGTCGGTGGCTGAGCAAATTTTTTAACAATTCAATAGGTACGTACTTGTTATTTTTGGAAAAGCGAAAGTAATTATAATTTAAAATTGGTAGTTAGTTACAATACAATTTTTGTAAGTACTTACCTAACCTTTGATTCATGAGTAATTTATGTTTTGTTATTGACATCTTTAACAATAAAATGAATGTGCATGAACACAATTTCATTTTTTTCTCCCAAATTCCTGGTACTTTTTCATTACGTTGAACATAGAACTTAATGAGTTAAACTTAATGAGTTGAACTTAAGTATGAGTTTATTATGTATGAGTTTATTTAACTTTTAAATAGGTGAATTGGTACCATAAAGCCAACAAAATTTTTTCAAAACTACTCATTTCCGTTTCATAAAAAATAACAATAGGTACCTGGAGTTAACTTATTGATTTGGCTTCCATTTTTTGTTTGAAAAAAAAAAAAAAAAACAGATCCCTCTTTCCTCAGTTGAAATGCAGGAGATATGAAAATTAATGTTTCTATTTCTGAGCATTTCAGCTTGGATTGTTGGAATCTGTGTTTTCCTAGGAGGTAGGAACTTAGAAAATTATTAGAAATTCTGAAGGATTTGAAGCAGAGTGCGATTGGGAGACCCTTCGGGTCAGCTACTCAGGAAGGACGGAGAGCGACCTTGGCTGCCGTTTAGTTCCACTAAATCTCCTTAAAAACCTAGGGAGCGCTACTGTGCTCGTGACAAGCAAATCCATAGGAGAGGCAGTTCTGTATAGTATCCTGTTCTGTGGTTTTGGAGTCAACCTCCTGAATTTGAGCATAATCGGTCTGTTAGGAACTCAGATAACATGGTTTCAAGAAATTCACGTTTGCGCCTACGCACACGCTGCTAGTGGTCCGACGACGATAAAATTATTGGGGTACCATCTAGGCCCTGACCCGCACATTACCTGAAACTGACTCCAACATTGGTCAAATAGAACTGTACCAAAACTTGCCACTATTGGACGGCCCGTAGGGGGTTGGTCAGGGAGAGAGTATGATTTATGATTCTTCGGAAGAAGATAAAAGTTGTGTTGTCATCATGAACACTACAGACTTTTGAACGAGAAGCTGTCAGGCAGTTGAGTGACACAAGATTCTATGAGACCGTTGATAGTGATCCAACACTGCGTCTGGCAATCGACCTCAAGAGGTATATCAGGACAAATGGGAGGCTAGAGGGGTTAAGTGCCAGAGACATAGACCTTCTAGTTCCAGATGAACCACAAAGCCCCGACTTGTATCTTCTTCCGAAGATTCATAAATCATACTCTCTCCCTGACCGACCCCCTCCGGGCCGTCCAATAGTGGCAAGTTTCGGTTGCGTTACAGAACGGATATCAGCATACGTGGATTCATACCTTCAGCCTATTGTACAGAGTCAGGTCTCCTTCATCAAGGACACACATTTCCAGAGCGTACTGCGAGAAACAAGAGTCCCAGAGGGTGCCATTCTAGTCAGAATTGACGTAAACTCCCTATGTACTGAAATCCCTCACAATGAAGGAAGGAGAATGTTGGGAGCCCTCAAGCGCTTCCTCCAGGAGTTCTCGGAACCAAGAGTCCCTTCGACTAATTTCCTGGTGAAACTTGCAGAGTGTCCTAACTATGAATGTTTTCAAGTTTGCTGTGACTGGATGTATCTACAAAAGAGGGGAACAGAATGGGGACCCGAATGGCATCCTCGTCCCTCATATGCTAATCTATTCATGGCAGACTTGGAGAACGGCTTTCTGGCATCTAGGGAGAGAACTCCTCTCATGTGGACGCGATTTATAGATGACATCTTTATGATATGGCCACATGGGGAGAAAGAACTCGAGTTATTTCTGCATGACCTCAATACTCGTTTCTCAGTTACGTTCACCAAGTTGACAAACAAGCAGCTATACCTGCACTACGACAGTTGCCATCCCCCACACACAAAGTGGTCCATCCCACGATCTTTGTCCATCAGAGGCCACCGAATATTTAGCAACCGGGAGAAAGGCTACTTAGGAAGGCTACTAGGCTATCTTGTCCGGGAGAAAGGCTACTTTGGAAGGCTACATGCCAGGTGTTGGAAGAAAGCTAATGGAGAGGGGATACCCCAGATGGCTTGTTGAAGACAGAATGGTTCCAGCTCATGTCAACCACCAACAAAGACCCCAGCCAACATCTGACCGAGTTCCTCTTGTCACCACATTCTTTTTCAGGGTACAGAAGATCAATGGAATCCTCAGGGAACTCCAGCCAATCTTGAATTCCAATTCGCTGACCCGTGATGTGTTCAAAGAGCTACCTCGAGTGGCCTACCGTCAGGGACAGAACCTCAGTGGGATATTGTCCCATCGGCACACAGGCCCATCGGCGGCAGGTAGGATTAAGGTGACATACTAAAGGAGTGCCTTGTACCTGTTCGGCGTTCAGCCGCTTACGACAAGCCCTCTCTCTCCTACAGTACTTCCCCAGTGCTGACCGTCTGGTAGGAGAGTCGTCCTACCTGCGTCTAAGCTTTTGCCGTTTACTTTAGTAAGTGTCTAACGTAATTATTATATCACGAGGATCACAATCATAATTATATTACTTTTGTACAATGATTACCTATCTGAAATCATTATTATCCAAGAGTTGTAGGTCTTTCATAAGGTAATTCAGTAACTAAGGAGCTTATAGGTTTGTTCGCACAGAGAGACCGGACCATTCTACTATCCAAGCCACTCCCCTTTTAGCACGTTAGCACAGTGTCAGAACTGATCCAGGATCGAAGCTGGGCTGTTCAGACAGACAGTCCGGGACCGTTTGGGACTAGTTCGACCAGTTCTGGATTTTTTCTAGAACTGTTGGGACAGTTCAATTAGCACAATCACACTCGATGTTCTTCCATGGACAAACTTCCCTCCCATCCTCCACCCAATCAATCCCTCTCTCCACCCCCACCCACGCCCAATCACTCCCTCCCACCCTCCCTGAAGCATCTGGAACGTGTTTGAACAGACACAATTCTGGATTAGTTCTGGATCGTTGTATCCTGTCCGTTTTCGGGAATGCAGTTCCATCCAGGACTGGTTCTGGACCGTCTGTGCGAACAAACCTAATAAAAATAAACAAGAAAGTCAATTCTGGCCAACTCAAGAAGACTTGTTATTCGCACGCGTGTTTCTGCTCTTTTTCTGTCCAACTTGCCCTTGTTGTGAGCGAACAGTTGGTCACTAAACATTGTGATCTATTTTGAATCGATGGAAAAAGGATATACCTTCCTATTTGAAGGTTTTGAGCTAGGGCGTTTTGAAAACTGCATCCCCTAGTTTCCTACTTGGTAACACCAAGCTTCGGGGGACAACTAGACCCCAAATAGGGCCACCGGTATGCCAAATTTAATTAATTTTGGTCATGGCAACTAAGCTAAGTGCCACGGAAAGCGTACAGCCGGATTTTTTTAATTCGATTTTTTGACTCTAAAATCTTGAAACGTAAAAAATCAAATTTTGGGAGGGGGGGTTAAAAATGTATGTGCTCGATTCCAAAGGTTCATTTGGTGTTGAAAATAATCAACCAAGATTAGGACCGATTGTCTTGTTAAAAAAGAAAATAACACACGGATAAGACTCCAACACAACAAGGCAATCTGAACTAGATGGTAACAGTCCGGTATGTAATCAGAAAACTTGTCCAAATATGGTGACGCCGAAAATAATACAAGACAAGATGGTGATGGTTGGAAAGGTACTCTTTCATAAGGAATGTATTTACTTTGCTCACGGGGGATAATCATCGAGAAAAGAGTAGGGTAGTGGGAGTGCAGAAAGCGAGGGGCATCGGGTCACCTGAAATCTCTCCATGCAGGTACCCATAATGGCTTGAGCAAGCAACTTTACAGCTACAGACCTCTTTCAAAGATGACAGTTTACTCATTGGTCGGAAATTGTGAGTTATGTGACAGGATTTGTGGCTAGAACACTGATGAAATAATCAAAGTTCAGCAGTTGTGTCCTTTTCCTAGTGAGTACCTCTAGTGATTCGTCCCTTATACCAGGTGGGAGCCCAAGGCGCCACCATTTTCCATGCAGCTAGAGCTTTCAAGGCCACGACGGTTCCCCTTGTCATCTGCACTACTGCAATCCCTCCGAGGCTCCCTCTATCCCCTCTGTTTCCCTCTTATCTCGATGGGGATACTATGAAAGGTATTACGGCAATGATGGAAGTCTCAGGGATGGACTTATGGAAACTATCAAGAAAATCCACACGTTCCAATCGCTCAGCATTTTGATGGACCCACATAGCAAGAACTTGGCAATATGTATTTAGTTTGACTAAAAATGATTTAAACTACCCCAAGTTTATGAATTAAGAAAATGTAATGTATTTTTGTTATAGGTAGGCACTTCTTCACCTTGCAAGAATTAAATTACCTACCAAGTATAGGCTAATAAACGAATTAAAAAAAAAAAAAAAAGTGGGGTACCGACTAGTGGTTGATCAGAGCATTTGGGTTTCAAAGGAAAGTGAAGAAAGTAGGATATTTGCAAGCTGTCTGTGAGCTTTCTTTTGGGAAGAACATTCGTTAATGATAAGAATATTAACAGGATTCTAATGTTCAATTAGGTACCTAATACTTTTTTGAAGCAAATCAATTGATAATGAGAATTACAGTTTACTAAGTAGGCAGTAGGTTTGTTTCAACAAGTGGCAGTTCAGGTTCAGGGTCAGGCCAATTATTTTAGCGGACCCTCAACTACCACAAGTTAGAACAAACCTAGGAGGTACCTACTAACCACTAATAGTGAGATGTATTTTAAAATTGTTGGAGGGTTAATTGTTGATAGCTGATGTTGCCATAATGGTATGAGTTTAATTGGGTAACGTGTGTCTGGAGAGCGCTAATTTGCTGCAGTCATCTGTGTGAGCCCACAGATTTAATATTACCTCCTGATAAATCAGAAGGATGCTGGATTACTCGCATCTCCAAGAGAGAAAACCATACCCCAATCAATTCTGTAGTAAACGTAGTAGATCATACAACAGATCGCTGAACTGAATGGGTTGGGGGAAGGGGTATACAGATCACAGGCTAGACTGACACGCGGCAAACTACTGCTCCCGAGGCACTCCTAATGGAGAACGCCAGAAAAAGTCGGGAATGGTCGATTCCGCAGAGCAATTAATACTAACACTGGTGTTAGAAATAGCATCTAGCACCGAAATCATAGTCGTCAAGTACAGTACCCAGCAGCCGTCCTGAGTGCAGTAGGAAGTGGAAATGGGACAGGACCGTACTACAACACAACGTTTCTCAAACAACCCGGATAGCCCTAAGAACTTTTGATGGAAGATCTCCGTGGGAGGAATTAATCTATCAGTTTTTGTGAGGTTGCAGAGCCAACAGGTGGACACAGGAAGAGAGTGCGAGGTACCTCATAGCTTCGTCGAAGAAGGGTCAGAAGCTGTCTCTCACGAGTGCTCTAGGTGCGCAAATTTCGACCTTTGAAGATGCTGGCTGCCTTGCGACTTCCATTTGGATTTAGTCAAGAGCATCGGTTTATGGCTCTTCTACGAAATCTCCAATCCCAGCACAGTACAATTCTCATCACAACAGTGGAAACAATCACATTATCAGACTTGAACATAACTCACCTGTCCAGGACTCGACAGCCACCGTAGTTTTCATTAGTAGGAGCGATCCGCCCAGATCCTCAGAGCCAGAGGTCGGTGAGAAGGCGGACACATCTTGTAGGACACCCCACGATTATCTAGGAAAAGAAAAAGAACCCTCTATAGAAATTGCCAACAACCAAAAGTCTACAGTCAGATTTTCACCTCGTTTCGAAGAGGGGGAAACAGAACGTCTGACTCATAAGGAAAATCGAGCTAAAACTTTATAGCAAACCATAGATCGCAAATAGCTCATTTGGCGGACACTATTACCATTTGATTGAAAAATTTAGAGTTTTTTGTGGAAAAATATGAAACGTTACGAGAATGTAGGTAGCTTACTAAAGTAAAACGGTAATTTACTAACTACATCGTTAGAAGGCGTCTGCATACTCTTGACAAATAAACGGCATTTCTACCTGCACATACAAGAAAATAAGAGTTTTTCTCTATCCGGAGCAACCAATTGATAGGGCAAATGCCCAATATAGTCCAGAAAACTGAATTAGGACAGTAATAAAATGTAATAATGCATAACATAATATGAGTCAACGGCGGCAATGTATATTACACCATCATGAATTAAACTTCACCAAACCACCCGGAACTTCGTAAATAAGCGTGGATCTTGATAGATCTGGAACAGATTTGAGTTTCTAACGAATAATATAAAATATGAACGCTTTTTACAACGTAA
The DNA here is from genome assembly GCA_030264115.1 of Lygus lineolaris. Taxonomy (NCBI): domain Eukaryota; kingdom Metazoa; phylum Arthropoda; class Insecta; order Hemiptera; family Miridae; genus Lygus; species Lygus lineolaris. Next base: position 24,599,288 of record JAEMON010000004.1, read on the forward strand.
AACCCAAATTAGAAGTGCTTTTAGGTTAGGAAAATCAGAATCACCAAATGCAAACAAAAACTGATCAACTAACACGAATTTCTTATCACAAATCACTAATTTCGTTTAATACAATAATTTTACGAAAAATTTCGTCAATTTTGAGCTAGATTTGAAGGAATTAGCTAAACTGAAAACCAGCGTAAACTTAGCTTACCTCGAAATAGTCCTTCCTCCCACAAAAAACAATCGTAACAACAATTTCAATTGCACATTTCGCACTCAAACTAAAATATCACATCGGAAAAGGTAAAACGGAGCTAAAACTTGATATTCAACACGATTTATCACCGTAAAATAAAATGAGCAAGAGGCGATGCTCAAAGCCGAGGAAACAAGCTTGCTGCACAACTTACCCCATAAAGTGGGAGTAACCCAACCGCCGGTTCACAAACTCTACCGCCAACCCACTACTTCGAAAATTACACAAAATACACAATTTAACGCCCGGAAATCGCCTAAAAAAGCGAAATATTTAGTATTTTGGCGCTTCGTTAGTCAACATGGCGGGTCCCCCACTCGGTGTAGCCAATAAGGCTGGGCCAGTAACGTCAATAGGTACAGAAATTAGTGATTCGACAACAATTCCATCGAGATTCGAACGGGAAACTGTCGAATTTGAACGGAATTTTATTGAGAAAATTAACGGGCAGAATAATTACGCCTGGTAATGCGTTCAAAAGTGTGGAAAAGAAATTCCAAGTTTCAGATAGGAATAGAAAGTTGATACACGGAAGGGGGGTGGGGGAGTGAGGAACCCACACAAATCAATTTTTCTTTTATTTAGGAAATTATAATTCGTAGGTGATGTTTTACTACCATGTCGAATTTTGGGATGAAAGCGTTTCGCAAGCTTTCAAACGCCGATGGTAATCAACGACCATGATGATTTCGGATATGTAAAATTATTACTGGCACAGATTTTTCCACAAAATGGCTACGCATCACCGTTTTCACCTCTCCTCGCCACTGGGCAAGTCGAGGGGTTGCTTGGTCGTCTGGGGCCAGCACTCCAGACGCTAAACTTTCAGGTGTCACCCACTTCAAAAACCGGCTCGACCGTTTTCCCTTGACTTTTTTTCGGTTGGCGGGTTCCTTGGTGGGGCAAAAAGTGGGGGAAGGAAACGATCAGACGCCCAAGTTTCGGTACCTACACTACACAACGACCATAACTATTAACGATTCAACTGTTCCCGCACATTTTTTCAAAACTACTCCAAACCCAACGGCGATCCGCAATTCATAAAAGAAAATCGTTAAGAGATGTAGCGATGGGAAAAATACGAGCCTAGGTACCTTCTGCTCTATATTTGCGATATCCTGTTGATACAAAGTAAGTAGGAGCTTAACAATAATTTATCGGACATTTGCCTTCTTAAAAAATCGTATTTAAATGTAAATAGGTAAATACTACCTCTACCGATAATTTCTATATAAATAGGTTGGTAAGTCCGTAGGTAGGTACCTATCATTAACAAACCCGATAAGTAGGTAATTGGGTGTACCTTTTTTTTTTTAAAGGTACCTATTTTAATCGATTTTTCAGACTAGGTAGAACATTCCTAGGTAGATATTCCTTCTGGATTCTACAATTACCTACTAGAAAATACCAGATGCCTAAAAAAGTAGTATACCCACCTACCTAGTCCTTTCATTAACAGATCCTTAAGGAATCCGTTGAGGAACTTGGAATTACCTACGTGTTTTCTGTTAGTTTTCTTGGTTCTTTCGGGAGAAATTAACAGCTTCAAATACAATATAGGTATACCTGCGTATATTAAAATAAAAACCAGGAATACAAGAACAGGATATCTATTAGAAATATCCGGTTCTATAGAAGATCGAGGTCTAAAAATATCGAGGATACAAGAAAATATCTAGGTCTGTAAGGCAGGTATAGGTAGTTTATATGTCAACTCCTTAATTTTTTTTCAATTTTTATATCTACATGGATGTCTTCAATTTTTAAAATAATTACATCACAGAAACTAGCTACCTACTGCAAAAACTCACCACCCCCATAAACCTCTTCGGGATAAAGTTGAAGGTCTATCATCTAGACTGATGAAGATGCCTCCTAGTTACTTTCTTAGTTATACTTAGCACTTTCTTTCCTTAGACGTTTTTAATGTGAAATTAAACTTTCTTTCCGACAAATCAAACTTTTTAAAATTTAAAATCAAACTTTATTAATTTATTTCAGTTTAAACTTTTTTTTTTTCACCGAAAAAATATAGGTATATTGTGAAGTCCGACTCTTGGCCTCTTGGCATATTTTTTAAACGTAACAAAATTAACAAAAACAAAACAAAAAACAGCCTAACAGCGGCGGCAGCAACAAAATCAGAAGTAACGTTTTCAGGTTGACAGGTGCTCTTTCCTTCGAGTCCTGTTGAACATTGGGATCAACTTCAATTTAAACTGTTTTAATTTAAATTTAAACTATATTACTTTCAATTTATACTAACAATAGTTTAGACTGAAATGAAAATGGTTTAAAATTAAATTAATCAGAATGAATTTGACATTTAAAAAAGTTCCATTCATGGAGCACGGGTTGATGAGCGAATTTTCAAAGAATAATTGTAACCTATTTGGTGGGTGATTCTTATAGGAAATTGTGCGCTGATTCCGAATATACCTTTGTCCCTATATTTAAGACGGTAATTTACACCAAAAACACGTTTTTCCCTTTAATTTTCAACATTTGACCCCTAAGAGTGCTCACTGCCCAACCACAGCAGACACTTTCTTTTTAAGTATGTTTCCTTTTTCCGTTTGTTAGGAGGTTACCTATTTGAATTAAAATTCCCATTTTTTACATTCTTCAAAATAATGTTACAAATTCTATAGTTTATTTTTAGTTTGTGTTCGTTTTGCCTGTGGCGATGCATTAATATTTTCTGCTTTACCTACCCTACACTAAAAGAGCCAATAGTAATAACTTCGTAAGCTCTGTATTTTTCTCCTTTAATAAATAGATACTGACTAATAAGATTTAAAAAAGTCTACCTAAATATGAATAAATGTCGAACATCCATGACGAATGCCTCATTTCATTGTCACCAGTGCAAACGAAAGGAATCTTCACTGAATGAGCCACCCTTACTAAATCCATAATTTTGGAATCAACATAATATTTAAGTAATTTAATATAAATTGACACCTGTGGAAACTACAACGAATAATACGGCGCGGCGCCTGCTACCTACTTTACTAGACATCAATACTATCCCGCAATCCTCGGATGTTGGGAAGGATTGCATTTCCCAAGTGAATACATTAAGGTAGGTACTTCTGTACGGAGGTAGGTACCTACCTTACTGTTCTTTTACTTATGGTTTGTAGGTACGTACCTTATTATCATTCCTTTCCTCATAAATTATCATAGTGCCTTGGGTAATAGGATGGATGTAGGACAGAAACACGAATGCTAATCGCCAGTCTGCGATAACCATTAGGTATTTGGGTTTAGACAGTCTTGATTCGGAAGCTCAAAAAACTATAATTCCACTCGTAAGTGAATTGGATTGAACCACGTTGAGTAACTTCAAGTCTACCTATGTATAATTTTTTAGTCAAACTGTAATGTTACCTAATTTCTTAACAATAATCCGCAAGGTCCTCGCTAGCCACCTAAATTTTGATTTTAACAGTACTATTTATGAAGCTTGGTCGTTAATGACTTACCCACCTATTCTTTTAAAGTTTGTCACCAGTATGTTGTAATCAAATTCAGTATTAACATAAAATGAAGTACTTAGGTCAGGATCAGTTGACCTAATGACTGAAACCTTAGGTAAAATGTATATCTACCTAATATTTTCACAAATCCAGATTGAAATAATTCGGTGAGTAGAAACTTAGGTAGTAGAATAGAAACGCCCCCCACTTCCTCACTTTTGTAACATGGACGTATACAAACAGTTAGTGAACATTTCAGCGAAATTGGTAGAATAGTTCCGGAGTTATCCCTATGACAACAAATGTAAAGTTTGAGCGTACGCAGTAGATAGCTATAATTACTGAAATTCATAGGTCAGCAACCAACTACTCTCCGAGTTTGAACGAAATCGGTCCATTAAGAACTGAGGATATCGTAGTTGTAGGAAATGCACGTTTGCGCATGCGCACACGATACTAGTGGTATGATGGCGATGCAAACCATAGGGGACTCTCTAGGGTCTCACTCGCGTAATCCCTGAAAATTTCACCGAAATTGGTCTTGTAGTTCCGGCCACACCTGTGACAACAAATTTCAAGTTTGCGCTTGAGCAGTAGCTATTACTGGTACAATCGTGACGAAATTCATAGGTGATTGTCTTGGAGTCAGCCCCCTACTACCATCCAAATTTAGCGAAATAGGTCAATTAGGAACCGAGATACCGGGGTTTCAGGAAATTCATGTTTGCGCATGCGCTCACGCTACTAAAAGTCTGATGGTGATGCAATTCGTAGGAGACCTTCAAGGGGCTAACTCGCACAATCCCTGCAAATTTCATCAAATTCGGACCATAACTTCATATAGTTTTGCCTGGGACGAGGTATTGACCACAGACCGACAGACACGGAACCAAAATTGTTCAGAAAACTCTGAAACGTAAAAAGCAAGTGGGAATTTTGATTTTGGAGGACACGGAATTTTTTAATTTCTTGCACTAATAAGTACATAGCTTCCTACCTTCGGTAGTGAGGAAGCAAAAATTCCAGGTATGGATGAATAATGCTAATTACTTGGGATTATGTTTATAGTAGGTAATACTTGAAATCAAATTTTTAGAACTCAGAAAGGCTACGTTTTGTTAGAGGGACCATATTGTTCAATAATAATAAATTTTTACATTTTATCAACAAGCAATCGAATATCGAATTATAAATCAGAAGTCTTACAAATATTAGCAACATGACTCAAGGGCGCATGATAGCTTCAAAAGAGTTATCCCTAGATTACACCACCACTTCTCCTACCCTTCCTGCTTCAATCTGATTGGTGTTTGTTAATCACGTGACTTAGAAGCCAACTGAATCACATTGATTTTCTACGGAGAAGCTGTAATCGTGAATCAAAATAATTTATAGTTTTGATTAGGCTATTAAACTGAACTAGTATCCTCAGATAGTGATTTGAAATCAGTTTAGAAAGCGACAAAAACATTAGGGACGATAAGTTGAAGTAAGCCAGGTTTTGGTAGCCTATCGAGACAGGTGGTGGACAAAACCTAGGTGACGTGGGGCAAAAAAATGCTAATGAAATCGAAGCAAGGAAGCAAAATCGTTATGCAATAATATTAATGTGCGTTAGGTATAACCATTAGTGAAATTCCTGTTCACCTAGAAATTTTCCCCTACGGAAAATAAATTTCGTAAAAGATTATTTATATAAATAAGTTGAAGTTGAATGGTACAATATTTCTAGAGACTCTTGACTGGATCATGGATATTTTAATAAAATATCCATGACTGGATCAAAGCCGCTTAAAATCTGTACTCTTCATCGACGTTTTGAAGAAAATCGATTTTGATAATTGCATTGATTCCATGCATTAGATTAGGCTATTCAAAGTCCAAGAATGTTAAAATCAATGTAAATGTAAAATTCAAGCTAAAACCATTTTATACTAAAAACCATGGTCACATTATTATTATTATTTTTAAAACCTTGAGATGACGTCATAGACTGACGTCAACATGTGAGTCACCTTCGGGTAATCACCTGACGTTATCAGTATTCAGTATCCGCTATCACTGTTATTTTCGTTCCCAATCGCTCCATCTTTTTTTTTAATTTATTACTTGATTATTATCTTCTTCAGTATTTCCACTTGAATCAAATTATAATTTCTTAAATACAAGATCAGTTGATGTCCCATAATCTGGCATGTTTCTGTAAGTATACATCTCTTACTTTGTCGAATAGGTAGCGTAGGCTGAGGTTGTTTCGCGGTAATGTGTAAGTTTTCAGTTGTTTTCGTTCTTTTCCATTCAGGAAATGTGTTTGAGTTGACGATTGTTTTGAATAGACAGCTAGAATGGTAAGTAGGTACTGAACTATGGTTATTATTTATTTCATTAGAAGAAGAAGTTGGACCTACTGTCCGGCGTATATCATCACTGTCAAAGTGCCAGATTTAGATTGTGACGCACTAGAATCACATGATTTACCCACGTACCTATCCGATGAGAACATTAGTTTCACGAACGATAAGTAGGTACCTACTTGCCTATTTATGTATGCAGGAATATTTGTATATACCTTCTTGTAGGAGGCACCTTGGTATAAGGTGGGTTACAGTAAAATTAGATAGGCATCAATACTCGTCGTAATGAGACTGAAAGACACACAGATGATTTGATTTTGATATACCCTCTTAAATTGGTATAAGTTGTCCCAGTAGGTACCTACTTAAGTACCTAGTTGGTACCTAACATTATATTTAACTTCTATTTATTTGATTGATCGGAATGATGCCCACAATAGTAATTACATGAATTCTAGATCTTTCAATGGAATTTAATTTAGTTTTGTCGAGTCGAATATAAAATTGATAGGGATGATAATCTCCAACTAGCGCCGCCGGTGTAGGTGCAATTCGAATTTTTCGCTAGTTGGAACAGACCTTTAGATTTCAAAGAATATTCTATTGAATGTGACGATACGTTCAAGACCCAAGCACCCTCTTCACACTGCAGTCTAGACTCAAAGCCTGCTAAGCTTAAAGGTGGGCACACACATGCGGTATTCGCCTAGTGGCGAATGTTCGCCAAGTACCTAGCCGAGTTGCTCGCTATTTGGCGAACACCGAGCAGCTTGACACACACATGCGTGGTTTGCCGAGCATGGTGCTCATCTCGGATAGAGGCAAATATTCGTGTCCTGCGGGCAGTATGGTGCAGGACTGCAGGTTGTCTTAATAATGGAGGTCTTAATAATGGTTGCCTTGAACTTGTTATCTAAACCGACTTCAATTCGCCTCCATGCATCGTATGTCATTACAATTTTTATGTTTTGGATCGGAAGCACTCCAAATTAACTCCTCATTTTTTAATAACTCCACAAACTTGAGAACTAAGTTATTACTCCACTCCATGTAGACGGTTTCTATCCATGAAGAATGTGTGTGCCTGGCCGGTGCTCGCCTGTAGGCGAATATTTGTCTCCTTTGAAGCGGGCAAAAAACCGACAAGAAGCAGAGCACCAGAATATTCGCGATTTAGAGCTCGAGATCCCCACACACTACAACGAAAACACCTAAACTCGGCTAGGTGCTCACCGAAACGAACTAAATCACTCGCGACGAAGTTGTGGAAATCCATTTCAATAAAAAGAAAACGGAGTTAAATAGAAAAACGTAGTCTATTTCCACGAAAATAATGAGTTACAAAGTTAAATCGATTTCGACGGTTAGGCCATCATCAGTAACAAACAATAACTGAGCCATCATCAGTAACAAACAATAACTGAGTTATTGTTTGTTACTGATGATGGCCTAACCGTCGAAATCGATTTAACTTTGTAACTCATTATTTTCGTGGAAATAGAGTACCTACGTTTTTCTCTTCAACTCCGTTTTCTTTTTATTCTCACCGAATACCGCATGTGTGTGCCCACCTTAAGGTCACTTTTATTTTCACACTTATACTTTTGGTGTGGGGCTCCAAATGTAGAACAGTGATGTCAAAAATGCGTTCATGCCTACTGCATAAACTACCTTTTATGTGATATCAGGCGTAAGTTTAAACACACTAGGTATACATTAATTCGTTAATTTGATTAATTTGAATCTTAATTTCAGAATATGAATGGAATGATTTTCGGATTGGGCATTGGTACGTTCATATTGATATCTCTAACTTTGATATCGACGTTGTTGTGTGCAGTCTCATTGCGCACACGAGGTTCAATTGGACCCATTTCCGTCTGCTTCACTTTAGTAGTTTTCCTCATATTATTTTTTATTCCCCGAAGCGAAGAAAGTTTTTCTGGAAGTTATAAGGTATTTTTCTTTTTTTGATTATTTTTTATGCAACTGTTGAGTAGTTTTTTTGACGCACCATCTTCTTTTGTTCATTCATGTCCGTTCATGATGGCAAGGCACCTGCGCTGTAGAGCTATTTCTTGTCTGGGACCCACGCCATGGTCAATGACACTGGACCATGCAGTCGTACAGCTGTACGAGGATTTTAGAAAGCCTACAGCATCATTTGGGGGATTGGATGTACTGTCCGTTCACGATGAGTATACCAAACTGACCCGGCCCCACCCTCTGGGTCGTTTTAACTCCGCTACTGCCTACCCCTTCACCAAACATAGTATTACATAATGAACCTTTCAGATGAGAAAAAATATCACTCACGACCCTACGCATCCTGAGGGAATCTGATTCAATAAAGGGCACCCGACACGCGAAAGCTAGGTTATCGAGGGCCTTTTGGAGCCTGGTGATGATTGGGGTACCAAATATGAGCCTGTTTTTAGAGCCAGCTAAGTGCACTTTCCCTTCATGAATGGACAGTAAGCACTTTAGAATACCTAGGTACTTCACAATTTTTCTGCACTATCTACCTCTCGTTTTCTTCCACTTTCTTTCAAGATAAATAAATATCAAAAACGAAAACTGCTATTCCGCAGTTCTAGGTTATAAATATATAAATATTTATTCTATATTGGTAATAGAATCTAGAGGTATCTAATGTCTTTGAGCGGTAGCCACTGTCGAGGCGCCTGGTCGCCCTCCATTTGCCCTAGCAGTCCCCTCCTGTCAACCTGTGTTGATGGGTAAGATGAGGCTTGCCAGCAGCTCATCAAAGTGTCAAACAGGACTCAATTCGATTGACAGAGACTTATCATAGAACCTCGAGTATATTGTTGAACACCATCTAACTGTATCTCCTGCAAACCAATTACTACGTTTTCAATGTTATTATTTAGTCGATTGTTGTCACTAGTTAGCCCTAAAAGGGTTCCATGACTGCCTCCCCATTTTGCCCTCTTCATTTTCCTGTTTTTTCGTTTCATTACTACAATGGGAGCACCTACGTCTGATATAACCAAATGTGGAAGGCAGTAAGCCCGCCCACTTCATTTTTTAAATGGTAGTTTTATTCGAGAAATCTCTTAGCATGCTCCTATTAGTTCCATGTTGCTAATGCTCCATGTAATGCTGATGCAACCTTTGTTTTCCTTGGTGCCAGGTTCATTAAGATAACTAATTTCTTTGTGTATTCTGTTCCATTTCAGAGTGAGTACCCTCTTTTCATCTGGCGATTGTGTCTTCTCGCAATTTTAGTTCTCTCAGCTGTCGGAGGTTTCATTTTTGTTGTGACTGACTCCATTACATCAGTTCATCGACCTAAACTCATAAAAATCTGAATTTCATTTATGGCAGCATTGTCTTATTTGGCAAAAAGGTGAGCGAATCAAAACAATCCCTAACAATAAAATTCAGAATTACGATCTAAATTCACTCTCCTATCTCTTATTATTGTATAATCTATATTACCGTATGGTATTACTATTGTAGGTTTGTATCAATTCTGTAAAATGAAATGAATATAAATATATTCTGCCCTACT
>JAEMON010000004.1:24608909-24618989 GCA_030264115.1 Lygus lineolaris
CCATAGTAGGGCAGTAATTGTATAAATAATATTACTAGATAGGTATTTGAAATGAAATGAATATAAATATATTGTATAAATAATATTACTAGGTATATAAAATATTTTTTAATTACTTGTGAATAATCACTACAAAATGCTTCCATTTCTCTCTGTGTTTATAGAGCGTTGGGTGTGGGCAGGAGACATCTATGGAGATGTCATCAGGAAAGACAGAAGAGTTTCAATATCTCCGATAACACAGAATTCGTTCAAAAGGTTAGAGAAACTTTTGAGGTAGGTAGGTAGGTGTGACCAGACTTGAGATAATAGGACTTGGGACGGTATGGAATTGTATGGTAAATAATTGACGTTGAATTCCTCCACTGTTCAAAGGTTATCAACAGCAGAGTTCCTGTTATTGTAAATTTCCATGCTGACTGGTGTGATCCTTGCCACATCCTCACCCCTAAGCTCAGAGCAATCACAGATGCCTCCGAAGACATTCACTTGGCAATAATCGACGTCGAAGCTAATCCTGAATTGGTTCACACTTTTGAAGTGAAGGTAAGGAATTAAATCTATTATTGAGTAGATTAAATAGGTAGTTGGTTTACGATAGGTAGAGGAATTTTTAATCACTTAAAAAAAACCATTGCGTGACAGTCTGTGAGGGACCAAGGGCAGTCGACTGCTGTGGCCTTGTCTCGAACCCATGATCTCAATGATCGATGTGATCGGTCTTTAGCCACAGCCCAAAGATACCTACCACCTACCACCTGAGCTGTAGGACCCCTTTACTCACGTTTTGTTCCAGTAAAATCTCTTCACAGCTAAAAATACGAGTCCAAACATCTAAATACCTACCTACCAGTACTAATAATTTTTTTGTAGGTGCACTGGTATGGTATTTTAACATGATAACAATAATTATCAAATGAGTAAACAACATGTAGAAAGAAGCCAAGGATATTTATTTGCCCAAGAAATCAAAAATAAAGTCAATTAATAAACATTTTGTCAGCCTACCTATCACTGAAATTCCAGTTTCAAAGCATTGTTAGTTGCTAAAACTAGGTACGAAATAAATTGTAGTATAAGGTATTTAAAAGAGTCCTTTTTTCTCAGGCTGTTCCAGCTGTTCTTGCCATTAGGAATGGACTAGTTGTTGATAAGTTCATTGGACTTGTGGATGCCGACATGATAGACGGTATGGTTGGGCGCCTCAAAGGCGAAGCCCCCAAAGACACGACAATTCCCATCTAGTACGCCCATCTTCATCTACCCTTGTAACGGATTTCTGGACCTTCTTGCGGTAAGTGTTAACGAAGTTTTGAAGTACATACTCGTTCATACTATATCGATACATATATGGAGGTGCAGGCACAGTTCCAGCGCGATATCGTGGTCGGGCAAAGGCGGCACCTTACCGGACCGAGGTATCACGCGAGGACAGTACCTATCTTGGTGGATACCACCTTTTTCGTTTGAAGAACCTACCTATATTTACTGACAAATATTATTGGTTTTTCAGGTTTTTTTCAATCCAGGAGTCGTTATTTAGCTTGAAATGTTATTCGTATTTTCAAATGCTCTAATAATGATTTTTTAACTTAAAATATTACTATACACTACTATAATTGTTAAATATTTTTTTATCCCTATTAGTTTTCTTAATGAAATCTGTTGTATGCTATGATGGTTTCTTGAGCCATGCTAATCTTCTCTAATACATAAATTACGAATAAAACATTCATCAACAATTATTTTCAAGTTCAGTGCATAATATTTTACTGTTGTTATTATTTTAAAATTTTACTCGCCTAGGTAATTGATGTATGTACTTAGTGTTATTGGTCGTTTATTTGGTGGAAGAACGATGCAATGACTGGAAAAAAAATACTTACACAATTATTTTCTATAGCTTTAGAGTTCAATATTGACATAGACTGTTAGAAAATATCTACGTTTTCAAGTAGGAAAGGTAGATAATTTAAGAGTGCCCTCGTAAGAAGATACACACAGATTTAAATAAAAATAAATTAATTTGATAGGTGTATCCACGTTTCAATTGGAAAAAATAAGAAGCGTTTTATTTCAATGTAAAAATTTCATTAATCAGTTTGAAGATACTAGAATCTAGGGTCACTAATGAAGCTGTAGGTTTCACTGCTTTTTACGGGTAATAGGTAGTTTTCTACCTTGGACAATTAGGGGGTTCAAATTAGGGTAGGGGTTCACTAGCTTTCGATTACCTACCTGTATTTGAAACATAATACGAGTATAGTGGTTTAATTAAGCCTTTGTAACCCCTCCCCAACTGAATGGATGATATTGGTACCTATAATTATATAATGGTCTGGAATGTCCTAGGGTTCCACTGTGGGACACGCGTGCCATATTGTGTCGAAACACTGCCTGAGGGATGGAACAAAGCTTCTATTTTTAATAGCACTGCAGTACATATGGGTAGGTTGGTACTTCCAAGAACTTTATTTGGAAAGAGGACCAGACGTGGGTCGAAATTTTCTGTTCTCATAATCGGATTCAGCTCTCTCGAAACCCCTGTATCCCAATTTTCAGTTCCGAATTCTGATAAGTTTGGTGGGAATGAGCTAAAGAAAAAACACGTGGCGTCATCAGTGAAACATTTTCCTCACACTCGGACCACACATGCTCCTACGAATTTCAAAGTTTTGGAAGCTCTCCGGTAGATCTATAATTTTTAAGAATAAAAAAATACACGACTGTTCCCCATTGCTCATACATAAAAGTTAGCGATTTTATGTAGGATGGGCTTGGTGGGTTGGACGCCCGATAGTGTAAGTCAAGCCAATGGTTTTTGGAATTACCAACACCACTTGGGAGCCAACCATCGAGATAGAGTAGGTAGGTACCTACTGTTCATATTATCTTGTTGGGGCTAACCCACCCATATTTCTGAAGGACCCAGTCTATAATGGGTTTCCGTAATAAGTCTGGTTGATAGACTGTGGTCTACCTAACTGTGACTGAGTGGATTAATAATTTTCAATTTATATTTATATTCAATAAATTCGATAAGTTAAGTTTTTGTTAGGTAGAATTGACATACATTTTTTAAATTTACTTTTCAGGGTTTGGGATTAATAAAACGGTACCTAATTCTGCAAAGGAAATCTCTAGAAAAATATTTATGATTGATGTATAAAGTACCTACCGATAATACCTAGCAAATACCTGATTCATAATCATTTGTTTGTTTTTTAATCTAGTTAGGTGGGTACGGAATTCTTCCACGGGTATAATCAAACGGTTACCTCTGCTCAACGAAAGTACGGGAGGTCAATTTGACTCAGATGATCTGGGAGCTCTGTTTTCCAGTTAGTTGACCTGGGTGCTCAATTTCTTCATTAGAAATCGACTTTCCGAGGGAGAATTTGCGATGTTCGTAAACAAATTTTTGAAATATTGGTGAGTTTTTGTGGAGTGGGTCGGGGAGGAGGTAGATATTTCGGCAGCATGAGATTTTGAGAGAAATTCACAGCTTTCCAAACGAGTGGGTACCTAATTTATTTTCAACTTTTTCTTTGGTCGAATAACGATTTCAAACCTTCACGTAACCCCCCCCCCCCCTTCTTTCTTCACCTTTCACGTACATAGGCAAGAAATACGGTTGATTATTTATTACGGTAGGTACGCACATTTTTCTAGTTATAAATTGCGCGGTTTTATTATCACTTCGTAAAATCGATGTCTAGGACGATATTTTTCGATACTCATCATGTACCTAATTATATTTTTTTTATAGTACTTCTATGATTTGCACAGTGTTTTCCACCATCAATCTTTTTAAAATATGTGTTGCCAAAATATAGAAAAAATGTAGTTAACTACTCATCACCACGTCATTTCCTCTGTTAATAAACTCCTCATTCAACAAAAACATGTTGATGAGTACCTACCATCCTGTGTTATTGTTTTCAAATAGGTAGGTACCTAACTTGAGTTCAGTCAAGTAGAAGATAGATTTTTAAAGCTATCTATGTGTTAACTGTATTTTTATCTCCAAATGTACCAATCTTACATTCTCATTTCATTTAAATATCAAAATTAAATCCCACATTATTACCTACCCGTTTCTTCGCTAGTTTCTGGTGGGCATTTCGTTGGGAGACAAATTTAGGGATAACGTTAGATTTTTCGAAAAAAAACCGAGCACTTTCTTTAGACGATTTAAAATTGAGCTGCTGGTTCTCTCTACTACGTAATTATAGCAGAAATCTTTTTTAGGAAAATACGTAGCTATTTACCGAAATCGGGTGAAAATTGAAAAAACCTAACAATAAGCTACGTATCTCTACTTCCTTTCTGGGTTTCACTTTCTTCTAGGTGGGTATCTACCTAGAATAGTACCTAGTAGTAGATATTTATCCCTAAAATTGTCACCATGGCCTTTGTAGGTCATTCAATACATATTCTTCAAAATTGAACATCTTTATGCCATATAGTCCCTACTCGCTATATAAATGCTTAAAATATATCTGAAGCTCTTAAGTGTTAATTTGTAACATATATGTTTTTCATGGGTTTGTTAAGGGCGCTTCAACGCTTTCATTCATACAATTTACAATGGCATATTAACTGTCGAATCGTATAATTTATTTTCAATATTACCTATTCAAGAGATAAATTTGTAATGATCGGATTGATTTAAATTTGTCTGTTACCTATTTATTCTTTTATAATCTTCCGTATAATAGATAATTAACAATGACATCCATTGGTGAAATCTGGGTGCTATTCACTTGATGACAATAAAACAACTAAATCCGAGTTTATTTATAGGTAATACTTCGGTGCCCAATCGAGTACCTATACTCTAAACAAGTTTTATAAAGTAGTGTGATGTGAGGCTCCAGGGCCTATGGAAACTTCTACCTAGTCGAGGAATTCATTGACTACCTATTTTATGGATCAGTACCTATTGTATTTACCTACAATGATAGATGGAGTCTTTGTATGTTAACCTTCTTTAGATTCTCACTTACTTTTCCAAATAAAGTTGATATAAATTGGAGAATGAGTTGTATTGCCTCTGATTTTAGGTAATATAAATATGAGTTTGTGTGTAGATGCTTTGGCCTATTAACTTGTGTTCCATGGGGCCCAATCGTTAACTGTTGTAGCTCCACATATCTATCTGAGAAGGAGGGGCCATCTACCTTGATCTGATTGTTCAGCAACTGTTGACGTCATGAAAATGTCCCACTGCCATCACGTTTTTTAGAATTCTTAATTAATTACTGTTCAATAACAGGTAATCCCCCTTAACATAGAGACCCAAGGGATCTAAGTATCAATTCTTAGCATTTCTGATAATAATCTCAATTTAATTTCTCGCTCATGCTCATTTTGTTTTACACGAATGGACACAATAATCATTAATAAGTAGTCAATAGTGTAATCGCTGTGTAGCTAATAACAATAATCCTACTCGCCCTCACCAGGGTTAACAGGAGTCATCAAAAGGATACACAGGTAGGTACTTAGATACCAACCTGACATTTAACAATGGCATGATTTGGGCGATGAATACGATCCCCCCATAATATTATAACATTCTTGTAAGATCTGAGCCACAATCAACAGGTAGGTATGTAACAAGGTGATCCTGTTCTCGAAAGCTCAGGTATTGGTAATCTGATTCCATGTCCACGAAATAGGTAGGTATAATTGATATTCGAATTCTTACCTCATGGTATGTACCTAGGCACATTAAACTGTGACACCAATGTATTTAAACCATGTTTGTACTGTATCAACACCATATTTTTGCACCAAATAGCTACTTGATGCTATTCACATTGTTTCCCAACAATTTGTATGTACAATAGTAATATTCGTCATTCAAATAAACAGCTCATTAAGTATTATGGTGTATTCATATTAAACATTGAATCGTAACTTAAGAGTAGGTACACATATTTTTTATGCGTAGGCTCGGTTATTGGCATCGTGTATGAGAAAAATGGCATAGTGATGTAAATATGCAGTGATTGGATGAGGCTGCTGTTCGGGTTAGGTCTCAGTATTCTTTCTACCTTGGGGTTAGGTCACTACAAGTTTGAGGTGTCAGGTTATGTCAAAACCTCCCGCTCAGCTGTGTCCAAAACTCGAGCAGTGCCTACCACACACCGCAGTAGAAATCTGCAGAAGCTTCCATTTGCACAGGCATGTATAGGAAAAATTCAGTTTTCTGTGGATTTCTTTGAGGATACTGACTTTTTTCAAAGATTTCCTACTCTGTATTATTGTACCAATTCAAGAGAACTTTTGCATTGTTACCAGTCTTAATTGTCTGGATATTTGTTTTTCACCATATAACATTTTTTCCAAGGGTTCCCTACCCTGTCTTCTCTTTTCAAGATCTTCTGCTGTTCAGAAATGGTATCAAACACCAACACAAAGTGGTCACAGAACCGCTGGGGTGAGGGTGCGTCCTTCAATTCTATTCCTACTTCCACGTTGTTTCCTTTCAAGGGTATTATAGAAAATAAGAACATATTCTAAACCTGCCCAAGCTAAAAAAAACTCCGCTAGAATGAGCACCGAGCTATGGGGGGGTGTGTGGAAAAAAGCTCGTGTGATATGGCCTTTACATTGATGTGAACCTGCCTTCATAAAAGCCCCATCCAATCACCCAGCATTTTCCTCACTAGGTAGGTACGTAGTCATAGGATTTATCGCTCCTTTTTTGAACGTGAAAGTACAGGCACATTTTCTCGATTCCTCGCCTTATTGCACTTTTTAGAAAAAATAAGTTCACAAATCATGACAGTTCCCCAATTAACAGTCGTGATCAAGGGGGCTGAACGCTGGTACCAAACAATAAATACAACAATATTGAATAAAAACTATATTGTTGCGAAGTACATCACCTTCATTAACTAAATATCATGAAATCAGTTTCCACGATTAATCGCAAAAAATTTGTTAGAAACAACGAAGGGATTAGGGTTTATAAAAGCTTTCTGCCCACTCTTGATCTAACACATCATGCCTTTGCCCCTTGTTGCAATACTCATTTGTATGGCTCTCTTCAAACCTATAGGTACCTATATAAATCTCCTACTCTAAATCAGTTTCAACTGGAACGTTTAAGTTTTCTCTCTGGAACGTTTTTATCGGCAAGATGGAAGGTTAACATTTCTGCGTGAATGGGCTTTTAATAAAAAATTCAACACCTATTGGGAACAAGTGTAGTTAGACAACCCTTGGTACAACGAAAGTACTATTCTATAGGTACAAATTCGAAAGACGATTATAATAATTAGTTTGAAAGACGCTGTTCGGGCTTGAAGCTAAATGTATATCAAAATAACATACATAACAGTGTTTATTCGTAAAGCCGAAAGTCTTTAACCAGGAAAGGTGATGTATTGGTGTCAGTTATCCCGACAGATAGATTTTCTGACTTGAAGAGGAACGCAGCCAAGCCAACTGCGAGATGTCAACATCTTCCCACACATAGTCCATGTGTCAGTCAGAGGGTCGTAGACTTCAATGGAGTCATGGTATTTGTCCCAACCTTCTTCCCCACCTAGGACAAATATTTTCCCATCAAGAACAGCAATCCCTGGACGGTAACGTTTTTCATTCATGGAAGCTTTAAACTCCCAGGTGTTAGTTTTGACATCGTAACATTCAACTCTGTTGGTGTTTTCTGTGGAAGCGTGCCACCCACCAACTACATATATGTGTGATCCCAATGCACATATAGCGGCACCACTCCGAGCAATTTTCATTGGGGCAACTTCATTCCAAATATCAGTACGGGGGTCGTATCTCTGAACTAGCTCAATTCCGTCGCCATCTTCAAGTATGGCGCCACCAGTCACATACAGCATACCATCATGAGCAACCACAGCAGCTGAGGTCAAAGCGGTTTTCATTGGTGCGACCAAAGACCAAGTATTGGAGTTTGGGTCGTATCTCTCAACAGAATTGAGGCGATGTGTTCCTTCCCACCCACCAACAGCATACAAATAACCATCGAGCATTGCCAGCCCCAATTCTGAACGAGCAACCAACATGGTCTCCACTTCCTGCCAATAGTCTAGAACAGGATCATAACGCCAAACGCAATGAGATGGTCCTCCATCAGGGAACTCTCCCCCAGCCAAGTAGAGTGTGTTCTTGCCACTGGCAACTAAACCGTGTTTACTGATGGCAAAAGGGAGGCAAGCAAGAGACTTCCATTTCAGAGTCGATGGACAGAAACATTCCACAGCCCTCAAAACCACTTTATCATCTTCACCACCCACTGCCACAATAACTTCGAAAGTGTCTGAGGTGAGCCGAGGTTTAGTACGTATGCTCTCCCTTTCATGCCTTCTGTCAGGCAGCAAATGATACAATTTGGCTTCAGCTGTCAACTTCATACAGTCAGGATTGTTGTTAACTGCTTCTAAACCTTCTACGCAGTCCACTAGATAGTATGGCGACAGGAGTGCTAAACGCACATTTTCAAGAATTTTAGGGAATATGTTTGTTCTTTCTTCCGGTTTCGCTTTATACCACCTTACTACAGCTTCAAACACAATTTCTTCTTTTTCGACTTGGAGATTATCGTCTGAGACTAGTTCAATCAATTTCACAGGACTGAGAGTTAGGAACTCATCTTGGTGAAAGACTTCGGAAAAATTCTCCAAAATGTATGTTTTGGCCTTGGCCTGCAACTCTGAACAGGCGTGCAGTTCACCAAAACAGTGTATTCCGATGCAGTTTACGGCGTCCATATGATTCTCTAAGAAGCGACAAGCTGCTTCTTTGACAGGAAGGATTTGCAGAAGGTTAGCAGCTGACAAAAGAGCTTGAACGTTCGTTCGCGTTATGAGGATTTGATTAGTGTACGCATAATCTAAGAGCAAGCCAACCATGTCAGGCTCCAACCCATTGAGAGTCACGATGTTCTGCTTGGATTCAGCCAGGGAGCTCAGGAACATCGCCTTGAAGTACGGGCTGAAGGCCGCCAAGACGACCTTATGCGCGGGGAATTTCGACCCTTCGACGGCGAGGGTGATGTCGCAGAACTCCCCGCGCTTGCGGAGATCGTTGAGTCCTCCCAGAAGCTGCACAGGGTGCTGTTGCTCGCTGAATTTGAATTCGTTAGCTCCAGGGCTCTCCATCAAATCCTCCGAACCCGTCTCGCTCTCTGTGTCAGTGCTCGGTCGACGAAGGTTGAAACAACGTTGTGGCAAGTAGTAACTCCTTCTACCGGTTTCCTGTCGTCTCAGGTTGTCCACGGTAAACGAGAATCTTATCATTCTCTACATTCACCGACTTTCAGCCGACCCACTTCCTGTTTCTGTAGTATGTATTTTTTGCAAAGGCTTATCTCATCTTCATGCTTAGTAACATTAATACAATGTGTTGTGTACTAACCGTTGGAACAATCATTATAGGACGTCTTCATCTACACAAGGATTCCGCTGAATTCGTATGACGAATATTTGAATCTGAAGCCACCTATCAAAATTCGGAATAAAGATAATCACTTTCGAAGTCTGCGCCTACTTAAACTACGAAATTAAGATGATCATCTCGCCTCACACTTTAATATGGTAGTCGATTAGTTATTATTAAATTTAACCAACAAACCAAAACTAAAACAACGCTATGTCCATTTTTTTCGATAAGCAATTAGAGGTGGGCAGGGAGTGAGTGACCTTGTCTCAAAGACCTTCTCTTTCAAGTGAACTTGTCCCAAGTGACCTGCCGAGGGAAGACCTGCAGTTCGCTCGTTCGCCACCGTTGACTGGGGTTTCTCCCCGAGTCTCGGGCCCTTCCACTCCCTCCACCACCACCAGGTCACCAGTTCTCCGTTCCTTATCTCCACGGTTGCCATGTTGGGGATTTTCACCCTAGATCTAGGGTTTTTTTATTGGAAGGGTTTTTTGGGGGGAAATAAAATGTTCAGGGTTTTTATTTTTCTAGTCCGGGAGAAAAAGTTGTAGGTGTTTTGAGCAAAAGAATGGATTTCTGAGGTACGCGCGCACTCAAAGGGATTTTAATAACGGATTCAGGTTTTTTTTAAGGGGGTCTTAGTCGACGCCTAGG
>JAEMON010000004.1:24655588-24665779 GCA_030264115.1 Lygus lineolaris
TTCGCTCATCAACTCATGCTGCATGAATGGGACTTTATAAAGGTTTTTCCGTAGAACAATTAACATTTTTGCAAATTTAAACCAATCCAAGAGATATTTACTAGACAACATGAAACAGTGTTGTTAAGAGTGCAATAGAGTCTGAGAAGCGAAAATTCTAGATGTTTCTCATACTGCCTGGTAGACCATTCTTCCCGGAATCGCTCGAGGGCTGTCATGAAAAGTACAAAACTAGAAAATCAATCGCCAGGTATACAAAGAAATAAGTCGGGATGTGGTGGGGATACACGATTCCTGTTCAATGTTGACATCCACACGAGCCTCACTACATATGAAACTCCGCGTTCTATAAAATTCAACTGATGTGTCACTCTTTCATGAAATTTTGGTTAGAATCTGAATCTCCAATGAAAAAAACGGGGGTTCCCATTCAAAAAACAATGTTATTGCACATTCATTGCGCTTGCTTTTTGCATGCGCACGTGCTCAAAAATATATTTGAATTTTACGCAAAAATAAAGGCTGGTTAGGTACAATGTGAATTTTTTTCATAATGGATTTTTGAAGATGTTAAGGGGTGACTGGGGAGGGGTGGAGATCATCAGCTGAGACACTCTATGAATATAACTATCCCCCCAGGCTATATCCTGCCTACGCCCATGTACGTAGGTGGCAAGTACCTACTTCTTTTCTACCAGCATCATTACTGGGATCATTACTGCGTAAGTAGCTAATACATTATTTTACATGAATGAGGCTTTAAATTAGTTTGATTGAAACTATACTCGTATGATGATCAAGAAACTGTATGAGTAAGGTGACATGAGGTTGATCAACCTGATGGAGTTCAACGTAGGTATCAAGGGGGTGGGATTAGGGACAGCATTTTTTCGTGTGGCTATTTCACCCCTTTTTAGAGGATATCTACATCAAATGGAGGAGTGGAGGGGAGAGAGGTCTTGGGAGTGTAAAACATTGACGGTATTCCTTTTCTATACTTCTATTTTGTGCTCGTTGTTTTACTGTTAGAAGTTAGGAGTTATGGGGATTTTGGTGAGGAATAGATCAGAGGAAAGTCGAGAAATTTAAGAATTTGGATCTTGTAACAACCCTGGTTTTAGAGTATTTTGAGATCTGAGTGGAACTATTATATATCCTAGCAATAACCACATCCTGTGGCATTTCCCAGTCAAATTTAGTTAAAAAAAAAAAAAAAAATTATGTGTTCTGACGATATCTCACCAGAAAAATTAACCTAAAATTAAAAAACAAAATGAAAAATCCAAACAAATTTTGAAATGTCAATAGTATAAAGTACTATTCATGCAGCATGAGTTGATGAGCAAATTTTCAAAGAATAATTTTAACCGATTAGGTAGGTATTCTTACAGGAAATTTCACGCTGATTCCGAATATATGCGCCTATGTTTAAGATGGTAAATGACACCAAAACCTCAAAAACACGTTTTTTAAAAGTGATTTTTGACTTCAAATTTTCTTGGACACCTTGGATTACTCCAAAAATTCTGGCCAACGAACTCATCCTTTCTTTTGGTATGATTTACGTTTTGAAATGTTTTTGAATTTTTCAGCTCGGTTCCATGGTCATATATCGTCTGGAGTGACACATATATATCTAAATATATAAATATAAGTTATAGTGAAAACGGAAAACACTCGCAGTGTAATAGATTATGCTCTTCGTACAGGCGGGATGAAAAATAGAAACAATAATTAAGCCTAATCAACAATTAATCAAAACTCACAGAAGATTGGACTATTTCGCCATCGTCAGCGACTCCACGGTCTGCCAACGTTCTCCTAGTTTTAAATCCTGAATTTGACTTTTTCTCTCATTCTCTCACCGAACTCAAATCCTTGATTAGTACCTGTACCTAGTCCATAGTTTTATATTTAGTCATTTGCGAATTTTCGAAGAAAGTGAAGCTATTGCAATGGCTTCAAAATTATAGTAAAGCAAATTTTTGAAAATTGTCTTCATGAAAATCCGTTTCAGACCATTCTAAAACGATTCCAGGAATCGGAAAATACAAAAAAAAAAAAAAAATCTTGAAATGTCAATAATATCAGAAAAAAGGGTGTGTTCGTTGGCCAGAATCTTTGGAGTACTCCAAGGGGTCAAATTTTGAAAATTTAGCCAACAAATGTGTTTTTTAGGTTTTTGGTGTAAATTAACATCTTAAACTTAGGAACATTAGGGTATATTCGGAATCAGCGTGAAATTTACTATAAGAATCACCCACCAATTCGGTTGAAATTATTCGTTGAAAATTCGTTCATCAACTCATGCTGCATGAATGGCACGTTTTCTGTTATTATTCAAGGTAGGTACATTATTCTCTTTCTTCCATGATTTATTGTGTCTTATAACTGCTTTTTCTCTGGAGTTTCCTTATTTTCTACTTCATATTTTTGTTCTAATTCGCATAACTTATCATTTATTGTTTGCTGAATATATCTTGTAATTGGGTTTGCCCTTAATAAAAAAATAAAAATACACTAAATTGGTTTTGAAAATGCTGTCAAACCAATGCTGTTTTCCAAGTCAAATCAGAATTTTCCATTCCAAATTTAGAATTTTTCAAACCGAATTCTGATTTTTGTTCAACATTTTGTTACTGAAAGATTGAAAATGTTCTGAATTTGATATTCAACATTCTGAATTTGGTTTGGAAAAGTTTGAATTTGATTGGGAAAATTCTGAAATCGACTTGGGAAACCTATATCTAGGTGTATCATGTTGGATGGCTTAGCTAATTTATGCACTGGAGACCGTAGGGCGGGGGCGCAGTCTGCCGTATTGTGTCACCGGGAATTTCGGCTCCGCGGGCGGCGACGAACCGGCCGGGCCGCGATGTTTAGATCGCGAAAAACGGTCCGCCGGGCGGCGGGGGCGGTACCGTGGGCGGCGGCGGGGTAACACCCTCCTCCCGCTGGGTATTACCCCTTCCACCGCCCCCCGCGCCAAACCCCCTCCGCGAGAGTGGGGAGGAAACCTCCTTCCCCCCCTTTTCGTGACGTCACGGCACAGCTCCCAGCCCGCCTCGCCAGAGGTCATTGACACCAAAGCCCATGTACACTACACACTTACCTGCAAGATTTTTGCAACGTCGTGTTGTTTTAGCAAGTGAACCTTCCCCCACTCCCGATTTTTGTTGAAATCTGTGTTTTTATCGACGTTTTGTTCGTTTTATCAAACGCGCTGCGCAATGGGATAGCGTGCGCGAGTGCGCGAATTTTTATTGTTGTTAAAAATAAAATTAAAATAATAGTGTTTCGATCTAATTGTGCGTGGTGGTTTGATCTCAACCCCCTGCCTCTCCGCAAAAATGTAAGTAGCTTTTATTTGTATCTAGTGTTACGCTGGAAATAAAATTAGGTAGTTCTTTTTAATTCGCAAATTTATTTTGCGAACTAATTTTTAATAAATTGGCTGGTGACCTTTGTTCAAGGTTTCGGCGGAAAGGTATGTCGTGGGAGGAGGAGAGAAAGTTGAATTGAGAAGGACGTGCGAATACGAAGTGGTAGATTAGGAGGGAGTGGTGTGGAATGGACTGCCAGAACTCTGTTTTAGCCAAGGGGGGGCCCCCCAAGAACATAACGTACTTTCACTCGAGGCCAGAGGTGATGAGGGGGGGTATAAGTATAACTGAGAGCTGAGAGGTGCATAACTGAGATCTGTATCTCCAAGTGATGGGTGGAGGGGGTAGAATACCTCGTCGCTGTGAGCTACCGATGACTGATGGATTTACAACCGTATCTCCAGGAGATACGATGAGAGGGGAAGGAGGTCTCTCGGTGGCGTTTTTTGGGGTCTGCCTGAAACCTACGACCAGCGAAAATAACGTTATCCCAACGTTCCGCAACACTGGAACTGACTAGTAATCCTTTTCATATTCATAAACCCAAGAAGAACTTCTATTTGCTCAGTTATAATACTAGTGATAATAATACAGATATCAAGACATAGCGTAGGTAATAGCACCAAATAACCGCGACGAAATCCGTTCATCCTTAATAGTACGTTATTCGTCAAAAATTAATAACTCCAACAATGACGATGATGTGATCGTAACCATTTTAACGGTCTATCTCGATTAATGCAATCTGAACGGCTCTACGCACATAAATCGTTTTGGTAGCGTTGGAATGGCCATACAAAAATTTTCTCGTCGGGTTCCACCACGTCCTAATTTGAGTAAAAAGTTGTGAAATCACGATTTTTCTCTGGTATCCAACGTTTTTAGTCAATAAACGTCTCTAAGGAAGGCCGATTTCACGATGAATGAAGTGGATGTACGACATCTATAATAAACCTACTAACTGGACAGGGACTTGCCAGTCATTTTGAGAAAACCTCATGGAAATCGACGCAGCCATTTGAATCACAAGCGGTCACAAATGGACAGATTTAATAGCTATGTTAAGATAATTATATTTGTCAATTTTGATCGGGAATGGGGTCCACTGAAATATTCACCTTCTTCGCCGAGCTTTCGATAAACTTATTATCTTCTTCAGGGCTCGAAGGTAATTTTAGGTTGTAGACATTACACTTCCGTCTTCAACAATTTAAAAAACCAGGTTGGTAGGTATCAATATGTATCTAATACCAGTAAAATACTATTGTCAGACCATGAAAAATATTTTTAAAAAACCGTAACACCAGGCTATTATAATTCAACAAATCTTTCAATCTACAAAAATCCATAAGGGAACAGTCTAAAAAAAAAAAAAAAAAATTGGAAGGGGGCGCGTGACATCATTTAGGTTCCGCAAAAGGGGGGCCCGGCCAGGCAGGGTTCAAATTACAAGACCCATTTTCGGTAACTTTCAATCGTCGGATACCCCTCATATAGAACCTTTTTGGAAAGCACTCATTAAGATCTTTCAAACTATAGAATAAAAAATAACCATACAAGTTCCCCATAGACAAAAAAATACGAAATTCCACCGAAATAGTTGCTGGTTATGACTGAAGTAGTTAGAAATTGATAATCGAATCCATTTGATATTATATTCCACGTTAAAGGCAAACTGCTCTACCTCACCTTACCTAATTCATGACTGTAAATTTGAAAATTGATTATTGGTATGTATGGGATTTTATGCAGTCTAAATTAACGAAATTAAATAACTTTTAAACCATGTTGTGTTATTTTCAAAATTTTCCAGTGAAATTGAATTTATTGACATTATGCCCAAATCCGTAATTCCATCGAAATTGACTAATCGTTGAGGAGACATAACACAGTTCCCGAGGAGTTGATTGAGGAGGTGAGAAGAAGCTGGAAAAGCACAGCGTTGCCTGACAGTTGGCCTCTCAAGTAGTTGGACTGCCACCAACGCTGGGACAAGGTGTAATTGCTATTTATTTCAGATTTATATTAGTAGGTACCTACCTAATGATTTAAAAAAATTCAAGTGTAAATTATTATGGTATTCCCAGCCAAATTTAGTTTTTTTTCGTAACCAAATTTAGTTTTTTCCCAGCCGAATTTGATTTTTTCCCAATAAAATTCAAGGTGTTTAGCAGCTACTACAGGTATGACCTACCTTGAATTTGATTGGGAAAAAAAAACCTAAATTTTATTAATCGCACCTTGAATTTACAGCAGACTCTGATTTGCACTCGAAAAGTTTAATTTTTCTTAACCGCTTCTTAAGAAAAATAGAAGGGGTGAGAGTCTTGCGGGATACCTTGGGTCTCGAATATCTTGAACATCATATCAGAAGGAAAATAGTGAACGAGGGAAAATTGGTTTCTATTATAATTATACATAAGTATATAAGTAGATTGGTGCCTATTCCCACAGCGAGTTTCTGTGTTTCGCGACCCCTGTAAAGGTCATTCATTAGGAAGGCACAGACGGTTCTGACTTTTCCCTCCGATCGGATTTCAACCTTTGACCCTTTGACCAAAGAGGCTAAGCCCTACACAGGATCACAGCTCTGCTTTTCATGAGCAGCAGGTGTTTTGAGGAAATTGATAATAAGTAGTAAGTAGGTACTTATCTACGGTATGTAAGTACCTATATCAGATCAGAGTCAACGACCGATGAAGAGAAGTGTTAAAAAAGTATGATGGCCTAACCGTCGAAATCGATTCAACTTTGTAACTCATTATTTTCGTGGAAATAGACAACGTTTTTCATAAGTCCGCTTCCTTTTTATTGGAATAGGTTTCCACAACCTCATCGCGAGCGATATACCTAGTTCGTCTATAGTACCTATTCGATAAAAAGACCTATTAGACAAAAATAAATGAAATAAAATAATAATAATAAAGAAACAATCAAATTCGAGAGGAATTAAGATAAATAAAAACATCAAACTTAAAAAGAGTGGAATTAAATTTAAAAGAATGGCTGGGCCCTTCAACATGAACCCTTCACTCCCCTCTCTCACCCTTGGTAACCAGTTCTCTGGTTTCGCCCCATAGGTATAAAAAATTTGTGGCCTCCCACTGGCCTGGATCTATGATTTTCTACTGGGTATTTAAAACAGCTATAATTATAGTTGCCAACCCCATGGGATACTGGGGGCTCCTATAGGACCGCAGAGTATAAAAGAAATGCCTCAAATGTAAAAGTCCTCTAGGTATCTACTAACTAAAAAACGGTGCTTTTCGTTTCAATGTTTTCAATTTAAAATGCTGCTTACGATTGTACCAATCCCACTGCTGTGGTAAGGAAAATAAATAATGAGAGGCCGGTATATTTGTATGATATAATATTTCATTCCATAAAAGATTAAAGAATTTTCTGGAAGGATTATTTTTAGTTGTGTATATACATGTATCTTCGGAGCCCCGAAAGGTTGAGTGTTTCCCGGGGAGCCTTCTGGGCCTCAGTACGACCTCTGAGAAAAGCTGAACAATTTCAATCGTGACGTGGCATCTACACACCTAAAAATCAACGTCATCAACGTCATGAGTAAGTAAAGTAAAAATTAAAGTAAACAACCATTTCAGGCTGAATTTTCTTCCGACTGCCGCTCCCGGCGTCGCGGACGTCATCAGGTGTCCTCCAAAGGGAGGATCAGAATTTGTTCTGATGATTTCGCTCATGGCTATACTCATAGCCTCACCCCCTTGAGTGGAGAGGGGATCGCCGACGGCCCGACGCGAAAATACTGAGATGTGTGGTCCCAGCCACGCAGGCGGTCACCCATCCAAGTACTTACGCTGATAGTTTGAACTTCGGTGATCTCACGGGAACCGGTTTATTCCACCAGATAAGGCCGTCGGCGTCAACGTCATGATTAACTAGGTACCTGTTGGTGACGAAAATTCGTTATAACTAACAGATTTTTTTGGTGATAATATTCTTTCCCGAACTTTCAACTCCACAGGTGGTGGTTCTACGTGGTGATCTTCGTCGCCACCGCACTAGTAGCGTGAGTCCATGTACGAATATGAATTTCCTGGAACTAGGTACAGTTTCTTAGTTCCTAGTATGGATCGATTTCGCTCAAATTACTCAAGAGTGTATGGGGACTGACTCCAAGACGATTGCTCATGAATTTCGTCAGCATTGGATGAGTAATAGAAAGCTACTGCTCATGAGCAAAATCTGAAATTTGTTGTCGTATGTAGTCATAACTCCGGAACTACCTACTCTACCAATTTCGGTGACATTTTCAGGGATTGTGCGAGTTAGGCCCTAGTCGGTAACCTACTAATTTTATCGTCATAGGACCGATGTTACCAAGCTTGATTTTCTCCGAAACTACGGTTTCTCAGCTTGTAATGGACCGATTTCACTCAAATTCGGAGGTTAGTTGGGGGCTGACTCCAAGACGATTTCTTCTCAATTGGAACAGTCATAGCTACTGCGTATGCCCAACTTGAAGTTTGTTGACATAGGCATAACTCCGGAACTATTCTACCGATTTCGGTGTAATTTTCACTAACTGATTTTATATAATACTAGCTGACCCGGCAAACGTTGTTTTGCCATATATATAAATGATCTCTAGCCGGTTACTTCTAGACGGCCGGATTTCTAGACGGTTGGTTGTCCAGATCCCAAACGCTCGCTTCGCTCGCGTGACAGTGGGACAGAGCCCTTATTAAAAAATAAGGGTTGATCGTAGAAGGGTGAAAATTGAGGATTGTATGTATTTTTGTATGTTGTATCATAAAAAAGTAGAAATTTAAAATTTTGTCTAAAAAATAAAAAAAAAAATTTTAGGGGTGGACTACCCCTAACATTTAGGGGGATGAAAAATAGATGTTGGCCGATTCTCATAGATACCGGATAAGCACAAAAAATTTCATCAAAATCGGTCAAGCCGTTTCGGAGGAGTATGGCAACGAAAACTGTGACACGAGAATTTTATATATTAGATAAATAATGTCCATGTTCCAAAATGGGGAAGCCACACTGCCTATGTTTTCTATCTAAAATCTTCTCTCTGAAATCTTCACTCTGGCTCTCACTGAAATCTTTCAGTTTAACGAATAAAATGGAATATCCGGAATTGCTCATTACCTACCTGAAACAACTGTTTCCTAATTTCTGGACTGATTCCGCTCGAATTCGGAGGGTAGTTGGAGGATAACAGTTACCTACCAATTTCGTCACGATTGGATCAGTAATACTCACTAAGCATGCGCAAACTTGAAATGTATTTTGATAGTCATGAATTCGGAACTATACTTGACCAGTTTCGGTTAAATTTTAAGGGATTTTACGGGGTAGCCTCTAGACGGTCCCCTATCAATTTCATAGGCACCAGACCGATAAGTAGTTCAGTTCCTGATGCACAGATTTCGCACATATTCTGAGGACAGTTGAGGGCTGTCTCCAGGAAAATTACCTGTGAATTTCATCACGATAGCTACTGCGCATGCGCAAACTCGTAATTTGTTGTCAGCGGGATAACTCTGGAATTATTCTATACCAATTTCGATGAAATGTTCAATAACTGACTCTAAACGTCTTTGTTTTTTTAATTCTCACGAATTTCAGTAACTAATTCACATTTTTTGTGAATAATTCACAAATGTTTGTGCAAATTTTTAATTTAAAATAAAGTTTTTAATACGAAGAAATGCACATTTATTCGTGTGGATACAAGTATATTCACATTCACATATCATGTGAATACGAATTTATTCGAATTAACAAATTTTCGGTTTGTGAATGAATTAAAATGAGGAACTATCGTGTACGAGAAAATCATATTTTTTCTGCCCTTGTATTGTTATTTTGAATTAAATAATACTGCCAAAACAAAGAAAAAATAGTTTATCGTTCGGGTGTGGAGAAAACTTGGGATACAATTTCAGCTGTTTGAATAACAGGCGGAATTCCGAAGGCTCTTGAGAAACCCTTTCCTACGTCACACTGAAAGGACTGAACCGAAAAAAAATGCGCTGAGATTGCATGGAGAGCAGTGAAAAAGGCATAATTTACCTAATAATTAATTAAAAATTAATTAATATTAAATAATTCAATCAACTATTAATTATGTGAATTCTATCCTGATTAATCAGGAGCCCAAACAGTGATGGGCTTTGTGTTTCGTTTTGTTCGGTACGCATCTTGGACGGAATTGGCCAATGTCAGACAATTTCAATAAAGAAATAAAATTTTACAATAAATTTTGTAAAATTACAGATACCTACACTATTTTTTGCCTTACGACTTCATTATTGTTTCTTGTGAGTCATTATCTCTCAGAAATTAAAAAAAAAGTATGTTAATTCCCCACTCAACATGACTCGGTCCTGTTGATCTTCTTCTCTCTGGGCTTCTGCAGTTAGAAGCATGGGAGTAGGGACTTCTTCCTGCTTCCATGGTTCGAACAATAGAAGCCCAGGGAGAAGAAGAACAACTTGAACAGGACCGAATCATGTTGAGTCGAGCACTGATGATGAGATCCAGACTTTTCCGTTATATTACATCTCATGTCAGCAGTAATTTAATAATTTTTTTAAAATTCAGTCCTGTTAGTTTATTAGGTACTGCAGCACCTAGGAAACAGCCTAGGAAATTTCAAGCTATGTGTAAGCCCTCAAGTGGTCATAAAATTGGGCAAGTCGATTTTATGACCTGGAAAAATAAATTCCCTGCTTGGGAATATTTCCGAAAATAAAACACCCGGAATTTGCCCATCGCTGGTCTGTTGGGTGATGATGGTGGGGGGGGGGGGGGGGGGGGG
>JAEMON010000004.1:24670276-24681122 GCA_030264115.1 Lygus lineolaris
TAATCAGGAACATCATTTTCAATCACGTTCTCACTAAAAAATATCTCGTGCATCTATTAGGCAGGTAAGGACTAAGGAAGTAAGGAACTCAAAGTTACATTCATTCAATCCCTATTTCTTTCTCTGAAACAAAACATTGAAAATTCTGGAAAAAACTTTGAACACTGACAATTTAGAAATGTGAACTACCGAAGCATACATATAAAATTGTTGTTAAACGATAATAATCTATTTATTATCAACAAAGCTATTATTTATTATTAACAAATTAATTTTTAATTAATTTCATTGATCGAATTAATTCCATTTCTTTCATTGATCGACCCTCAACAATTCCATCACTACTATATTATTAACAAAGACTATCAGAATTTTTACAGCTAATACGGAAAAAAATAATGGCATGGATATGTCTATTTGATTTTCAATACATTTTTCAAGAGATGTTGTGATAAAATGAAGAGCATTCCAAAAAGTGGAGAATGATTTTCCTGCAATGAAAACTGAGGGAGTTACACTTCGCTAGTAACGCATAGGTTGTACGTGAAAATCAATAGAAAAAAACCATCAGCTTTAGCAGCCCCTCAGCTGATCAGAGGTCTGCATCGTCTAGTACCTACTGCTTACAAGTACCTACTACCCAATAGTATACCTCGCTAGTCTCTTGGCGACAATGAGTAGGTACCTTCTTGTAATTATTATTATCGGAGAGTTGTATCATTCAGCAAATAACGAAGCTTCTGAAAGTAAACAACAAACTTGGTTCGGTGGAATCGAAAGAAGGTTGCATTTGAACAGCTGAGCTTTGTATGGGGATTTGACCTACTCGGGAAGAATTGCGATTCACACTCGTGTTTCTGCTCTTTTTTTCGTTCAACCCTTAAGTCCTTACAGGGAGCGAACGGTTGGTCCTAAAACGCTCTGCAAAGTCTCATTCGACGCTAAAAATTGTGTTCTATTCGAAATTGATGGAAAAAATATACCTTCCTATTTGAAATTTTCGAGCTAGTGCGTTTTGAAAATTTCATCCCCTATTTTCTACCCCTTAGAGAAGACTGACGGTAACGCCAATCTTCGCGGGACAACTAGACCCCGAATGGGGCCGGTATACCAAATTTCATTAATTTTGGTCCATGGTAACTAAGGAAAGTGCCGCGTACGGCTGACGGACGGATTTTTTAAAATTTGATTTTTGGATTCTACGTATCTTGAAACGTAAAACCTCAAATTTTGAGGGGGGGTTAAAAATTTTTTTTTTCGTGCTCGATTCCAAAGGTTCATTATTGAAAATAATAAACCAAAACAAAAAAACCGTTGCATTTTTATGGTAGAAATTTTTGTACTCACGTAGGCCAGCCAATAAACATATCCATGTCAAAATGGAATGGTACCTTCTCAGGTGTTCGAGTCTACGTGAGCGACCTAAGCCCGATTTTCGTCTATGTAGGTACCTTTCCCTTGACTAGTGGAGACCGGAGGGTGAACTTTTCATCTTATTTTCAAATATAAAGTATTTTGGTATACTTTAGTTTTTGTAGAAAGTATAAATTACTTTGAACGAAAATAATGTAGGATGCTTTAAATTAAAGTATATCTGGCAACCCTAGTTGTCAAGTACATCGTAGTTGCCATCTGATTTTGCTTCCTCACAACCGAAGGTAGGAAGCTGTATATTCGTGCAAGAAAAAAAATGTGTGTCCTCCATAAATCGAAATTTTCACTTGCTTTTTACGGTTCAGAGCTTTCTGAACAATTTTGGTTCCGGGTCTGTTTGTCTGTAGGACTGCCTGTAGTCAATCACTTGTCCCAGGCGAAACTATGAAGTGATGGTCCGAATTCGATGACAATTTGCACATGCGCAATGTTGAAATGTGTTTCATGGCCATAACACTGAAACAACTCGATTAATTTCGGTGAAATTTGCACAGATATTATACGAGGTACCCCCTGGACTGAATTTCATCGGCATCAGACCACTAGAAGCATGTGCGCATGCGCAAACGTTAATTTCCCTGAAACGACTCTTTCTCAGTTCCTAATGGACGGATTTCGCTCAAACTCGGAAGGTAGTTGGGGGCTGACTCAAGATCTATTAATTTCATCACGGTTGTATCGGTAATAGCTACTGCTTAAGCGCAAACTTTAAATTTGTTGTCATAGGGATAACTCCGGAACTATTCTACCAATTTCGCTGAAATGTTCACTAACTGATTCTATTCGTCCATGTTACCAAAGTGAGGAAGCTATACTGCCCATCCAACTTGGTAGGCTTTTTTTAGGAATACCCACGTAGGGTCACCAGTTAGCTCCTTGAGAAAAAGGGTATACTCAAATCAGGATGGTAGAACTGACGTTATTTGGTCTGCCATAAATTCCAATTAGCAGTGATTTATTTGGGGGTTTGATGGGAGTGCAACGTTGTAACCCTTGGCCTTCCTGACTATTGGTTAAATTCAGTTAGTCAATGAGGAACCGTGTTACAAGTCCGGTAAAGTGTGGATATCGCCTGGTTGTTCTGCCTATCAAATCAGCTCAGTAAATAAATCCACAAAACCCGCGAATAAAGGGTATACGCGTTTTACCATAAATTACTCACCTCCAACCAACACCACCAACCACCACCACCATTACTCACCTCCTCATCCAACACAGACGCACAGCCTACTTTGACCCTTAACAACCAATATGACCAATAAATTACGCTTCATTGCAATCCCGGTACGCGATAAACATTTTAAATTATTTTAGCAAAATAATCTATCCAAGAAGCATTAAAATACGTTTGAAAATTACGGTGATATACGGTATCTCTAAGTAAAATCACACAACTTCTGAAGAGACAGACCATATCTCCAATCAAGGGTTCAGTGGACAATGAATTATATACAAAATAATTTATTTATTATTTGCCCATTTTTATTTAACTAGGGTGATTTGAGGGTGAAATTTTCACGGCGAACTTCGTTTATCGATGGCATCACATGAAAACCTCGTGAATTTTCCTCGGCACTTTTTGCCAAAAATGAGCATTTTGGGTTTTTGAAATGAATACCTCGTTACTCATCGTCCTGTGATGAGGTTTTTTCTATGATGCCATCATTATGTGTTTTATTGCTATTACCTACAATTGCCTTGGATGGAGCATTCACTCACCAATTTAACAAGATTCGAAGCCCCCCTCTAAAGAGCTGACAACAGTAACACGTGAATAAGCTAACCTGGCAGAAAACGCCTCACATATTCTCATAAAAGCATAAATATTATTGAACCAAGTCCAAAGAGCTGACAGCATTAATATACTAACCAAAGAACTGCAAATGTCCCCATGCATATTCACCAAATCATGGCACTGATGAGCCCTCTCTAAATACCAGATAACACCAACACCTTAGTCAATCTGGCGTCAAGTGGCCCACGAATACCCAATACATCAAGCAAGTACGTAGGTAGCTTAAGGAGTTGAAATTTTGAAATTTTTTCGACAGAGTCGTGTTCAGGATGGTCGAATGGGGAAATCGGTAGTTTTTACTTGAGTACGTACAGTGAAGTTTGACTGATAAGTGCGAGAACGAAAACATAAGACCGATTCTCGTTTTTTGATTCAAAGGCGCAGTTCATGGATATGGACTTACAAAACAATAATTTATTATCAGGAGTTAAAAGGTAGTACTCGACCTAAAAATAACATTAAATTAAAAAAAATTAAATTTGTTCAAATAAAACAATCGATTGTTTGAACTGATTGATTGATTGTTTGAATCCGTTGCACTTTGATTGCGGTCCAC
This sequence comes from Lygus lineolaris, assembly GCA_030264115.1. Lineage (NCBI taxonomy): Eukaryota > Metazoa > Arthropoda > Insecta > Hemiptera > Miridae > Lygus > Lygus lineolaris. Next base: position 24,674,062 of record JAEMON010000004.1, read on the forward strand.
AGTCGATTGTTTTTTGAGCTTTCCGCCCCAAGCATGGCTTCTTCCTACTTCGACAGCTTTCCAAGAAGAAGAAGAAGAATGTTTGTTATCCTGAAGTAAAATGTGCTTTGAACATTTTATTGGCTCAGCCAAGCACGACTGATGAATGAATGGTCTTTCAGCACCTTGGGGCGGGTTAAGATCAGTTGGTTGAGATCAACCATGACAGTCAATCGACTGTGTATGCTCAGCGACCTGAATTGACTGACGAATTGTCTAAAGAGTATTGAGTTAATTTTAATTTTAATTATTAATTTTAATTTAATTTATTTATTGAACACAAGGCGATTGATTTTAAAATAGGAAGGTGTCACCGAATTTCTCTCTTTTATTGGGGTGTAGATTAGGGAATGGATTTTATGTAATTTTTTCATGTTATTGGCGTTTTAGGTATATTTTGAGAAATAACTACATAAATACCTTCCTATAGTTATATTTATGTATACCAGTTTATGTTCTGCCCCAGTGCGAATATTGGATTGGCCTCAGTGGGAAATCTTGGAATATGTGCCCCCCTGCCCCTCTTCGCACCTCAACACCTACTTACTCGTATAATAAGAGGGTAGGTAGGTCTTTCGATCACATTCAAAATATACTATGCAATCATGGCTACTCATCCTTTATTTTTAGGAGAACCCCAATGGGTTTTCATTAGATTTTAAAATGTGAAGCAAAATAATAAAATTCGAAAGACATCCACAACAACCTCTTCGTGTTACGTGCCTAATACAAAATGTGGTACCTAACCAATAAATTAAATGACTTATTCAAACTCACAAAGATCAGTTGTTGACAAAATCTCTAATATCGTAATTCTTATATTGAACACCGTACCTACCTATTTGAGAAAACGTAATAGACTCATTTCGAAATCTCAGAAAAGTTGACAAACCACAGACGTTTAAAACTCTTAAAATATTGAACAGCGTAATTGACTCATTTAAAAAAATGCAGGATCGTTTTGGCATTCTCTTGAGAAAAGGGGACGTTTTAGCAATCTATTGGAACAAAGGGACAGGATTGTAAAAACGGGACTGTCCCGTTCGAAAGGGGATAGTTGATCACCCTTGGCACCCTACCTCGTAATAATGTAGGTTTAGTTTCTGATCAATACAAACCGTCTTCCTTTTATGGCTCCTAGTTTTGCGGTTTTACAAATTTCAAAACGGCCGTCTTTTGTCTACCCTCTATTGGAAATTGTATCTTCTCCGGTATATCCGTCCAAATTTTACGAGTAAAATCACCTTCTATCATTTCGTATTTTCAGGGGAACTTTCTGTTTCACCCTTTGCAGTGCATCACAATGGGGAAAGGTGTGGCAACGTTGCCTTCCTCCTCTCAGAGATCAGGGAGCACCTATTGCATTTCGTATTCCCAATAGGCCGTTCGATCTATTTATCCGATTTTAAAAATGAAAATTGATTTGGATTCTTCGCTAAAATCTGTGTTCTAATTTCTGGATTCAGAAATTTCAAAAAATGTTCAAATTTGAGCAGAAAAAATTGCACACCATGGAAGACGATGTATGAAAATTCGAAACTGAATGTACAAACCTAAGTTTGATGATAACACACACGGAAAATTTTACAGATTGAAATCGGTCAAGCCGTTTCGGAGAAAAACGGAAATCAATTTTCGTTTTATTTTGAAGCGCAACTTGGTGGCGACTTTTGAAACTAAACCTGGTACATTTCGCCATTTTTGGTAGCTTGTCGCCTGCCCACGGTTGCCAAGATGGGGATTTTCACCCTAGATTTAGGGGATTTTTTTAGAAGGTTTTTTTTTTTTGGGGGGGGGGGGGGGGGGGGGGGGGGGACGTTCAGGGTTTTAGTTTATGGTTTTCCGATTTTAGTCCGGGAGGAAAACCCCATTCCAACCTACTTACAACCTATTTTGTTGTACCTTGAGTAGTAAATAGTGGTAGGTATAGGTACAACAACTTGTTAGGTATCTTCTAACTCCTATATTCTGCAGAACACAATCTGTTCCGCGACAAACCATAATTTTGGGTAATATTTGCATGACGTCAGCTGGATCACAGTGCTTCATAGTGCAAACGAAAGGATTTCTGAGGTACGCACACACTCAAAGGGACTTTCCAAATGGATTTAGGGTTTTTTGAGGGGTTTTAGTCGTCTCCTAGGGGGTTTTCGGGAAAAGGTTGGCAATCGTGACCTGCCCATGAGTCCAGTCACTCACCGAAGTCTCCACTGCCGAGGAAGGAAAAGATCGGAAAGCGATCTGTGACCTACATGTGAGGACGGCAAGGTCAATGCACCCTCAACTTTATCGACCCGCCTCGGAAAGCTCCACTCCGACTCCTACCAACCCGGAAATACGCAACGACCCGGCGCAGATCACTCCCGTTCTATTACGGTCTCGGAACCCCCAAAGGTTAACTCGGGCCATTTCTAGTCATTTGATGGACGGCTATCGATGTATCGATTTCTCCTGAGTAGGCGGGCGAAGAGTTGAAATAAATCAGAGAGTCGGCTGATGAGCGTCTTCGGACGAGAATTTCCGAAAGTATTTGGGCCAGTTTGAAAAAGAAGAAAAAAACAAGAAAAAGTTGCATTAGACCAATTGGTCATCAACTCGAATTTGACTTCAAAGAGGATTTGGGATTCACACTCGTGTTCTGCTATTTGTCCGTTCATCCTAGGGTTCTGGCCTGGTATTCATGGTGGCCTTGAGCTGTAATAATAGCAGGTAGTTCAGGGTTGACCCGAAGGTGACGACCATACCATCAACCACATTTCGACGAGTTTCCCGGCAGCTGTTACTTTCGATGAGTGTCCCGAAGCTAGTTTTTGAGGAGTGTCTCGACAGTGCGGGAGTCCAATCGAAAACAAATTAATGCTGACTCTTAACTGAACTAGGTGGATAAATGAATTGGAATCCATCTTTCGATCAGTTTCTCGTACATGAAGTTTTGACGAGTTTCCACCCCGGACGGGAAACCAATCAAAAACGCGATTCCAACATTTTTTCGACGAGTTTCCTTTTGAGGAGTTTCCTAGTACCCGGTCAGTTGTTACGATGGAGCGATGGTCTACTGCCCAACATTTGGTTGACATATTATGAACCTATACCTACCTGCTTGTCCTTTTAAATTCTTCGTTTGTATGTTCATCTAACCCAAGGAGTTTCTCACTCGTGTTACTATCAATTACGGATTACTGAGATTCAACCTGAACGGCCATTCCTATGAAAAAGCAATTGTGGCGTTACAATAATTATTTGTCCAAATCATCAAATTTTTGTAAATGTACGTCTCTGTCTACTGTCTATCTGATACCACAGGAAATCCTATTCAACGACTTACAAATCTATTGTGTTGTAGACAATGGTCGTTCTGGAGGGTAGAATAACCTTTTTGTACAAACCGTGCTGAGATGTAGCCCCACAGCCAGTAGATGAGCCGCCGGGATAAAATGCAGCAGATTTCCCGAACCGCTTCAACTGGTATCAACCCATTAGAGGAGAACGTCTGAGTCAGCCACTCCATTCAATCTCCCGTTCATAAAAGGAACGCATTTCAAACCAGATGGCGCTGAGCCGTATGGATAAAACAGTTATTCCGAACTGCTACGTTACAATAACTAAGCGAAGGAGTAGCTTTCATAAAAGCCACACGATCAGTTTCACCCGCTGGTGTTAGTACGAGTACTAGTCCCTACTGTAGTCTTAGAAACCGTAGTTAGTAAATGCTGTAATCGGTAATCTATTCATCTGAAGTGAGGAATGTATACCGTTTGCCTATATATCCTCATCAGGACTTTTTCAGGATGAGGTGAAACCCATCTAGTGACGCAGGTTACTGTTCTCTGGATTCCTGGCCATAAAGGTCATGAGGACAATGACGCTGCTGACCGTCTTGCTAAAAAGGGGTCAGAGTCCCTTCCCATAGGACCAGAACCAATTCTTGGAACCACCAAAAGTTGTCTACAGAATGTTGTTAGCAATTGGCAGAGTAACGAGCTAGTACATTACTGGTAAAACCTCTCAGTCCTGAGACAGGCAAAGCTATTTGTGGCGTTCTCAAAGAAAAAGGTAGAATAATTGTAGGTCTGCTATAACAGGCCACTGCCCACTTCGATATCACTTGAAGAAGTTAGGCAAACTAACGACGGATACCTGCCGTTTCTGTGAAATGGAAACAGAAGATACCGAACACATCATGTGCTATTGTGACGGGCTTGGTCGAATTAGGTATAGTATCCTTGGAAATGATGTCCTATCTCCTGACTCCATTCCCAAGGTGGCATAATTATGCCGATCTTCTCCGCTTTGCTAAAACATATTCCTATTTTATTTCGGCAAACTTAGCCAATCTGTTGACCCGCTAACATTAACCCTAATCCGCTGGAGGGGGGTGGGGCCATTCGCGGAACGACACAACTATATTTATGAAAATGAAACTTAAGCATTCTATTCAGAACACAGAAATCGATTTCCTGGAAGAAATTTCTTTAAATTTTTCCCATCTTAATTCGGATTCTTGTTTGAAAATGAGCTAAAAGAGCCCCTGGCCAGTCAGGGGATCCAGGCGTCGTCCGCCTTACTTGCCTCCGCCTCGGGCCAGGCCTGCTATAGGTACAGCCCATCAGCAGAGGTTTACATACCACTCGATGACAGACCAGTAGTACAGACAGATCGCTTACTCATGTTGAAAATAACTTACAGTAGTATAGCTTCACCTGGTCAGGCATGCCTGTCAGGTAAAACTATAATCGAGTAGTTCATCCAACACTGATTTTTCATCTTTTTCGTCATTCAAGAGCAACCAGCAATCTTTCGGCAATCGTTGTACAACTCTGGAAATAAAATCAACGTTGTTCAGTTTAAACCGAAAACCGCAACGACACGCACGATGCGTGAAAGGTGAGCTGTTACCGAATTTTTCTGTGAAGTAACTCAGCAAACTTAGTGCATATCATCAATCCCAGGTCAGAAGTTTTTATGTTTTGACAGCAGGTGCAAAGTTTCAGTCATGCAACTGATGAGCGACTTTCCTAAGAATCATTTTGATACATTTCTAGCGATTTTTGAACTACGACTTTTTTTTTTTAAATTTGCGGTGGGTGATTCTTATAGTTTTTGCACTGATTCCCAATATGCCTTAATATGTTCCTTTGTTCAAGATGCTAATTTACACAAAAAACCTCCAAAAACACGTTTTTTGACCCTTCATCTTCAAAGTTTGGTCCACTCCATAAGTGGTGCTCCCAGGGTTACGAATAAACAGACTGTTTAATGACCATCGTAGTTGGGTCGTAACAACACTCATCATATGCACTTTTTCAAGATTTCATTTATTGTAACTGTTCTCAGTTGAAAATCACTATTATTTTGCAAAGAAATAATATTATTGGTAGGTAGGTATCTAGCATACCAACATTCCTATTATGAGAGTGAGAGTCGAATAATTCAACCACAACACACATGCTGAAATCGTTTCCTCCACCACCCATCAGAGCAACAGTTCTGAAGGTAGATTTTTGACAAAGGTCCTCAACATTGCAACATAGAGAAACATCAAGCAGATTTCGAAATTTTTGCGTTCAGTCATACCTATTCTCCGTTCCGGGACTCATGCAGGAGGCGCGCAGACTTTCTTAACTATCGTCGGCCACTGCCACTCGTCAAGGTGAGAAAATGCATAAAAGTTGTTGTTGCGGCGAGGACCTTGGTGTTTCCGGGTGACTCGACGCTTAATAGGCGAAGCTGCGGCTTATCTTCGCGTACCGACTGCTACCTACTACAGAAGATGTTTATTAGCGATGTGAAATATTATCTCATCAGTCACGCCTCGATGGTTGAATATGTTGAGTTTTACTGATGCTGCGGACAATCATACGAGTGTGAAATGAAACATAGTGTAACTCATTGCCAAGATACAACCAAAATGTACATTCATGATTCCACTGGAACATTTTTTAGTGCCATATGAGGAGCCCGAAATTTTATCTTTCTTCAGTACGCTTTTGTTCTCTCTCTTCAGGGTTTTGATGGGGTCCCATATTCTTTTTGCTTCCGAGTCTACCAAGGTAGCGGAAGCATTGTTTTCACTTATGAAAAGTGAAAAATTTTTTGCCTCCAAAATCAAAATTTCAACTCGCGTTTTACGTTTTAGACCTTCCTCAACAATTTTGTCTGTCTGTTTTGTGTCTGTCGGTCTGTCTGTCGGGAATCCTTGCAACAGGCATAACTTCCACAATTTTCATCCGATTTTGATGAAATTTTCAGGGATTACGCGGGTTAGCCCCCAGATGGTCCCCTATGAAATTCATTAACAGCCGCCCAACGGTAGCCTCTGCGCATGCGTTAACATGAAACCCTTGAAACACCAATTTCTCGCGACCTAATGGTCCGATTTCGCTCAAATTTGGATGAAAGTTGAGAATCGGAGATTCGATAATGCCCTATGAATTTCTTCAAGATCGCCCACTGCGCATGCGCAAACGTGAAGCTCTCATAACTTCCGACAATTTTCATCCTATTTCGATGGAATTTTCAGGGATTGTGCAGGTACCCCTTTGATTATTTTTTAAATATATATATATAGTTATGTTATATATATACAATCATGTTATGGATACGAGGAAGCTATGTGCCACACCCAACTTGTTTTTTCTTTTTGCTTTCCTCAGCCCACCTGAAAGGTGTTTAGCACATTTATTGAGTTTTTCTCTCTAACTCTTTCTAAGGATATTGATGAAATTCCTCTCATAAGGAAAATGAAAATATCCTGGGGGCCGAAATCAGCATCAAAACCCACCAAAATAGCCATTTTTCGGGTTTCTACGGATGAGGGAAGCAGTGTGTGTGAAGCCTCGCACCAGATGTTTCTTTCCCTTTTTATAAACAGTTCTCCTGCGCTTCTGCAGCTCCAAGGGAACCAGTCTTCCTCCCCCTGTGACTGAATTGAACGGCCAAACTGCTCCCAAGTTATTTAGTACCTAGATTTTCCTATATAGTATATAATTCCTCGTCCGAGGCAAAACTATACCGTAAGATGG
>JAEMON010000004.1:24701442-24719272 GCA_030264115.1 Lygus lineolaris
ATTCCAAAGGTTCATTATTGAAAAATAATAAACCAAAACTCATTTGATGAAACTTTTCACATCATTGAACTTTTATTAATTACGAAACCACGATTCACTCCTTCCAAACATGTGTGAATAAGATAGAAGTAATAATTTCGTACTAACTCGCCATATCTGGCGACAGATCATGACTTGAGGGGCTAAGTATCGTGTTCCAAGTAATTTTTCACGCTGAATCGAATGGTGACATTCATTTTGACTGATTAAAAATTGATTTTTCGAGAAAAATTGTGCATTTTTGGACATACCAGCACATCCAACTCATATATTGGTAATCTTTGTGTGTTGACTGAATTCTTCCAAAATAATTACTGCTCAGACTTACCTACCTCAATAGTTCACTAGCTCAGCAAAATTTGAGTTGGATGTGCAAGTACCTATGTCCAAAAATGCACTATTTTTCTCGTAAAGTCAATTTTCTATCATTTAAATGAATCGGGAGTGTCACCATTCGATTCAGCGCGAAAAATTACTTGGAAGACGAAACTTAACTCTTCAAGTCATGGTTAGGTCATCGACACCATAAAACCCTCAATTTCCTCGAGAAACCCACGTTTTTTTTGCATTCAAAAGCAATTTTCTTTCTCAATTGGTGTACACAAATCGAAAAGTACTACTCCGTTAGAAAGCTGAGATCCCGCGGAAGTTTCTTCCGTTGAGTGCCCAGCTAGACAGTCTTGGTGTAGAAGATAAACGACGAATGAAAAAAAAAGTCAAATTTTGGGAAATTCTTGAAATTCGAACTTTGGGCTTAATTTCTAGCCTCAAAAATCTAGTGATGAAGATAGTAGAATATCACCAATATCAGGATATTATCTTATTAACATAAAACTGCAAACAGCTGCACCGATTTCCATGAGGGTGGGCGCAAATTGATGTGCAAGTTCCCGATTAGAACTTAGGCTATAATAAAATCCTCTAAACCTCCTCCATCTTTCTAAACCAGTCATACCTAACGACGAGGCGGGTGTTCACAACTCCGTAAATACAACCTTGGTTTCCCAGTTGTCAAGAAGCCCGGTTGATGGTTACGTTCACATGTTCGCTTGGTCAACGGTGAGGTTTTTGTATGTCTCTATTTAGATGAGAAGGTAGAATGCCACGCATAACCAATCACGCGAACGAAGCGAGCGTTTGGGATCCGGAAAACCAACCGCGAGCGAAGTAAGTACATGTGGGACCGTGCAACGGGTAAACGGCTAGTTTTCCATTTGTTCTAATAGTAACCAAAGTCCGAACCTTTCGTCAGTTGATTTTGGGTTCCTTCCATTGAGCTGAGTCACATCAAACACGTTGGAGGTAGCCATCGATGATCACACTCCCAAAGATGAAAGGATACGGGACTCGTTAAATTTTTAGACATTCTTATTAAGAGGTCGAGGGAGTGATCTAATTAAATTGTCCCTTTTTACTTTCCTCAGCCCACCTGAAGGTGAATGGAAAGTATTGCGATCAGCAGAAGACCCAATTTCTGAAAAACCTCCTTTAACTGGTCCTAATCGAAATTTGATCAATTTTCTCGACGTTTTGGAAAAGTGTATGTCAGTCCGTATGTATGTATGTGTGTGTACGTATGTGTATGATCACGATTGCGGCTCCTACGAAAATGATTTTAAAAAATTCCGATTTCGAGGATTGGTTTCTACATGTCTGAGGATGAGACCCTAAGAATTTCAGCCCTCCAGGTCAATTATAAGGGGGAGAAAATATTCCAAATAGGTGAAAAAACGTCGTTTTTAGCCCATTTTTTAGCTTTTCTCCCAAACTGCTCTAACGATTTTGATGAAATTCACAGGACTTAGTCTTCTAACAAGTAGAAACAAGTTCCAATACCCCTCATCTCCACAAAAATAGATTGAGGGCCAATACAGCTGAGGAACGTAGTGTGAAGCCTCGCACCATATGTTTTCTCAGCCAATCGTTGGCCGACTTTGATGAGATTTGTAGCATTCTCCATGTTATTCAATTCTTTAGGGGGACCTGCTTTCTTCAATGTCGTAGATTTCCATTTTCACGTCCTTTTAGTGGATTTTCGAGAAAAAAATTAAGCTATTGCAATGGCTTCAACATTTTAGTAATGCAAATTTCAATTTCTTCATGGAAATCCATTATAGACCATTTTAAAACGATTCCTGAAATTTAACAATTTTTCATGTATACAATATGAATTTTAGAATGGTCTGTAACGGTCACACGGTGACGGGAATGGCCTACATAAATATATCAGATAAGAGACATAAAGAGATAAAATCACTGAAAAACGTGTTTTTGGGTTTTTGGTGTATATTACGATTTTAAACATAGGAACATAAATATATATGGTATATTCGGAATCAGCGTGAAATTTCCTATAAGAATCACCCACCAAATCGGTTTAAATTATTCTTTGAAAATTCGCTCATCAACTCATGCTGCGTGAATGTTTTAAAAGTCATAAAGGCACTTCATCTTACCTCATCCATAGAGAATGATGAAATAGGTAGGAAGAATGCCGCCAACCGCATCGAAATCCGATGGAGATTGATTGAGAACATTGGGGAAACCTGTGTAACACTAAAATAGTAGGGGGAGGGTGCAGGTAGTCCGTTTTTTGAACTTATCGGTCCCAAACAGTAATAATGTTACAGTAAGAGTTCCTTTAAACTATACACTCTTCGGTAGCCGAGATTAGACATTTTTTAGGACATTTCAGGCAGAGTCCGATCCCCCCTTGAGGACAGCACTGTATGGAGATGGTTGAGTTCAACGAGCAAATGCCAGTATTGGACTCGTGTGAGAGGGATTTCTGATTGAGGAACGCAGGGTTGATGAAGCAACGTGATCCTTCTCGGGGAGCAGCCGAATTGCTCAACCCTCAGCGACTGTTGAGGCCACTGCCAGCCGACACCGACTCCAACCTCAGCCGCTCGACTGTTTCCCAACCACCTTTATGAGGTTCTTTTCCCCGTTAAGCATCTTACTAGTAGGGGGTGGATTTTTCATTCATTCCAAATTTCGCGTCCTTCATCACTCGTAAGTGATGCAAGTGACGTTACTACCCCCCTCCCCCTCGAGCACTTTTGAAATGCGCCCCTCTCCCGGTAAAAAAAAAAAAAAAAAAAAAAAAAAAAAAAAAAAAAAAAAAAAAAAATAGGCCGCTGTTTCAGGTATAAGAACATGATGTTTACTCGGAATCAGTGTAAAATTTCTCTTAAGAATAGTTCATAACATGGCCATATTCAGAAAAAACCATTTCGCCCAACAGTATTTCCCACGTAAAATCGCTCGATAATACCTAATGGTTTTCAAAAACAAAAAAATGTTTTCTACAGAAGTCAGGCCTGTAACTTGAAGTAATGAGGGGCTATCAATTGCCTCATACAGACCGACAGCAGACAGGCAGACACGGAGCAAAAACTGTTCAAAAAGCTTTGAAAACATTTAAAAATTTGTTTTAAAAATGCTACAAGCAAGTGGAAATGTTGATTTTAGGGACAGATTTTTTTCTTGGAGTACCTAATAGTAATGAGGTCTGCTTGGGTAGCAATTTTCCACGTTTGACCTCAAATTCGGATTTCGCACCCTCAGAAATACCTAGTAGCCAATTTTGGAAAGCCAATGGGTGGAAAGAACGTTTGTGACGTAGTAAATTCTAAATAACCATGCGCAGAGCCTTTTCTACTTACTGCTTTCACTCAACTGTAAAAAAATTGTATTCCCCAAAACAATTACCATTCCCCCCCCCCCCTGAATAAACCGTTGTATAACAAAAAACAAAGTTTTTTAATCCGGGAGATTGTGTCCTACTTATCAGATTAACCGCCAAATTACAAACAAAATTGACCGCAGCCAATAAAAATATATTTTGAATGACGTAATCTTACCATTCTGTTTCATAGTTTTAAAAAATTTGCCAAATTGTACTTCAGTTTAAAATGTATTTCAACTTTCCAAATTGAAGGCGACATGACATCTTCAAAATGTGTCCGTCTCTTTTGGGTGTCGCCCTGTAGTTTCATACCTAACTATTATAACTATGATTATACCCAACTATTAGTTATTATTGCAAACCTCACCGCCATACTGGCGGGCATCACGAAATCGGTTCGCCCAAAGCTCCAACAATACAACATGATGTGATCGTAACCATAAACAATATTACCTATTGTGTTTTACAACCAACGGTGTTTACTCAATCAACGTCTCTAGGAATGCCGATCCCACTGTTCCGGCTGCCTATAATTCTTCGACGACGTCTCATATTGGCGTGGATATTGTCTAAGCACTGGGGGTCATTCCAAATTTTCTGTAGATCTTCACGTACAACCAATCGTTGCTAAAAGAATAAAACTTCCTGATTTCCCACACCGCAAAAATCGGTCACCACTCGTTGGAAAGCTGAGGATTTTTTACACATCACTCCAGATCTCATTTGGCCAATTTCCCCCTCATTAACCCTCCTGAAAAGTTTATAGTTATGGATCACTATAGTTATTTTCGGAGGTATATATTAAGGAAAAATGTAAGAAATTCAACTCGGTTGAGCCTTTTGCTCCCGAGTGTACCGAAAGTAGCGGAAGCTTTGTTTTCACTTTGAGAATCGAAAACAATTTTTGTTGTTGATTGAAATCTCTACTCGCATTTTACATTTAAGAGCTTCCAGAACAAATTTGGTTCCGTGTCTGTCTGTCCGCATTTCCTTGTTACCAGATATCTTCCAGAGTCTTCATCCAATTTTCTTAAAATTTTCAGGGATTATGCGGGTAGGGCCCCTTGATTGCCCAATATGAATTTGATCATGATTGAATTAACGGTATGCTCTACGCACTCGCTAACGTAAATTTCGTTCACGATTATGTTGACATTTTGTTTAAACTGAAAAATATCTACACTATCAAGAGTTTTGAACTCACACAATTTTTGATTTCTAATTTTCTTGGACGCGAGGAAGCTTTGTGCCATTTCCACTTGGCAGAGAATTTTCTTAGGTATAGGACTCGTTAGTATTAACTAGAGCGCATGCTGAAAATTTAAATGGAGCCTCTACGGGGCAGGTGGGCAAGAACGACGAGATTGGGTGCATTCCCGACCTGCTGAGTCAGAAATTGTGCTTTTAGATCACTTGAGCCGAAAATTTAGCTCCCACTCTCCCAGATCAGCTGTATCAAAAATTGAGCTCCGAGGTTTACTGATGAATAAATCGCGATAAATTGCGAAGGGCACAAGACATATCCATGTCACAATGTATCATCGTGTAGCGTTGATCCTATCTTTTTGTCACTAGTTTTTCCTAGAAAAAAGGTTACATCTCTCCCAAAACATAAATTTCTGAGCAAAGTGGCTTATGCCTAAAGAAATGACTTCCCATTAACATTTAATCCCAGGCAACCTCTGTGACATCCCGCCGCTGACTACATTTGAACACGGTCATTCCTATTTTTCTTATGTAATTTCCTCGACCGTCTGCTTCATATGATTTGAAATATTTTGATAATAAAAGTCTATTCTATCTTTCGATTCACACCAAAAGTCTTTTTGTTCTTCACTTAAATAGTTTAAAGTATTAGATACATCTTACTAGTAGAAACCTAAGTAGGAGCACCTCGTTCACCGTAGAGTATTCTCGAGCCAGCTCTAAAACCCACGGTGAAGGAATAAGAGGCTGTTGGTACGACACCAACTATAGCCTTAAAATGGCCAGGAACTTGCCCATTTGCAATTAAGTACGTCATTTTGCAAAAAACCTCATGGAAATCGGTGCAGCCGTTCGAGTCACAAACCGTGACAAACAGTCAGACAGACTTACCGTATAATATTAATAAGATAATAATCATTTCATGAACGTTTTTCCTCACTCCCCTCACGAGGCATCCGCTCGGTTCACCTCTGAACAAAGGATGGTATTTTGCCAGAGTGAAAGTGCGGCGGGCGCGAGTGGTGAAAGCCAGTGTCAAGTTTGTAGGTTCGTTGCACAACCACAACCCCCAGTCCCAAAGGCCCCTTCGAATTGCACGCACGAGGTTCGCTCTCCTCTCTTGATACCTTTATGTAAGTCCAAAGGAGTGAACGACCTCTGATTTGGACGGGGGTAAAGAAGAAAGAAAAACCTTTTTAGGCGCCCACTTCCGCTCCATCCGCTGGTTCTGCACAATAAACTTTTTTTGACAGCAGTATTCATAGTCTATCCATATTCTCGAAAATAGGTTGATATGGTTTCAACGGAACTGGTCAGGTGAGCCTTGAAGGACTTTCACATTTTAAGTTTTACATAACATAAAAATATGATTTGCATCAAATAGCAGTCTGTGCGGGAATTGCCTTCGAGAAGAGATATCCAATAGTAGGTAGCTAGATAATGTAAGGTGTCTCAATGTGCCAAATATGAAGATTCAAAAGGAAATAATATGTAAGACAACAACTGAGGAACGTAACAATCAGTGTGGCTAAATTTATGAGCGATTGCTACTTAACGTGATTGTGAGTTTCGGTTGATTATCAACTTAGTATCTCTGTCTATTATTATATCAACTGTGTGGGGAACTTGGAGGTTAGACTGGGGTAGATAGAACGCTGATTTCCTCTCGCAAACGTTCCCATGTTACATGTTTCCATTCTTGTTTCCACCAAGCAAGAATAATAGTTCTAAGATAGCACCTAATACATCGTTTTTTTCTCCCTGATTGTAATCCTGAAGATGGTGTATAAATTTGCCGTAACGTTGGCGTGGTCCACCCAGTTGATAATAGCGGTATTACCAAACAAAATTGTACCTATTATTACCAAAAACATTGTACCTATTGTTACATAATCCTATAAGAACGTGTATCTTAACTCATTGTCGAAAAGACCCAATTTTAAGATCCATAAATTATACCCCAAATCCCTCGAGTCATCGTTCCCATGTTTTGTTTTGTGTAGTTTCCTAGCTTATTTTGGGGAAACATTGTGTTCAAATATTGAAGGTTCTACACCCCTCCCTTCGAGTGATTGTAGCGTTTAAAGGTGATAATTGGTGTTTTCTAGGCTTTTCGAAAAAAATTTGTTGTATTATGGGAACTGTCAGCGTGGTCTGGGACACTCGTGTTTATACTTTTCCGGCATTTTTTGGGACAAAATGACCAAAATTGATGCATCATAACCTATTTAGAAGGTAGGCACCTACCTAAATAATATAAGAACGATAAGACGGAACTATTACACATTAAACCCTTATGAACTGCCGTCTATATCTATATAAACATAACCTGCAGTCCTTAGGAAATTTGATGAATTCGAGAACGTCTCGGGCCGGATAAATAGCCCACCACAAAGCGCATTTGTGCGTTGATTCATAGATATGGATAGATAATGCCCCTTCTGCATAGATCAGTGACCTGAAGAAAAAAAAAAATCATGGAAGAAAAACACTTACCTATCGTCCCATTGAAAGATGAGTAAAAGCAGCAGTAAGTGGAGCTAAGTCACTCGCAATAAAGTTGTGGAAAATCAATTTCATTAGAAAACAAACTCTGCCAAGTGGAAATGGCACATAGCTTCCTGGCGCCAGGGAAAATGTGAAATAAAAAATGGAGAGTTCAAAATCTTGATCGTGTTGATGTTTGTCAGTTTAAACAAATGTCAACATGATTGTGAACGAACTTTATGTTAGCGCATGCGTAGAGCATACGCGAGGGGTCAATCACTCACATAGTCCGTGTGACAAGGTAAAGATTACTATCATCATGTAAATCCATGTGGCGCCACAACTCGGTTCCAGTCTGGCACCAAGGCGCCAGCTCATGGTGGCGTCGAGAATGTCTGAGTTAAACAAAGAAAACTACGCAAATCGGCTGAGAATTAAGGCTTGGCACACAAGATTTAGTAAAAAAAAAAAAAATAATAATAATGGTAATAAAAAATAAAAATAAGTTTTTACAGCACCTTCCCACCTCCTAATGAAAATGTCGAAAATCGGGCGATTTAGCACAACTAGGTAGACACTAGACAGTCCTAAAAAATTGATTCAATGAAAACGTTTTCCTAAAAACAGGATTTATTGAAAACGTTGTCAATTCCTACGAAAATAATGAGTTACAAAGTTACTGATGTGTGATAAAGACAACTTTGTAAATCATTATTTTCGTGGAAATAGATAACGTTTCTACTAACTCCGGTTTATTCTTAGTTAGTGGAGGTAAAACAGACCAGAGTACAGTTGAAAGCTGAAAAAAGTGCAGGCCCGTACACTGGAGCCCATTAGCCATGGTTGGGAACTGTCGTAACAAAGTACCGAGATGCAAATATTCCCGTATACAAGTTCAGTTTCATGACAGTCAGATATCACAAGGCAGCATACCCACTTATTCCTCATTCAAAATAAAGTGAAACCTGGCCATAAAAACCTCTATGTATCAGGAAAACTTCTATGACAGCCAGAAATTTTCTGGGTCCTGCAATTTTGGGCCAAAAACCTCTTTGTAAGCAATTTTAATAACTTCTTCGTGAGGAATTCGTTTCGGAAGGGGCCAGGTTATCAAGGCGAGTATCCCAAGGCAGCATACTTGCCTATTCCTCAAAAGTAGTGGTGAAATTCATCGTTTCCTAATGAGGGATTGTGAACCCTGGATTCTGTATCAACTTCCTGGCTTAGCCGATAGCATTTTTTGTTGTAAGGTTCGGGGGACTTTAGGGGTCCGAGCTTGAAATTCTAACGATGTGGCTTACCGGCGGTGAATCGAGTAACAAAACCGAAAGGGATGGTTTTATATATACTTTATTTAGCTTTAGGAATAACCTGTAAATCCAGGTCTCAACATCTTCGTCAGTCCCTGCAGAGAATATTTTGTGAGCAGAATCGCCCTGGATCATGAATGAATACTTTTTATTCAGCTAATGGGGTCTGCGGATGATTTTTTTTTTTTTTTTTTACAATTTTTATTGAAAGGGAATCGATTCAAAATGGCCAAAGTGGGGTTATTTCATAATTATGTGGTCTCCCTATTTTTTTTTTTTTTTTTTTTTTTTTTATCGACGAAGAGAAATGTGAACGTTTGAAAATGCGCGCGGAATGGAGTTTTTTGTCCTGATAAATAGTGTTTACTAGTCATGGTAACTCGAATTACATAATTAATGGGTTTTTCCAATTTTTATTTCTCATGCGCAGACCCCATTGTTATGAGAGAATTCAAATGGGAACTTATTATGTTGGTGCTCTCTGACTGAGTACATTCGTATCTACCTACCAGTGAAAAAAATGT
Source organism: Lygus lineolaris (assembly GCA_030264115.1). Classification (NCBI taxonomy): domain Eukaryota; kingdom Metazoa; phylum Arthropoda; class Insecta; order Hemiptera; family Miridae; genus Lygus; species Lygus lineolaris. Next base: position 24,710,700 of record JAEMON010000004.1, read on the forward strand.
ACAAAGATGTACAAGTCATAAGTATTAGGTGGCAAATAATATTTTAGTCCTGTTCATTGAACGAAATTAGAAAGACAAAATGTGTAAGTATATATGCAATACATGGTGGGCGTAGCTTAGGTACAGCAAGGACTAGAATTACTTTGAAAAGAATAACATAAAAATACAACCGAAAGGAGGGATTAGAGAGGTTTAAAAAACGAGGAATGGTTGTCCATTTTTTTTGTAGTTGTGTGATTGAGCATATTAAGTAAATAAATAAGTAATACTTCCCTCCAGAGATGGGCAAAATTTGATTCCGTTTTGAGAATGCGAATTTAAATTAAATCACAAACTGACATTTTGTAAATGTGAATCCAAATAGTTTCGTATTCGCGTCTGTGAATCCGAATTTATTCTAATTCGCAACTTTATTTTAAATTAAAAATATATAGCACAAAAATGAGTGAATTATTCCCTGAAAAATGTGAATTATTTACTAAAAATCGTGTGAATTGAAAAAAATTCGAAGGAAATCTGTGAATTAAAATTAGGTCACACGAATAGCCGTGAATCAAATTAATTCATATCAAAAGTCGTGATTTATTTGTATTTTCAAGCAGGATTCGAAGAAAACCCCGATTTTTCCTCAACCTTCATCTTCTGCCTCTTTCTACCCTGACTATACCTCCCGACCCTTAACTTCAGACCCCATAATCCTCTCTATAATTACAGACTGCCTATGACGACCACACTTTTAGTAGGTACCTACTATTGCGACCAAAGATCTAGATTAGTCTGTCTATTCTAGATTAGTCGATAGCATAGTCATTGCCAAGAATTTCTTCTTGAGATTAGCGCACTTTTCTCAAAGTAAATTTCTCACAACAAAAACACACGAACAATGGACGCTGTCAGCGCTTTCCTTTAGCTCCGATACGCTGGATCTTCGAAGACAATGAACGGTTAACAAGGATACCTCGCAGGAGCCCACGGAGAACGTGATGCGATTTCTCACTCAACAGTGAGGGTGTGGAGTTCCTACTTATATGTACTTTCTACGAATCGTAGATCTTGGTAACTACGAGCTGTATCTAGGTAGCTGCAGAATGGACAATGGACATGGTCACATATATGTACACTACAATAAACTATAACCTACCTATGCTCTGTAAACGGACAATTATCCGGAGCTGTTCCAATTTGGAACGATTCTCACTCTCTTTGTTATCGATGATTTGAGAAATGTGATCCTGACGGTGTGACGATGTGGTTCTCAATGAAGAAGGCGTTTGTTTCCCATTTCATAACACTATTTAGTTATCGTTAGCTACCTACTAGTACCGGTTTGGAGTTTGTAGTCAATCATCAGCCTATGTACCTACGTATGTACATGCCATAAGCGGCATACCCGAAGCCCTTAGTTTTTTGAGCGATTCGGGTAGGCCGCTTAGCATTATGTAAATGTAGATGTAGGTATATGATTGTAGTTCTTGTGGTATCACATCACGAGTAAATAATATTTATTGTATTGTTGATTCGTTACTTGATCACTCGTTGCTAATGACTTTTCTATCACCTGATAAATTCCAAATCAGCTTTAACGAAATTAGCTCATTCTTAAAATACCTTCCTGTAACTTATTATCAATTATTGCAGCGAGTAGTTACATTTGAATGGAGATTTGGCATACTCAGAAAGATTAGCGATTCGCACTCGTGTTTCTCCTCTTTTTCCGTTCAACCCTCCAGTCCTTACAGGGAGCGAACGGTTGGTCGCGGTCGATTCTAAAAATTGGAAACTATTTAAAATCGATGGAAAAAATATACCTTTCCTATTTGAAGTTTTAGAGCTAGAGCGTTTTAAAAATTGCATCCCCTACCTATTTTCTACTCCTTAGAGAAAACTGACGTTAACGCCAAGCTTCGGGGCACAACTAGACACCAAATGGGGCATGTACACCAAATTTCATTAATTTTTCCATGGTATCCAAGCAAAGTTCCTTGAACTAGACCCCGAATGGGGCCGGTATACCAAATTTCATTAATTTTGGTCCATGGTAACTAAGGAAAGTGCCGCGTACGGATTTTTTTTTATTCGATTTTTGGATTCTACGTATCTTGAAACGTAAAACCTCAAATTTTGAGGAGGGTCAACATTTTTTTTTCTTGCTCGATTCCAAAGGTTCATTATTGAAAATAATAAACCAAAAATCAACATCACCACGTTTTATTCAGCGTGAAAAAACACATTCAAATCATGTATCATACTTGTCAGTTTACTACACCTAAAAAACTCAATTTCTTGTTTTTAGGGCATATTTAGAGCGTTATTACGCACGTTTTTGCGCACTCAAATTCTCGAGTGAGGGGTAATTTTTTCAAGAAATTTTGCGTAGAATCCAAATCTGGAATAAAAAAGGAGGTTCTCATTTTAAAAAACGAAGTTAATGCGCGTTACGCGCATTTAAGAAAATGTGATAGTTGAATTCCTTGTGAAAAATTAAGGGGGGTTACCATTTGAAGTTTTTTTCTACCCCTCGAAACAACGGACATAGAAAGGGTGATCCACCACTTAAGAGACACCCTGTATATATAAATATATACATATAAAAAAGTGTTAAATATCAGGAATCGTTTTAGAATGGTCTAAAACGGATTCCATGAAGAAAATTTTCAAAAATTTGCATTACTAAAATTTTGAAGCCATTAAGTACAATAGCCTAATTTTTTTCGAAAATTTGCTATGAGTTATCAAGACACATGCCCCGCTATAATAGATTGGTGACTGCCGACACCTAGTTTCTGGCCTTTCGCGACTTTCACCTATTTATTAGCCAAGTATAGGCATAGAACGCCATTGCTGAGTGAAGGAGGTGGTTCAGGTGTATTTACGCAACCGATAGTTATGATGGCAATTATACTTCTAGAAAGACACAGACGTTATGTAATTTCCTCAATTCATCGACATTAAGTTTCAATCGCGGAATTTTATTTATTGCCGAAGTCTTTCTTCATTAGTGTTCACGATAGTGGTTAACGAGTATGTACTTTCTAACGGCCGAGTAAGATTTAGTCAATCTCCGCCTGGTTAAAAACGACTGACATAAACTGACAGGCAGATATAAAATGCTAAAGTGGCTTTGGCAAATGGCTTCCTGGTATTCAATGATATCAGTGAGAAGTTCACGATCGTGTTGATGTTTTTCAAACTAACATCAAGATCAAGAATCGTTTCCTCAGTATTTTGACTTGGAAAGGAACTAAGAAATAGCAAATCAATATAGGTTTTCCAAACCAAATTCAGAATTTTCCAATTTAAAATCAGAACTTTTTTTTCTTCAGATTTTATGACATACCTACCTAAATACTTGCCATCTATTTAGTATAGATACATGGTTTAATAAGTACAAATCCTACAACAACTAGGTAAGAACAAATAAATCATTGAAATTAACACACAAAATAATATTGGTTTTCCAAGTCAAATTCAGAATTTTCCAAACCGATTTTCCAAATCAATTTCAGAATTTTCCATTTCAAATTCAGAATTTTTCATTCCAAATTAGGTAGGTACTCTTAATTGTTTCGAATCATGTAGGTATTACCTATTAAAATCATACAGGCTATCTTATGTATTTATTCAGCTATAAAGATTACACATAAATAAATATTGAAAAGACGTAGGACCTAGTGGAAATCGGATAGGTATGACATCATATGAAGGTGTTTCTCTGTTGTTTATAACATATATATAAATCATAGTACTTCTTTCACGGTTTGTCAATTTCACGAATGTACCTACATTTCATCGCCCGCTCCGCAACTAGTTTCTCATGATTCGGAAGTACTTGTAGGTAAAAATCACGCAAAAATGGAAAAAATTAGGTTAGAACAGTCAAAATTTATTAGATCCTGCATCGGCAAAACATTCAAACTAACCATATATTATAGAATTAACAAACCTTATGCGACATTTTCCAAACCAAATTGCACATTTGCCAAATCAAATCGATCATTTTGCAAATCTAATTAGCCATTGAAAGATTTTGCAATATTTGTCTGCAATATAGTCTAGTCAATAAAGGGGTGCGAGGAGGATGCGAGCTTGCATTAATTCTGGGAAACACTTTTTCCCAGGATTGTTAGGCATGTCTTGGTGATTGAGAAAATAAGTTTTCAAACCAGAAATCTGGAGGGAGAACTTTTGGTGGCCAACAATTCTCGACATTTTCGGACTTGTCTCTCGTTTGTAGCTCGAAAATCACGCATTCTTCACAAAAAGTTGCCGAGAAGTAAATTAAAGATCATGATCGATTTCGCGTCGATTAAAAAAAAAAAGTCCGAAACTGGTTCAATGAGCCAATTTTTACGGGATGTAAAAAACACCTAATTTTTCCAACTTTTGTAAATAGTCCATTACGCTCATTTTGAAAGGTATATACACACCAAACAGGACGTATAAAATCACTATCCCCTACCCCGTAGTTACAGTATACAGTTGTAGAACATCAACTGCAAAGTTCAAAAAGCACCAAAATTTTCCGATTAGCACAATTTGGAGGTGTTTAAATATTACTTGTTTGAAATATGGCATTTTGTCATTAAGTGCGCTCTTGGCTGATCGTTTGAAACATTTTGGTGCATATCAGCCCTGAATCACACCTGGTTGGAATAAAATGTCCAAAATTGGTCCAATGCTCCAATCTGACTTATTTGCCAAATGCTCCAATTTTCATTAATGACCACAATACAACTCCATTTTCTGTCCAATTTGATTTTGCAATATTGTTTTCATATGAGAAAACATGGGTTTTCATAGGTAGAACACATGACATGGATTCCTCTTGAGCCATGCAGGGCTAACCCCAAAGTTCACAAGGTTACCAGAATAATCGATTCTATCAAGTAATAAAATGTTTTTCGGAACTTTACGCTCAGCTCGTGAACCCCAGGGTTTCCAAACAACCGATCTTAACCTCAGGGTTACGTAACTAGCAAAGGTTACAGATTTTTTTTTGGAACCAGCCCTAAGGGCCCAGGGGCAGAGGGCCCATCCTGAAGAAGGACCATACACGGGCTCAATATTTTGGGTGCAGCAAAACGATTGTGGGTGGTAGTAGAACACAGAAGAAACTTGGGTATTTGGCGATGCACTGTCCTGAAGGTCTCCTTGCAAATAGTTGTCTATAGTATTTCCCAATTGAATAAACCTTTATTTGTAAGTTTGACAAATGCGTTTCTTAAATAAGCTAACAAACTGTATGTAATAAGTACATGGTTCCTGTTACATAGTTTGCGTAATCCTGTGGAGTAACGGAGGCCAAACTCGACGAGATAGCTTTTTTCAATGAAATTAAACATTTCCCCAATCAAATTCAACATTTTTCCAATCAACTTCAACAAACAACAACAAATTTTCCAATCAAATTCAACATTTATACAATCAATTTGGTAGTTAGGGAAATTGTTGAATTTGATTTGGGAAGTGTTCAATTTGATTGGGGAAATAATGTTGAATTTCATTGGGAAAAGCTATCCTAGTCGAGATAGGCCTCCGTCACTCCCCAGGATTGCGCAAACTATGTAACAGGAACCATGTACCTATTACCATGTACCTAATTAAATTTTTTTTGCTCACTTTTTAAAATCTTTCTAATACAAAGTTCGTTAGCAAACTTATAAATAAAGGTTTAATTCAATTGGAAAATGGTTCAATTGAAAATGAAAAAGGTTTAATTAAATTGGAAAAAGGTTTACTTAATTCATTCGGAATAAGGTTTAATTCAATTAGAAAATACTATAGGTATATATATACCTAGTAGATATACCGTTCTAGTCCACCATGAATAGTCAAGCAGTCAAGCAACGTGGGAGTCAAGCATTTTTGGGAGGAAGCTATTCATACATATTTTAGTCCACTTTCTGGAGAGTTCACGACGTGAGGTCTCAGTTTCATAACTATGAATATAGATTCAGAGCAAAAGTTATGCCTAAAACTGGCCGCAACAACGGTTCGGGTGAGGGTAAGGTCAGAAGAGTTGGGTAACGTGTCACGAACCGACCCCTGGAAGGCCTGTTGGGCAGCGGCCGCTGTTGGGGGGGTTGTTGGCTTCCCTGTCGGGCCCCAACGTTGAGGCTCACCTTCAGAGGGGGGGGGGGACAGGTCCAGGACTCCAGGGATGCTGCAACGGGACGGGGTGATCGCCCTGGCTGACCGGGCCGGTCGGTTACATCAAACTGACGCAACCTCCCTTCATCTCTTCCGTCAACTTCGACGTAGAGGAGATGAGGGAGGAGAAGGGATAATGTCATGTTATTGACATCTATCTGGGTCTCCTCACCTCTGGAGAATTTAAACTCTGGTGCAGAGCTTCATGCTACTTTCCATACCACACGGTTGCCAACTTTTTTTCTTCTCGCAAAACCCCCTAGTCGTGGACTACTCCCTAAACTAACCTCAGAAATCCATTCATTTGCACATCACACTTGTAAACTAGCTGACGTCATACAAATGTTACCCAAACTATGGCTTGTCACGGGACAGACTGTATTATGCAAAATATAGGAGTAAGGGGAGGATACAAACTCAACTGTTCAATTATGCTATGTAGGTAAGTATAATTTGTATCAACATCAGGTGGTAGGTTCGTAAAATAGATAGGTATAACAACTTGGTACCTATAACTACCACTATTTACTACTCAAGGTACAACAAAATAGGTAGTAAGTACTTAATGGAATGGTTTTTCCCCGGACAAGAAAAATACAAACCCCATAAAAACCCGAACGTTCGTTCTCTTCAAAGAAACCGTTTCAATAAAAAAAATATATATTTGAAAATCCTCAACTTGGCAACAGTGCCTTACCAATACAGAACCGGAAACGGCTATTTAAAAAAAGTCTGCTAACTTGGGTGGCCAGGAGGTATAGCTTCCTCACTTTTGTAACGTGGGAAATAGAATCAGTTAGTGAAATTTAACCGAAATTGTTTGAGAAGTTCCGGAGTTATGCTCATGACAACGAATTTCAAGTTTGAGCATGCGCAGTCGCTCTTACAGGTCTAATCGTGGCGAAATTCATAGGTTATTGTCTTGGAGTCAGTCCACAACTACCCTGCCAATTTGAGCGAAATCGTCGTCATAGAGTCAGCCCCCGACTACCCTCTGAATTTTAGCGACATCAGTCCAGTAGGAACTGAGAAACCGGAGTTTCATAACAGTCACGTTTGCTCATGCGTACTTGTGCGGGCTAAACCTCACAATCCCCGAAAGTTTAATCGAAACTCGGACCATAATTTCGTAGGTATAGTTTCTTGGACAAAGGAATTGATAACAGACAGACCGACAAAGAGATAGACAGACAGACAGATCCAAAAATTTTCAGAAAAGTCTGAAAAGCAAGTGGAAGTTTCGATTTTAGAAGATAAAATTGTTTTCACTTTTTGCACGAATGCATAGCATCCATCTGCATGCATCTGCTTTCGGTAGTCAGGTAGCGAACATCTGTGGTTATAGTGCCAAAACACACATTTCCCATTGACTAAAATTATATCTCCAAAAAAAGAATTACCATTTTACCTACCGGATGAATAAATAATAATGTTTTTGTCCTCTTCACTGAAAACTTGTTTCTATTCCGAACTTATTACACAGTAAAATCTTGCGTTACTATGGTGGGGTGCCGCAGGGTGAGGTCGGCACGAGAAGGACTCAAAAAAGGTTGCGGACCACTGCTGCAGTTAGTCAAAATTGGATACCGATTTCGGTCGTCTCATCCGTTCTAAAGATTGACAACTATTTGAAGGGAAATGCAAAAAGAAGAAAAATTTGCTCATAGGTCATAGGTCACTTTTTTGCCTCCCAAAAGTTTGAGATCCACCAGCTGCTCCGCATCAATGAAATTTGACTGAAATCTCCCACTGAGGATGAAATGTGCACGTCCTCTGACGGACATTTTTGGGTTTTGTAGGTTGACGGTGAGAGGAGGGAAGTCCCGTTATCCTGGAATAGGTACACAACATTATACTGTCAGATCTGTTTGAGCCGCCTTCCCGGATGTGGCACCCTCTTTATCTGATTGTTTAGAGTGAAACAAAAGGTTAAGGGGGAGCCCCAGTTTCAATTTCCGCGGGGCAGCCGACGAAATGGAGGCGCCCGCTGCTAAAATACGCGCTCGAGTCCGTCAGAAGTGTGTCATCCACAGGCATCCCATCCGGCTTACATTTCCCCACAACAGCATTTCTTTGCCTGCATCTGGTGTGCCAAGTTGTGTGTGATCATCCAAGGTTTAAGGAACTATATTGATTTTCTCGAGTTACGTCTCATAGTGGAGCCGATCAAAAAATTGAGACTACACCACACCTCATGCCAATATTCCTATAATATTTAAAGTACCTAATTACCTTCAGGAACATTTGAAAAGCATAAAAAATTCACGTTTTTACGTTTCACAGATCGCTCAAAGTTGTTTTCATGTAAAAGGCAGGTTGAAGACCTGAGACTTCTGCTTCGAATGAGACCAACGCCAACTCACCAACGCAGTAACCATGTAACCACCTAACTGTTACCACCTAACAGTCAACGTCTAACTGTC
>JAEMON010000004.1:24725587-24740035 GCA_030264115.1 Lygus lineolaris
AATAAACCGTTGTGTAATAATTTGCAGCGTTTTTATTCTGCATCAAACTATATAATTATGTAATTTTTGTGTACCTTGCCACATAGGCGCAACTTCAACAACAAATTCTAACTTCGTTTATCAAATGAAAACCCCCAATTGTTATTGCACATTCGGATTCTACGCAAAATTTCATGAAAAATTAACCATGCATTCGAAATTTTGATTGTGCAAAAATGTGTACAGATACGCTCTGAAGGTGCCCTAAAAGCAAGAAATCGAGTTTTTTGGGGTTTAGTAAACTACCAAGTAGGTACGTAGGCACATGTTTTTAATTTGATTGTTTATATACGCGGAATAACGTGGTGATGTTAATTTTTCGATTCCTCAATCCGCAATATTTCAAAATTCATGAAATTCCTGGGATGCTCATTTTGTCGACAATTCAAAAAATCAACATCACCATGTTATTCCCCGTGAAAAAACACATTAAATACATTAAGGGTGCGCGGGACGATGTTCTCGGGAAGCACCTCAACCATGCCCCAACGCAACTCAAAATCCTATTTCTTATTTTTCACGTTTGTGATTTCGAAAATTTATCGATTTACGAATGTTGTACTATAGTAATTACATATCTTACGATGTGAATCGTAGTATCGTAGTTTTAAGTTTATCCCATCAAGAGAAAACTGGAAGAAACCGATCAAAACGGGGTTTTTCATTGGTTTCTTCCAGTTTTCTCTGGATGGAATAAACTTAAAATTATGATTCCCATCGTAAAGTATGTGATTATTATTGTATAACATACGTAAATTGATGAATTTTCAAAATCACAAACGGGAAAAATAATAAGTAAGATTTTGAGTTGCGTTGGGTGATGGTTGAGGTGCTTCCCGAGCCCATCGTCCCGCGCACCCTTAACCGTAGGAGCTCGATTTATTGCTTTTAGGGCACATTTGGAGCGTACCTGGGCACATTTTTGCGCACTAAAACTTCCGGAAGGGGATTCAGTTTTTTATGAAATTTGGCGTTTCTGTTTGAAAAAACGAAGTTGGTATGCGTTGCCAAAAAAATTGCTCATAGCATAGTTAGATGCAGATTAAAAAATAGGAAATATGTGTTTTTGAGTTTATTCAAAGCCCCTAAAATAAACAAATTAAAATTCACATCTATTCATTAAGGAACACCCTGTATTTATTTACAAACTTTATATATTATATTCATGTTATAGCAATTGAATTGGTTATGTTATAGCTTTGCCAAAGGGTGTGGGGGCTTCCTCACGTTTTCAAGGACATGATTGTAGTATATTGAACTGCGTAGATGGAAAATACCAGCCGCACCCTCTACTTAGCAGAAATCTGACCATGAATAGTAAACAAATAGGTATTCTGTTTGGATAGTGCAATTTGTTGCACTATCCAGTGCAACCTACGAGTCACCAAGTTAGTGGAGCAATATAAATAATAGTAATAGGTAGTGAACCATACAATACTATACAGTGTGCATTCGGGTATACGAGGGGGAGGGGTTGAAACTCTTGTCGTCACAAATTCATTTGGTTTTGTACTTGATTTCCTTCCCTTGAATGAAATATAGGGTGTTTCATTTTCTCCGCCGAATTCGAATGTATAATAACTTTATTTAGAAAAACGTTTTTTACCAGAAAAAAGTATATCAAAACGCAGCAAAAAGCCTGCAAATTAATTGTGAAAAACAACAATTGGCGTATGTCCAACACGAGCATGATGGCAAGCATTTGAGCGCTTTATCATCAGCTGTTCCTGCAATTTGAAATAATTGGGTGTTTTAATATCGTCTCGTTTTGTAACCATGGTGCGCCTTAGTATTGAACAACGCGTCTTGGTACTTAATGAAAACTTATTATCAGAAACTTAGGCAGATCATGGGCCGAAGAGAGGGTCCAAACCAACCAACTTTTCGTCGATTGATGACTAAATTGGAAGAAACAGGTTCAGGTTCGTTAGAAGATGATCAGCCAAAGTTTACCAACAGTTGCCTTGGTACTCTCGCCATTCTGATTCTAATGAAGTGAAAAAAGTTTTCATTACCAAGAAGCGTTGTTCAATACTTAGCGCTCCATGGTAACAAAACGAAACGATATGATCAAAACACCCTATTATCTCAAATCGCAGGAACAGCTGATGATAAAGCGCTTAAATGCTTGCCATCGTGCTCGTGTTGGACATATATTATGCCAGATGTTGTTTTTCACAATTAATTTGCAGGCTTTTTGCTGCAATTTGATATACTTTTTTCTGGTAAAAACGTTTTTATAAAAAATAAAGTTATTATACATTCGAATTCGGCGGAGAAAATGAAACACCCTATTTGTTCAGAATGTTCAATGGATACAAAAGTACCTCCAAAAGTGTGCACATATTAAAGTTTTCAGGCTAACTTTTAATTTTGATAATTATAATGAAAGTAGCGTTATTATTTTTTGTACAGTTTTTTGTTAACATTAGATATTTCTTTCTTTTGCAGGTAAGTGAAGCTTCTGCTTTCAAAATTGTGTGAATCACTCCCCATCAACAGTTGGTGAGTAGCGTCTAATGATGAATAAATTAGGTTCTTAATTTCTTGAAGTAAGTTTAGTTATCGTATTACATAATATTGCATACGGATAAAAGAGCAGGATTGAAAGGTTTTCCAGGAGAAATAAAAGTACGCCCTCTAAATCCGATCTTCTCACATCCTTAGCCCAATCATTGTTATTGTGTTTTAGATAGAAATAACGACAATAAAAAAAAACTTGTACCACCTGTTGACCTTTTTAGTGAGTGAGAACCTTAAGTAGTGCAATTTTAGGGACTTTAGTTTATTTTAAGAACTTAACTGAAAGAATTTTACAATAAAATCGTTCCAGTTTAACTCAATTTTTATGAGTAGGAGGCTGAGTTCTTTAAATTGAACTTGAGTTAGAAAAATAGTTCTTGCCCCAAAGAACGTGAATATCTGCTGATTCAAGGGAGCCCATTGTTTTTCTCCTCTTTCAGGCCTCCTTGCAGTTTGGAGTAGGAGCATGGCTTCATCAAATAGTTCTGATCAGGATTTTCGAGATTTCGTTTAGTGTGTGCTGAATCTTCAAAGAAATGGCCGTTGTATTTGTATACGTAGTACATATTAATATCTATAGGTTTTTGTGTATTTCTCACACAATAGGATTTAACCAGTATCCCACCAATACCGAACCAAAGAAGATACATTCAGACCATTTCGGACTAACTGGTTCAGATTACAGCTGCAAGATGACAGTTGGAGCAGTTCGGTTCAGCGAGGGTTCCCAAGCTCACTGTGCATGGCGGTGATCCGCGAGGTGAATGTAACACTTAGTCGATGGGGAGGTTACCTAACTTGGCTTATGTAGGGGTCGTTGATCTTGAAGTGAAAGTTGGGGTGGCCTATCTTATGAACTGAACTGCTCTTCCCTCCTCTTCATTGCAAAACACCCCGCTGGAGGCAGAGAGAGGGAAACCGGAGCCCTCTGGTTATGTAGCTAGCTTAAATGACTAGTCCAAACCAGTAAAATACTCTGCCAAGTGGAAATGGCACACAGCTTCCTCGCGTCCAAGAAAATTTGAAATAAAAAATTGATCAAAAACTGTGTAAGTTCGAAACTCTTGATCGTGTTGATGTTTGTAAGTTTAGACAAAAATTAGACACAATCGTGACCAAAATTATTTTAGCGCATGCGTAGAGCGTACCGTTGATGCAATCTTGATGAACTTCATATGGGACCTCAAGGGGCCCTACCCAATAAACCCCTGAAAATTTGAACAACATCGGATGAAAACTCTGGAAGATATTATGGCTGTAACAAGGAAATGCGGACAGACAGACTGACAGAAAGGCACGGAACCAAAATTTGTTCAGGAAGCTCTGAAACGTAAAATGCGAGTGGAAATTTCAATTATGGAGGACAACATGTTTGATTCTCAAAGTGAAAACAAAGCTTCCGCTATCTTCGGTAGACTCGGAGGCAATACCGTCTATAATTTGGATCCCAGACATTTATTTTCTCTCTCCGGTATTATGATTGAGAAAAATTTATATTAATTTCAAAGTTATATCAATTGGTACATCACTCAAAGTCACTCAAATGCCTGATTGATACCTAGATAATTATAACTATGTTTAAATGACAATGTAATTAAAATAAATATGATAAAATTAGTTGGTACATAATAATCTCACTGATGGAGCATTTTTTTCTCACTAGAATCAATGAGTGAAAAATTGGACTGAAAAGTAAATTTTCTCAAATTTGCGAATGAATGCGAATTTGAATCACTATTTTTTTCAAATCGCTCTACGTCTCAGAAATAATGTTTGGGTAACTGCAAGCGTTATGGGAAAACGCTTCTTAAAATTGTGCTTTCTAACTTTATGGTTATTTTTGAATTGCGGTTATTAAGGAAGAAAATCACGTATGAATGCAAAAAACCGTGGAGTTTAACAACGAAGGCAATTGGGTGTTTCAGGGCGTTTAGGTACCTACAAAATGACTCGGCCTGGACTTGAAAAGCTAAATATGAATTTTCAAGCAGAATCGAATGGTGACAATGCTGATTCACTAGGTATTACTAATGAAAAAGTGGATGAGTCATCATTTTTTTACCAGCTAATTCTATACGTTCTTATTGAAGTAAGCGAGGAAGATATACTGCCCACCCAGCTTGGCAGACAATTTTATATATGTAGTAAGGAACTTGTTCGAACATTTATTAGGCTTTTCTACCTCCGCCTCAGTTAGGTACCTATATAGTGAGGAAGCAAAATGAAAACACGTTTGTGAATCGCTAATCGATTTTGAAAGTACAGGAAGATCCCATTCATGCTGAAGACATTTCTGCTCCCACCTGCCACACGAAACCTTGTCAGAAAAGTAGAGCTTAGGTGATCAAAAATCCAGATCAGGTGAGTCAAAAATTGAGCTCCCAGATCAGCCGAGTTGACATTTTGAGCTCCTAGATCAGCTGAGTTGAAAACTGAGCTCTAAGCGAGAAAATGAGTTCAATGTGTCAAAAGAGGAATTTGACACCTGCCAACGGCGATTTTGGCACTATGCTTTCAACCAATTTAGTAATAGCAAAAGAATATTCCATGCTATAACGGGATTGGGATAATTCATGTCAAACTACTAAAGATTTCAGGCTGAGCGATGTACTCCTTGTCCTCACCAGCCGCCTCTGCCATGCAGTTGCCACACACCTTGACGAGAACCGTCTCGCGACACTGCCACCTAGGAGCGTTATTCAGGATATTCTCCTTATCTAGCCAGACCCTGAGCTGGCTTCCCTTGAATAAACTCCACATTAAATCGGATCGGCTTATGTGATCGGTAAAACACTTGCAGGTACCGGCGCTCAAACTTGCAGGAAGTTTCTGAACGTTCTTCAACGAGGACTCAGAGGGGGTTCTTGAAGCAGTTAAAACTTTATGGCCAGCCATCTAACTCCACCAAGGCCAACTTCTGCCGATTCCACTATCCGCCAAGTAATTCTGCGTTTCTTTCGTGCAATCGTTTGCATCTGAATGTTTCAGATTTCACAATAAAATATCAAGGTAGATAAAATAAACCGACGAATGAGAAGCGTTTGGATCAAAGCTTGACGCGTAGAGCTTCCGGGCTGGTTGACTTTGATGAACGGTGATTGGACGACGAGAATGCAAAGAAGTGCATATCCAGCTAAGTTTTCTAGGTCATCGCTTGGTTTGAAAATCATCGCTTCAGCCATCTCTCTTGCTTAAACTGTACGAGTAGGTACGTACCTATATTCAAACCGAAAAATCTCTTACGTTTCACTTCATTCGTAGATGCGACTGGTTCGTGAATCGTCAAACGATTCCCACGCTATAAAAGCTTTTGTCAACCCTCCATCTATGAGTAACTTGTATAAAAACGTTTCCAGTTGCTTCGGAATTGTAGACTTTTGCGAATTACGAGGAAAATCACACTCACCTGTCGTTTGCAGTCTGTAATTTATTCTATTCTATGCAATACACTCCTCCGGACAATGTCGGAGCGGCGATATCCTATTCACGTCTTACATACGTGTGAACAATCGAATAGGTAATGAATCACCTTACTCATAACGAGCCGTCCTTAATCATCGACTCCGAACCGATCTGTTGGAAGAATGGGGCATTGTTCTGATTATTATTATAAAAATCAAACCTTTGGAATCAAGCGGTGACAAAATTTTAACTCCTCAAATTTTAGCTTTGAACATGATTTTACGGGGACCAATCTGGCAATAAACGACTCGAAAAAAAGACCCTAAAATGCGACCTGATGCTTTTCACGTACAACTAATCGTTTCTAGGGAAAAATAAATTCCTAATCCTCCACCCCCAAAAAATCGTTCACCACTCGTTGGAAAGCGAAGAATTTATTAGACATCACACCACATCTGATCCTGCCAATTTCCCCCTCCTTGCACATCCTTCAGTGGATTACTGGTACGTAGGTAAACAAAGTTGGTTGGAGTTTTCAGTTTGGCATTATGATAGGTACCTTCACAACACATGAAGCACGCTAGTAAAAGCATGTTCCATGTTTTTTAATGTTAGCCAGTAGGGCTGAAGTAAAGGTGCAGAGGCTGGTCGAAGAGCGGATGGTTGCTACGCGGAATTAAGTGGCCGTAAAGGTACTAAAAAACTGTTCTAAATTAGTGATGGAATACTTACTTAATACATACTAAAATTACATACATACATACTTAAAATTAATTAACTGTTCTAAATGTTCGTTAGTACCTCAAATGCTTAGTAAGTAACTTAAATAGTACCTTAGTACCTTGAATGGTGCTAAACGTTTGTTAGTACCTTAAATTTATTCTTCCTCCGTGCTTATACGGTTGAATTGGTTCGTCATTATTAAATAACACAGAAGAAAAGTAGACACCATTTCGACAGAAAATAAGAATAATTTTGAAAACATTCGTAGGAAACGTTTCGCTTAGTATCTACTGTTCATAAACGCGAACTGGAAATTCTTTGTTGTTCTATAGGAAGTTTTCAGTTATCAACATAATCGTGGACGGTTGATGAACAAATGAACAAACGATGGGTGATGGGTGGGTGAGGACAGCGCGCGGGTCTTTGCCAGTACTTTTATGAAAACCGTATAATCATATAATAATCTGGCGAAGACTTGCTCCGTAGATCATCAAACCAATTATTTACAGGTGTTGTCTGTTTTAATTCATTTCATTTTGATTGAATTCCGTCACAAAAGTGATAATTAAAACTAAGTTATGGCAAAAGAACATTTTTGTATTTTCCTGGCGCTTATCATTATTGAAACCGGAACACCCTCACAGAAAACCAATGTTGACGCTTAGCAAAAGAGTTCTCTGTCTGAGGTGATTCGAACTTCAACACATAAGTGAACATTTTTTCTCACCTTTCTTAGGATATTGGCGTTGCGGTGTTCATCACAATATGAGAAAAGCTCATTTAAAAAAAAATTTGTTGGCTCTTATCACATTTGTGATGGAAGCTCCTCAATTATGATAGCTCCTATCTTGTGAAACTCCATAAACTAACATAAAATTATTAAATGGGTAGTATCATTTTTTTTTTTTTTAATTTGAACTTGCCAAAATAACCCAAATCAAATTGTTCTATTTCTAAATGATTGGAGGATAAGCAACTCTTACTCGGAAAAGTAAAGCTTTTATGTTATGGAATGTGTGACATTTACATCAAGACTATTCTCATACATTTTTATCTCAGTCCCGAGCAGAAATCACCAGTCATTCCTACAATGAAATCTACATATTTTTTTAAATCTAGGTCTTGCTCAACGCAAACAAGGTCGTAGACAGCTTGCGAGTAACTAAGTAAAAGGCTAGAATCCAGAGTCATTCATGCTTTCGCATTTACCATGACACTATTCTTGGCTTATTGGCACTAACTGCTGTACTTAATTTGTTTGCATATTGTTCAATTTTTTCCATAAAAAACTGCGTAGATCATTTCTCTTCGGTAGTAAACAAACTACCTAAGTATTCTTGTATTCACGATAAAATATTATTTATTCTATTCGAGGAGCGTATCAAGGATCAGAATATCTTAGACGCTATCTGGCTATTTAGGTATGCTTCGTTTTATCGGAGATCATAATATATTTCGGGCTAGGGCATTTTGAAAATGGCTTCCCCCATTGTTAAGCTCTTAAGAGGTGGCAAATGGGACCTGCAAGCCGAAAGTTTCGATCGAGCAGTTTGCGGAGATAAGACGGAAGGCGACAGAGTGGCACACGATAGTGTATTTGCCCCAAAAAGTTGGCAAAAAATGATTTTGAGTAGTTTTCAGACTCGCGATTGGTCGAAAATTATAGGAAAAATAATAATATTTCAAGAAACGAAATTTGAAGAGAGAAATTGCGTAACATTGTAGCCAGGTTGAAAAACTAAGCGCTCCTCGCCTCGCCGGGGGTGGACCCCCGCACCCCCCTTTTCTGTCACCTTGAGCCTATCGGCTGAACACGCCTAGCACCTCTCCAACATTTTCATGCCCTTGCCGCTTGCGTGCTTGCTTTAAATAGGTAACTAAATCTGAACCAAAAGCCAGTGTTTTTTTTTGCAACATACCAGTCCCTGACAGGAGTGTATGGAGGGGGAAATTAGCAGCTTGAGATGTGTAGATTTCTCAGATAAATAAAGAGCTTTCCATTGAGTGGTGAACGATTTTTGTAAGATGAAAAATGTCGAAGATAAATTTCCGTTGCAACGGTTTGGTTGTTATGAAATTGCGTAACGCTTTCTGGTGTCGGCTTTTCGGGTCGGTTTTTTGGGTCGGTGTTTGGGATCGTTTTTTGCATGATAGGTCCCGATAAAAGCGTGTTCCACACTAAAACTATTTTATTTTACCGATTCCTCTCTCATTTCGTTTATAATATAATAAAAAATTGAGTTAGGTACCTGAAATAATGTACAGAGTTTATCCCCCCCCCCCTCCTCTACGCATTTTTTCATGCTGAATCGAATGAAACCAATATCAGAGCTACGCGATTACTCAAAATTCGATAACTCATGTGTTTGGCATGGATGCTAAAATCTGTACCTACATAGGTATTGAGTCGGTACGAGGGAATTGAAACGTTGGCAAATGTTTTTAAGTATTTCATATTTGTTGTTCTCCTATTTTTCTCTCCCCTCCCCCCTTTCATCTCTTCTTCCAGTTAGTATAGTCAGTACCCTGTCTTGTTATTTTATTATCATTTTCTCTCATCATGCCCTTCTGGCAATTGTTCAATAGCCCCTCAGGCTTTTCTCCTCCATGTATTTTCAGCGCCGTTTATATTCTATAAAATTAGTGTGCAAGGTGGGGCCCATGTCCTATACACTAGTAAAATTATTATTATTATTGTTTTTGTGTGTGTGTGTGTGTTTTTTTTTTTTTTAAATTCAAAATCCCATGACACCGTTCCGTTATACTGACTATGCTCAATACATGAGTTATCGACTTTGGAATGATCATGAGGTTCTAAATCATGGAGGCGTTCATAACCAAGTTACGAACTCAACTGTTGTTACCAACAGCTGTTAAGCTTACAGAACACCTCTCTGACGTTGGTTTCATTCGATTCAGCATGAAAAAATACCTACAGGAAGGCACCTAACTCTATACATTATTCGAGGTACCAAGAGCAACTCACGTTTTTATTACATAGCACGAAATACGAGAGGACACAGGATAAAATAATTTTTTCAACATGGTTGCAATGTTGCGCAATTTCTCTCTTCGAATTTCTTTTTTTTTCGTACTGTAGTGGATCGGGAGTATTCCAACTCCGTAAGTTATAAAGAGTTTAGGGTTGCTAACGTGGGGGTGTGTTGTTTGTTGACACTTGGTAACCATTTAAGTATTATAATTTTGGGATTGTCTGGTCACGAACATGAGTCTGGTGTCATTCCAAATTGTAAGTTCTTATGAATATAGTGAGTTTGTATTCTGATGTGGATTATTTGTGTATCTTTTACCGTGTTGTACGATCTACATTATACGTACCAATCGCGAATCTGACAACTATACCTACTGAAAATGATTGCAAAACATAGATGAAAACCACTGTGTGGCTTGTGGCAGTCGGAAGGCTTTATAAAATAAATACATTCGATCCTCGAATGCTGCGAACGTTAATCAGCACATTTTGAGAGGAGAGGGGTACAAATAATCTTCTCTCGTGCTCGATTCCAAACAAAGGGCTGTTATTGAAAATAATTAGCCTGTTTGGAATCTAAGTAAATTCAGACTACACACTAGAACAAAAAACGGATTCTAATTTTTCCCCATTTAGATAAAATATAATTGTTTACAATTATATTTCTCCAACGAGTTTCTCTCTCAAAAAGGATTTCCGAATCTGTTCCTGTCATTTTCATCACCGCCTCGGCTTCCTCCAATCACAGAATATAAGGAAGATATTCATGATGTTATATGAACGAACCATTTAAATTCGCTGAATAAAGGTTTTGGAGTCCTCGTACTGCTTCTTAGCAGTATGTACTTTTTTCAACCTCACATGAACCTCTGGAGCTGGAAGCAATACCAACATGCGGAATAAACTCCAGCACCTTTTTCAATAAAGAAGATACCTATATGATCTCTACGTTATGTGACAATATTCCTCTACTTATGAGTAAAACCCCTCCCATTCTACATCATAGTGGACGTTTTTGGGACATGGAAAGTGTTGCCGTGGTTAATATTAGTTGCCTGGGATAACTGATAGCTGAGCGTCATTCGCTGCCAAAACCGATGTATCTTTACTCCGTCATTAGTGACATACTATGGGAGGGTGGACGTCTGCCAAATGGAGCAGGAGCGCCCTTGATGCAATGTGGCAGTCTAAATGTCATGTACCGTTGTATAGGTGGAAAGTGTGTCGCTGATCATTTCCTGTACCAGCCTGCATCATCGAAAAACAACCCGAGCACAATAAGAGAGTGAAGCCGAGTGGGAAATGTCCGTTGAATTGGCCGAACTAGCCGAGTTTGCAACGTTCTGAAGTTGCAAATTTCGTAGCATGAGTACACCGTTAACAACTTCTGGATTGACTCGTTCAGGATGGGGCTTTCATACCAGTACTTCCTTTGTTCAACTGAATGGGTCACCTCAAAAACGTACTAACCTTAAATGCTGAAGTCAGAAAGCTACCTAAATGTCGACCATAACCATGTTAGGATTGAATAGTGTTTCAAACTTTTCTCCGTTAATTATCGATCAATTCCAAATTGGTTTATTGCATTCTTTGTTATTATTCTATTCTGATGACTATTACAATTTGAAATTCCAAATTTAAAATTTATTTTAAAATTTACAATTTTTGAAATTCAAAATTGGAATAGTGTATTGCCGTCGAGTATTTTTACCCTAGGGATTTGAAAAAGAAGTAGAAACGAATGTAAAATAATTACGAAAACATAAATAAAACTGGTAAATTATGGCTGAGAAAAGTTTGAACAACTTTTCAATACCCCTCCGGTATCACCTTAAAATGTGGGCTCTATGCATGAAATCGGCAAAACCGATTATTAGTACGTTATTGCCTGATTTCCTGGATTGTACCTTTTTTACGTGGAAACCAAAATAGCTACTTACCTACTTGGAATGCTGGTCTTTCGAAATTTTGTTTATAGACCTGGAGTGGACATTGTAATAAGTTTTTCAAACAAATTTTCCTCCTGGTTCTGCATCTAGTTTTTTGTTCTTACTGAAAAATTTGCATTGCTTTGGTTAGTACCCACGTTTTCGAGGTATGTATTCTCGAAAATCGAGCGGAGTTGCTTCAGTGCCCACAATGTTAACGATATTTATTGGGAAGATAAACATTTTTATCCTATTATCCTCATGCCTAACATTAATAGTTATAAATTTCCACTTCCTGAATAGATTGAGTTTTCTCAGTTTCGGAGCCGAAAAAACGTGTTACCCTTTCAAACGTTGTAATAATCTCACTTAATTTCATTAATAATTTATAGACCTTCATTGACCTTGATTACCTTCATTGACTCTGAATAGATTTCACTAGTTTATTTGAGACGCTCTATTTTGAATAGATCTCGGAGAGCAGAAAAATGGTAGGTATCTACCTAATAAAAATTAGTTTCAAACTATTCTCAAACAAATGAAGTAAGTACCTAACAAAAACCACAGGTGGTTTGTGATTTGAGTCTCCTGAGTTGTTGAAACCAACCTTGGAGCTTTTATGCTCAACTTCTGTGCAAATCAATGTGTGAGGGGGCCAGAGTTGAAAGGGTCTCCCTCTGGACGCCATCAGCTTTTGATGCCCTTTCTAGCTGTCCACAAAACCACAGAGAAGGGAGACACCCCGAGTTTGCGTGCACAACTGCAACATGCAACGCGGTGGATCTGCATTGTGCTTCAATTCCATGGGATGTACTCAGACCGTGTGATCGATGTACACCTTTTGTGAGCCGACAAAGCTTTTACCACAAGTTGAAGTGAAAGTACCTATGTACTACCTATCTGTAATCCTTTCTGAATCAAGAGGCTTCCTCAAACACCTTCTCTCTCTCGGTGACATTCGGGAACTCTCTTTTTCACTTCCTCTTAGATTTACTCGTCTTCACGAGTGAAATTGAAATTTACATTCGTGAAACTTGTTAAAAACATTAATAAATATATTATGAAACGTATAGTTTAGATCCTTACACTACTTTCCTTACTCGTAGAAACTCGAAAAAAAGGCTAAGGGAGGGATTTATAGACGATCCTCGAGTTTCAAGGAGACCTTGAGATGGTCCCCTCGAAATTTTCTTTCTTCTAGCTCCATAAGGAGCTCACTCAAATTTCACATTTTGTTGCATTAAAACCACATTTTTGCTTTTTTTTTTAAATGAAACAAAGTGATGTTCGTCTTTCTTTATTCCTCGATATTCCACATACTTATTAACCCCATAACCTGGAACATTTCTCGAGTTTTGTTGTTCAATGGATGCAGAATTTAATTAGTTATCTACATATTGCTCAAATTCTGAGGGTAGTTGAGGGTTGGCCTTATGCCGATCCCCTACGAATTTCATCGCAATCAAATTACTAGGAGCAACGGCGCATCCGAAAAAAGTTCCATTCATGCAGCATGAGTAAATGAGTAATTTGACCCTCATTTTGCAAAATTTGACCCCTTGGAGTCCCAATTCAAAAAATTCTCATCCTTTATTTTGATATTATTGACACTTTAATTTTGTTTTTTGGATTTTTTAGATCGATTCTAGGATGAGATATCGTCTGGAGTGACACATATATAAAAAGTTCCATTCATGCACCATGAGTTGATGAGCGAATTTTCAAAGAACCATTTAAAGCGATTTGATGGGTGATTCTTATAGGAAATTCCACGCTGATTCCGAATGTACCATATATATAATTATGTTCCTATGTTTAAGAACAAAACTATAATTTTGAATTTTGACTAAAATTATGAAGCCATTGCAATAGCTGAATTTTCTTCAAAAATTCGCTAATAAATAAATATATATACATATTAAAGAGTGTTAAATTTCAGGAATCGTTTTAGAATGGTCTGAAACGGATATCCATGGAGAACATTTTTGAAATTTTGCATTATTACAATTTTGAAGCCTTTTCAATAGCTCCATTTTCATTGAAAATTCGCTAAAAGGCAATCGATACATAATATTCCCACATTTTTATTTTTCATGGATCATATAAATTTTGATGTGACACATGTTCAGGCGTGGGTTGGAGGTCTCCGACACTCTTCGTTCGCCCTTACGAAAACGCGAGAACCACCTAAGAGGTGTGTTCTTCCCGCAGATACATAGGTATAAGTTGGAATTGTAGCGTTTTTAAATCATTAATGAACGTTCTTTTGCTCAATACGTTACACCGTTGACAAGAAAGAAAGAGCGGAATGCGGGAATTAACCATTTTCCCAAGAGCAAGAAGCGCAATAAACAAGGACATTCCATTTTCACAAGGTAAACGCAGAGTTTCAAAACGTATCTTCAGTCAAAGGGTTTGCGCAAGGTTGGACGCTCGTTGCCGTCTCCAGGGTCTCAATAATTTTTACGATCCGTGTTTGCTGCAGTAAATTGGATTTCTGAAAACAGTATGAAGGATTTTTAAAAAACCCCGAGGATCATTATTTGTGAGAATGTCGGCACAGTCAATCCAGGTGGGAGAGAGCGTAGTATGTCGGAGTATGAGGATTATTGGCGGAGCTAAATATAAAAGTCGAGTTGTCTGATCCGGGCAAGTCTATTACCATAGTCTGTCCCCTCCAATGAAAGTCTGCACTTCGACGATGAATGATGTCAAGGTTGTGGGGGATCGTAAACTCCTCTGGCGGTTAATAAACGTCCAATACTGAGCTGGTAGATTTCTAGTTAGCCTTAGAAAATTATGGTCGGTGCCAGCGGTGTTTTGCTAGTGTTCTGACGTTAG